>JANIVW010000005.1:0-313330 GCA_030555995.1 Isabelozyma heimii
AGCTTCATCTGTTGGGGATCGCACACAATGATGTGAGGATCCCAAACATTCATGTATCTGAGTCAGGCAAGATTTCTTTGATAGATTTTGGGTTGTCGGACAGCTCAAATGACGAGGAACTCATGAAGGATGATTTGGAAAACCTCGACTATATATTGGGTATACATGGTTCTAGTGGAAATGATAGTCAAGAAAGCCGAAAATTGTCACAGGATGAATTTGACGAGTGTGGTAAATATGAAACTGATGGAGACACCTCCTATAAGTATGACTCTGATGATATGATCCAAAAGTAATTCGATATATAGGAAGAATCATTGCAAAGAAATAGGGCTGATAGCTGATCCGAGAGCGTGTATTCGAAAGTTCGAAAATCTTCAAGTAATGTTAAAGTGGCTGAGATAAGTAACATCAAATGATAGTACTATTTACTCTGGCTGAAGAATTTAGAGACGAGAAAACTGCTGAAAGAACCAGAAGAAAAGACGTTCACTCTGTAATGGCACCATTAATGGCCGGCATAAGGACTAGCTAAATGATTTATAGAGATCATTTTTGTACTGCTATCACGAGATTGTTTATCAATGGCTCTCATAATTGCTGACTGTAAGTGCAAAAATAACATATATATTTGGAATATAAGCGAATCTTAATATCCCTGTCCTCCTGTTAAAAAATGTTGTTATAATGAAATCTACAGTTTTGCCAACATATTGTTTAAAGTTCATTGATTGTTATTTTATGTCAATGTGGATTCAAGAAAACAAGGAAACAACATTGAGCTTGGATTCTTTTTGAATGCTTAACCTCTCCTATTCCATATATATATCTAACTTGTCTGTAAAAGTAGTTAAGTTGTATTAGACTAACTATGTACTTTTAGCTGTATAATTAAGAGACGAGAACACTGGGGAACAACCCCTAAGGAGGCGATCATCAAGGGATAGAACGCCTGAATTTATAGTAGACACTAATCTGAATGGCTGTCGACATACGCAAGGTAATGTAGAAGGGACCTTCAGATTAGGAAAGAGTATCATAATACCTTTTGTTAGCTACACACGTGACACTAAGAGGCCACTGTTACATTGTCCAACAATTTAGTTATAAGAGATCAGGGGGTATCAGGAAATCCGGCATTGATAAATACCTTTCATTTGCAGCGTTTAATCTCTTGTTTTTTTGTTTTTTACCATTGACATTATGTATTTTTTGTAACGTCTAATATACAAACAAGTGTAAGTCAGGGAAACTTTTTACTAGTAAAAATATCTGATGGCTGTTAGAAAAAATTCAGACTCTAAAATCTCGAAAGAATTGAAGTGTGATTTATACTCTATATTGTTGCGAATAATAACTTTTCTTTTAAACGAACGAGTGTGTACAGTTATATACTTATATAGATATATACACGCTGAGATATTTGGTTTTATTTTCTTCAACGAACAACTGTGTATCTATTTTATAAAAATATACAAGCTGGGGTATAGAAGAGGAAACCGCTGTGGGTGGAGAAAAAAACTCGTTGGGGAGTAAAATTTGGAAGTTGTAGTTGCAGCACAGAGCTTATTTGCACGAGGTAAACCGTTGCACTACTAACGCTCTCACGCTGGTGTTTACCTACCGTGCTGCTCAGCTCTGTTCAAAAGGCTTGGAACACTACTGTCCCGACTAACAGAAGTCACTTCCACTAAATGTGGCCACAACTTCATTGTTGGTGTATGGATCTTTTCTTTATCTTCCGACTGTACCGTACTCTCCTTTTTTTTTTGCAGATTCGTTGCTGTGGCGTAACGGTCAGCTCCACTAGCTCAGTAGGTAGAGCGTCAGTCTCATAAGGTGTTAATCTTGTGCAATCTGAAGGTCGACAGTTCGAACCTGCCGTGGAGCATTTTTTTTCTCACTTTCTCTTTTTTGCCTCCTCCACAACCCTATATTAAGGCGCCGATTCCGCCGCGTCTTCTTTAGTGATAATCTGCTACTATGCCTGAGGTTGCAGAGGTAAGTACTGTTACGTACGATCCAATACTCGGATACTAACAGAAGCAGGTGGCACACGTATGTGCATTGTTAAGACGGAATGTATTGGGGTTCACCATCAGTAAAGTGAACATACAGAATGATCCACTATTATTTCCAGCCATAAAGGCTGCTAAAGACGTGGATGTGGTGATTAGCGAGTTACGAGACTCATTGGTAAACGCCACAGTGAAGTCTGTTGGCAGACACGGCAAGTATTTCTGGTTGAGGTTGAGTGCCAATGAATTCCGGCCCCATGAAGGTATTTTATTGATGCATTTTGGGATGACGGGAATGATCAAAATGAGAGACGTGAAATCACATTTAATATTCATGGAGAATGGAGGAGATAAGAAAGTATTGAAGATGGTCAAATCCGACAAGAAAAAGACGAAATCAAAGATTGTGAAGGAAGAAGTGACTGAAATTGACGGGGTCAAAGAAGAGATGACTGAGATTGTTGGGGCCGACGATGTTGAAGTAGAATGGCCACCGAAATTTACCAAGTTTGAGATGGAGCTTAAAAAGAACAATGAAAAAATTGAGCTATCATTCGCAGACCCTCGTAGACTAGGCCGGATTAATTATTTTTCGGGGCCTGACTATGCCACCAACGAACTATTGTTACAACAACCACCGTTGAACGCGCTCGGACCGGATTATTCCAAGCCACCGGAACTAGTTAAAGAAGAGCATCCATTCGAAAGCGGAGACCCTGATCCGAATCACCATGGGAGACCCCGGATCGACATTGAAAATTTTAGCCAATTGATACTTTCGAAGAAGAAACCCATCAAGAGTCTCTTATTAGACCAACAGCACTTTGCTGGCATAGGCAATTGGGTGGCGGACGAAATCGTGTATCAGGCCCGGCTTCATCCCAATGAGGTGATTCTGGCGAAGCTCACCAAACCAGAAGATGGAACAATACACGAAGTTATACAGCGACTTTACGATACGATAATTTACGTCTGTCAGTATGCAGTCAAGGTCGAGGGCGAAGTCACGAAATTCCCTGATGATTGGTTGATGTTGTACCGATGGGGCAAGGGTAGAAAGGGCGAAAAGGCTAAGTTAAAAAGCGGCCACACCCTCGACCATATTACCATTGGAGGACGAACCAGCTGCTTTGTGCCCGAATTACAAAAGCCGCTCAAGAAGGAGACGAATGCGGCCCCCGAGCCCAAAAGACGTAAGACGAAGTAGCCAAACGAAAGCAAAAACACGCCAAACATCAAAAGCACAGAGGACAATAAAAGCACTAGTTCCGAGGACACCAAAAAGGCATTAACCACTAAACTGGACTAGTGTCAACAATAAACTAGTGCAACCACTAGTAGCCTCTCTAAGTAGATCCGTACCCAATAGTTGCAAAATCAAATCCACAACAATAATGACAGTCGAGTTTTTCCGTAACCGGGATTGCATCTATTTTGTTCTCTGGCATTAGTAGACCAACAAGTAGCTCAAAACCAAATGAGGAGGGGAACGTCGTCTTGTTCCGATAATTTCCGTCATTTGCAACATCAACCAATGTTGGGAGGGGCTGCGGCGTTGATGGGCAGCTGAGGTGAGTGCTGACCAACAAGCCGAGAACCCCAATTATAGAGGGGATGGCCTACTCTATGGCCTGAAGGTTAACCATCTCGCAGCAGCCTCCCCCCTCTCCCCCCATTTTGTTAGGGGTCACCTGACTTAGTATTAGCGCGAGGAAAAAATCGGAACGAGATAAGGCTCGATGGCTTTGAACCCCCGGAATTGTGCTTCCCAGCCGCGACTTACGACCTGAGGGTATCGCTTGTCTCTCTCACCCGTCATCATCCCCCCCCCCTCTAAGCGCCTTTGACGTCTCCACCTGGTGAGGAGTTGGCAGGATCCCCCACAGAGGAATTTGCGGCGTCTATCCCATATGGCTTAGACGTATATTGTTGGAATGGTCTTCTTCCTACTGTTTGCTCTAGATGTGGTCTTGCAGAGTGTGGTTTTGCATCGACCCATTTAGCCCGCTAGTCCGTTGGCAGATAAGTCCGGATTTGGTGCCAAAAAAAAATTTTGCCAATTCCGGATAAATCCACCGGTTACCCTCGGAGATCACTTTCTTCTCCCCTCGTTGACGCATACTTTGGTGCAGCGGGCTCCCCACTGCCGCTCACCTGCCGCCGACCGGAATATCTCCGGCATCACCACCGCAAATGGCTCTGAAAAGAAATTGGCTGCAGGTATTTTTTTTCTTTTTTTTATTTTTTACTTTACTTTATTTTATTTTTTTTTTTTTTTTATCTACTGAAATAACCATCTCGGAATAGTGGGAGGGGATCAAATGACAAAAGCGAGAACATTATAAATATCTTGACATATTTCGGGCGTTAACTTTGGGATTTGAAAAACTTTTTTTCTTTCTTTTTTGAGTTGCTGTTCAACAAAAACCTGAGTTTCGCAGACTGCTTGTCTATTCAATTGCATATTCTCACTCGACTTCATAATGTCCACGTTGCTTTATGAATCCAAGCTTTTAACCAAGCTACCAAAATCCACCAGACTAGCAGCAATTCGTAGATTTGCTTCCGCCCCTCATGATCCAGAAGTGAAAAGTACGGTTACATCCACCAAGGGCACGGATACTGCTTCCATTCATACCCATACCATCAAAACCCCCGTTGGTATCAAAGCAGCATTGGCTAGTTTGAAACCAAAAACCACTCGTTTATCCATTGAAGGTCCAATTGAATGTGACTTACGTGGGTTTCAACTTTTAAACTCTCCAATCTTCAACAAAGGATCTGCATTCACCATTGAAGAACGTAAAGCCTTTGGTTTGTTGGGGTTATTACCTTCTCAAGTCAATACTTTGGATGAACAGGTTGAACGTGCCTATAGTCAATTCCAATACCTTAAGACTCCTTTGGCCAAAAACGATTTCTGTACTTCCATGAGAATCCAGAATAAAGTATTATACTATGAATTGGTAAGACGTCATATCAGAGAAATGTTACCAATTATCTATACTCCAACTGAAGGTGATGCCATTGCTAACTATTCCCACAGATTCAGAAAACCTGAAGGTTGTTTCTTGGATATCAATGATCCAGAGTCAATTGACGAAAGATTATCCGCTTACGGTGAAGATAAAGATATCGATTATATCGTCATGTCTGATGGTGAAGGTATCTTGGGTATTGGTGATCAAGGGGTCGGTGGTGTTAGAATCGCCATTGCCAAATTGGGGCTTATGACCTTGTGTGGAGGAATTCACCCAGGTAGAGTCTTACCAATTGCCCTTGATGTGGGTACTAATAACGAAAAGCTCATCAACGATGACTTATATATTGGTAATAAGATTCCCAGAGTCAGAGATGAACAATATTGGAATTTCGTTGATTTGGTGATTAAAGCCATCATCAAGAGATTCCCTAGTGCAGTGATGCATTATGAAGATTTCGGAGTCACCACTGGTAGAACAATGCTTCACAAATATAGAGAAGCATTGCCATCGTTCAATGATGATATTCAAGGTACTGGAGCTGTAGTTATGGCTTCCATGACTGCTGGTTTGAAATTCTCTGGTCGTGACTTATTAGATTCCGTCGTCTTGATTTATGGAGCTGGTTCCGCTGGTTTGGGAATTGCTGATCAAATCACCAATCACATGATAAGTCATGGTGCTACTAAAGAGGAAGCCTGGTCTAAAATTCATATTATGGATCGCCGTGGTGTTGTATTGAAATCTTATTCCGATTCTACCGAAGCTCAAAAGAAATATGCAGATCCTGATGAAGATTGGCAGCTGGTCAACACCAGAAGTCTTGTTGAAGCAGTTGAACATATTAAACCTGATCTTTTGGTCGGTTGTTCTACTCAAGCTGGTGCTTTCACTGAAGATGTTATTAAGACCATGTATAAATACAACAAACAACCAATGGTTTTCCCATTATCTAACCCAACCAGATTACATGAAGCTTTCCCAGTTGATATCATGAAATGGACTGAGAATAACGCTTTAATTGCTACTGGATCTCCATTCCCTCCTGTTGATGGTTACTATATCTCCGAAAACAACAATTGTTTCACTTTCCCTGGTATTGGTTTAGGTGCTGTTTTATCTAGATGTACCACTATATCTGATACTATGATTAGTGCTGCTGTCGATCGTTTGGCCTACATGTCTCCTAAAATGGATAACCCTAAGAACGGATTATTACCAAGATTAGAAGAAATCGACGAAGTGAGTGCACACGTTGCTACTGCTGTTATCTTACAATCTTTGAAAGAGGGCACTGCCAGAGTTGAAAATGAAGAAAAACCAAATGGTGGATACGTGCAAGTTCCAAGAGATTATAATGAATGTTTGAAATGGGTTCAATCTCAAATGTGGAGACCAATCTATAGACCATTGGTTAAGGTCAAGCATGTGCCAGAAATTCACACCTTCCAGAGCTAAACATATCTTTTTTTTATTTCATCTTTATCTAATTCTTCTAATTCGTATTTATTCAGATCCCCCTAATAGACATTTATAAACTGATAAAATATTGCATCTCGTAGTTTTCTTGCTGAAATAAAAAATCTGCAAAAGGCAATTTTTTATGATTTTATGAATTTTTGTGGAAAAATTCATTTTTTTTTCGCAGCCAATTCTACATCGCATAAAATTGATAATTTAACGGAAATTTCATTTTTTACATACGTTTATTTTCACCTATAACTTATCATTTAAGAACCTGGCTATTCTAGTTAAACCAAAATATTCGTAGTCATCAACGTCCTCGAGTTTAAGCCCTGGATTCTTTTTAATGGCAGACAACAAAGTATTTTCGAAGAAAAGACATTCATCATGTACTCCCCATGGTTCAACATAAAATCTAACATTTGCTTTTGCCGATGCTTTCCAGTTGTCTTCATTGACGTATTCATAATCCTGTTTTTGGAAGTACTTATGGGAGTTACCATACTTTACATTTTCATAGAATGGAACGTTCAAGGCGTACTTACCCCATTCCAAGATATCATCACGGAAACTCTCATCTTCTCCACATATGACAAAAACGTTGAAATCGGGGTCATTCAAACTAGGAATTTCCTGGAAATCCTTGATATTCCAGGGCCTTTTGGAACCAGGGGACACTATGGAAGAGTAAATATCAGCTGTTCCGATGATTTTATGTAAATAATCAATTCTACCAACAGCTTCATGTTGAATCATATCATACAGATGGTTATCATGGAATGATCTACCTGGGGCCAAGTCACCAGAATTTATATCCAATTTGACCCAAGGAGAGATCAAGACCAAGTTCTTAGGATATACAACCTTGATTGACAGATCTTGTTTTTGTTGCTGCTTCAAGAAGTTCAAGTAGCAAAGAGACAAGTTCCCACCAGCCGAGTCACCAACAAGCGTGAAATTCTTATAACCATCTCCTTCTAATTTCTTCATCAATTCAGCCAATTGGTGCATTTGATATGGAACTGGGTAGCCATCGGACACCAACTTATAATCCAAGAGTAGAACTGAAGTCTTGGATTGAATGTCAGCATTTAACAACTTATAAACGGCTAGGATTGATTCAATTTGCTGAGGCTGGGTTTCAAGGAAATATCCCCCTCCATGAAGATAGATAACAATTGGATCTTCAGGTTTGATATCTGGTTGTTTGACTAGCCAAAAGGACTCTCCACCGTAAGATTCACCATAGCCCGGAAGGGTGGAGGTGATGGGCTTGTATAGTAGTGGCACGACAGTTCTGATAAGGGCCTTGTTGGATATCAAGTTGATGAATTTGGAATTGAACGGACCCAATGATAACCCGGTACGGAATAGCACCATCTTAAGACATTTCACCAAACTAGTTTTTTCGAATTTTCTTAATCCAATTCCTCCAAAGGTATAGAATTGGATAATGGTGAGTAACACCTTGAGAGGAAGCAAGCCGAAAGCAACCAACACAGCTGCAAAATTGGGTTGAGTCATTGCGTGTATCGGCGTTGGTGGAAGAAAAAAGAGTGGAGCAGGATTGAGACACGTTAATATATAAATATATTTTGATGTCTCCACCTGTGTATAGAGAAAATGACAGTGCACGCTACATTCTGCAAATCTCCAACTATTTTAGCTATTTTGGCACGCTTCTCACCTACTAAATTAGCTAATTCTGGCGGGAAGCCTATTAATTCTTACTGCATTTGGTGGCATCCTGTGAATTTCATGGGGTTAGAGCCCCGCTGATGGCCATCTTGTGATATTTTCAGGGCAATTCGGGAAGTTGAGCTCGGCTCCAGATTCGACACCCGTACCCCACGGCCGAGAAAACATCCATACCGCAAAACTGTAAAACCCATTCGTTGTCGGCGTTTGGTGCCGGGTGCCCGGGAGAAACCTCCCCCACCACCACCACACGTGAACCCGTGCACCAATTGATTTACGACACTTTTCATTTGGCGTGGGTGAAAAATCTGAAAAAAAGGAAGAATGTTCATGCACCAAAAATCATTGGTTCGTTTTTCACACTCAAAAACTACGTTGACCAAATTTCGTATCACTACCTATAAATCAACTTATAAATATGTCAGTCGAAGATTTAAAGGCTACTGTTGCCAAATTGCAAGACAGAATCCACCAATTGGAACAAAAAGCTGGTATTATCCCCAGTGTTCCAGAATCAGTGAGAATGGTTCTTATTGGACCTCCAGGTGCTGGTAAAGGTACCCAAGCTCCAAACTTGAAGGAAAAATTCTGTGCTTGTCACTTAGCCACCGGAGACATGTTGAGAGCCCAAGTTGCTGCTAAAACTGCTTTAGGGGTTGAAGCCAAGAAGATCATGGATCAAGGTGGTTTAGTTTCTGATGAAATCATGGTTAACATGATTAAATCTGAATTGGAGAACAATAAAGAATGTTCCAATGGTTTCATTTTGGATGGTTTCCCAAGAACCATTCCTCAAGCTGAAAAATTGGACTCGATGTTGGTTGACAGAAAGACTCCATTGCAAAATGCTGTTGAATTGAAAATCGACGACGAATTGTTGGTTGCTAGAATCACCGGTAGATTGGTTCACCCTGCTTCTGGTAGATCCTACCATAAATTATTCAACCCACCTAAGAAGGACATGATTGATGATATCACCGGTGAAGCTTTGGTACAAAGATCTGATGATAATGAAGATGCTTTGAAGAAAAGATTGGTTACTTACCATAAACAAACCGAACCAATTGTTGACTACTACAAGAAAACCGGTATTTGGAGTGGTATTGATGCTTCCCAAAAACCAACCAAGGTTTGGGACGACATCTTGAAGTGTTTCGGACAAAAGTAAGGTCATCAAATAGTAGTTTGTCATATGTAAATAATTTATATTCTCTACTGTTGAGCTACTGTAGAAGCAAGGAACAAGAAGTTTCTGTACGAAGTGACTTATATTGGTGCAAAGTGAGGTGTCATAATGCTACAGAGAATCGCATTGGGATGCAAATATATTACCGTTGATATATAACTTTCATTAAATTACTATTTGCTACTCTGCAAGGGTTTGACGAGGGCTCAAAACATCCACCTCATTGCTCAATTCTATCATATCATCCATTCTGAAGCAATCTTGTTGCCTTTTATTGGAACTTTTCACGCTTGACACTGTTACTCAAACTATCTGGAGCCTCTCTTTTCTTATTGGCCTCATTGAAGCAAGTAAGATGGATAATCTTACGTCCAGACTTATCACCTGGAACTTTCACTGCATCATACCAACACCATTCTCCAATTTCGTCATTGTATGTTGCTTTAATGGTTTCTCGACAGATCAAACATTTGTTATTCATATTAGTTTCTGTAGATGGTATCACAACGAAACTGGTGTTAGGCTGTGCTACTGCATTAGCAGTACTGGTAGCGGTTTTATTAGTAGTGACACTATACTCAAGTAAATCTTCATCTCTGAATTTGACCCAATCGTAATCATCAAGGTACCAGTTTCTGGATTGTACGTTCGATTTTACATTGGCGAGTTTCTTATTGATTCTGAAATGCCAATCCAAATGTAATCTCTTCTTTTTAGTACCCTGTTCGTCGGTGGTGAATCTCTTCCCACAGGTACCACATTTCGATGGCTTACATCCATAAAGTAATTGCACTGTAGACGCATCCAAACGGTTCAGATTAACGAAGGATTGCACACTTTTGGTATCCATCGACACTTGTTTAGACAACTTCATAAGCTCATTATTTCTTATTCTCTCATACTCAGAAAGGTTGGCATTAGCAGCACTGAGTAGTAACTCTTCAAGTTCGTTCATGCTAGGCTCACTATTAGGGTTCTTGTTTTCGTTGGGAATATATTTGTTTTTTGGAATTACCACTTCATACGATGGCTTTGATCCTGGCTTGAGCGATTGGTCTACTTTTACCAAACCCGATATTATCAATACGTTAAACAAATCATTGGCTTTACTTGGTTGATTAGTTACACTTGGAGATTGATGGAGTTGATTAAAAGAGTATCTTGGAGTTGTAGCTGGAGTCAAGGATGATGCTGGAGTCGATACTGTTGTTGATGGGATCAGAGATGGGGTGGAAAGTTCTTGTTGTTTGATGGTATTTAATTGAGCTTGCACTGCTTGAAGCTCATTTGGTTTCATTGCCTGACTTGACAATAACAATTTCAACTGTTTCAATGCATTATAGCGATCGGTTAGCTTGGAATCGGGGCTATTGATCAACTTATTTTCAAACAAAGGTATTATGGTTTCAATATCCTCAATCAAGGAAGCATTAGTCAACTTCTTGGGCTCGGCACTGGGGCTTTTCTTCTTGTATCCCGCCTGGGCCAAAAAATGCTCGATTTTGTCCAATTGGTCCTTGGGGAATAATGGGAGATTTGTTCCCTTTGACTTCGTGAGCTTCCAGGTTTCAAACAAGTTACTTAGTCTGACGCGGATATTATCACCAACTAGCAAATAGACATGGGAGAACAACTTAAACATCTCATCGCCCACTAATATGTTATATGGATTACCAACGGTTTTACATATGGAATCGAGCAAGTATAAAGCAAAAAGCTTTTGTTCTGGGATGCATTTGTATATTCTGTTTGTGATGACATTTAATATCCCATCAGCAACGTCAGTATTTTCTTTGGCGATATCGGTCAAATTTTGAATTATGGGCCTGGAATTGAACGTGAGCTCCTTGATGCTGGCCTCATAGTCCTCCACAATCGCCGATTCAGACATATTGACGTGTGATTATGGTTCTCGTAGGTCTGGTTCTTCTTCTTGTTCCTGTTCAGCGTTTCACTTTTTTTGCCAACTGCAATCACGTGCAATCGATGCATTGGGTAAGTGAAAATTTTCACCGTAAGCGCGGTGTAAGACGAGGTTATACTCTCTCCCCTTGACCGAAATTTTTGGACCAACTTTTTACTGGAAGTGTTTTCTTCATCATTAGTTAAATGTCTCCCGCTGCTCCAACCGATAAGAAACAATCTGGTACTGCCCGTGTTTTAGGGTCAGCATCTGCTGGGATCTGTGAAATTGCCGTATTCCACCCAGTAGATACCATTTCCAAACGTTTGATGTCAAACCATGGTAAAATCACTTCTGCTACTCAATTAAACTCGGTTATTTTCAGAGAACATGCATCCAAAGCATTAGGATCGAGACTTTTCACCTTGTTTCCAGGTTTAGGTTACGCTGCTTGTTACAAAATCTTACAAAGAGTGTACAAGTATGGAGGACAACCATTTGCTAACGAGTTCTTAACCAAAAACTTCAAAGACAGCTACGATTCTGTTTTTGGACCAAAGACTGGTAAGGCATTGTTATCTGCTACTGCTGGGTCGTTAATTGGTATTGGTGAAGTTGTTCTTTTACCTTTAGATGTCTTAAAAATTAAACGTCAAACCAATCCAGAATCTTTCAGAGGTAGAGGTTTCATCAAGATTTTGTCGGATGAAGGTTTCGGATTATACAGAGGTTGGGGATGGACTGCAGCTAGAAATGCTCCTGGTTCATTCGCCCTTTTCGGAGGTAACTCATTTGCTAAAGAATATATTTTTGGATTAAAAGATTACTCTTCTGCTACTTGGACGCAAAACTTCATTACTTCCATCTTTGGTGCTTCTGCATCTTTGATTGTTTCTGCTCCATTGGACGTCATCAAAACCAGAATCCAAAACAGAAACTTCGACAATCCAGAAAGTGGGTTCACTATCTTGAAGAACATGGTTAAAAAGGAAGGTTTTTCTTCATTCTTTAAAGGATTAACTCCTAAATTATTAACCACTGGTCCTAAATTAGTGTTTTCTTTCGCTTTGGCTCAATCTTTAATCCCAGCCTTTGATAAATTACTTCAATAGATTGCTTTAATTCTATGTACATAGTTCGAATTAATATAAATTTTACCTAGTGTTTGTCTGATTTTTCAATCCTAATGCACATTTATTCAGTTTTTCAGACATTTCAGACATAGAACAGATGTCCAATGGGTTTTACGTAAAACTTGATCTATGTTTATACCTGTCAAAACCCTCTATGAGGATTAGGATCCCGGTGCACGTTTTTGCCCGATTAGGAAGGTGCCGACCACCGATGACAAATACGGGGTTAGACTTTTTTTTGAATCACTTTTTTCTCTTCTCTCCTGTTTTCTTTCAACTATTCAGCTAGATATACTACCTATAACTGCCTATAACTGTAGAATTCACTAACTCATGATATAGCAACTACATTTCGAAAAATCAAACATGAGGATCATTTCAATGATTATGTACACGTTGCGAGTCAACTTGTTTCTGGTGATAATGACAGGAATACGATCTCAATCGGTTTCGTTAAATTACATTGATAGTGCTATATTTGAGTCTGCTGCTGCTACAACGAACCCAGATGACTATGGTGATCGGGTGTTTATTGTGACTAACATCACCGATGTCCCCATTATATAGAATGGTTGTATAGTTTAATATAGAGGGTTATTAGTTTATTTTGATTCACTTTTATGATTCCTATACCAATGTCGACAGTGATCAGTTTATTTGTTTTTATGTATAATTCAATCCACTTGTATGCTTCTTATGCCAAATTTGTCAAAGAAGCCGAGGTTTACAAGACCTGGAAGCTGTGCTTGCCACCGGTGCCTACCCAAGATAGTGTCAAGCTCCTGGATTGACGTCTTGCCCTCCAACAAACATAATCGCATCACAGCTTGGAATTTCCTGTATTCTCTAGTTAGCTTTTCGCTTGCCCGTTCTCGTAAACCACCAGAAGTATTCGCGAGATTCATAGCATTCTTCAAGAATGTCTTCGAGTTTTTAAATATCACCTCGGCATTCTTCTTGGCCACATCGATGTCGAGTTGGCATCTTTGTAAGTCGATGTCTGATCTAGCGATCATAATATCGCTCAACTGGCTGATAAGCGAGCTTAAGTCGCTATTTCCTTCGCTTCCTGAAGGAAGCTTCTTCTTGTTGTTATACTTGTGTTGCATAAGGTTGGCTGCCAATTTCAATTTTGCATCCAAGTTTGTCAATGCTTTCCAGTACACGGGCCCCAGCTCAGTATTCATCAAGGTGAGATCATTACGATCAATGAATGTCTGTATGTTATCTGCAGCCAGCATGTACGTGGCTTCAATTGCCGGCAAGTTGTGGTCGCTCCAGCCCGCCAAAATTTGATCGAGATCGTTGGTTGATAGTCCTAACATATACTGGCGTAATATTGTGAGCTCTTGTACCTGGCTTTCGGTTACCAAAGCAAGCGCGTCATTATCAAAGTTCTTTAGCTCTGTAGCTACACTCTCCAAGTAGGCTATAAACGGGTTTATAGCTTCATTGGCTCCGGCAAGTTCCAGGACATTAGCTACGTTCTCATACACAGCTTGGCACATTCTATACCCTGTCAACACCGTTTCAAAGATATCTTCCGGCTGTACCACAGTTTCACTAGTATATTCCTCTCGTCGCTGTTGTTCGTTTGCAGTCACGCTACTTGCTTCTGCTGTATAGCTAGGGTCCGTTGCATTGCTCAATTCAACGACAAACTTCTCTACCTCGTTGCACTGGTCAGTAATCAACTGCCTTATTAGCTGCTGTGCTTTTAGGCCCAATTGCAAGATCTCTTGGAAGTTGTTAGCCCCGTTGTTCTCCTGCTCCACCTCTAGCACCTCGGTGTACACCAAGATCATGTTGTACAACAAATCCTGGGGAATTTGGCGGAACAACTGCTCTCCTATTAAACAAGCTTGCTCGTGGGCGGTGACGATGTCGGATAAGTTCTGAATCACACTCGATTGGTCGCCGGTCAAAACTTCTCCTATGTTAACAAGACTGTAGACATCAACTCCATCAGTCTTGAAGTACTGGTTATAGACATGGAAGAGCAATCGGCTGGCGTTATAAAACCCGTCAAAATTGCTTCTGGCTTTATCCAATTGTATGGCCTTAAGGTAATTAGTGTATGCTCTTTGGTAGAACCGAATTGCTTTGGTGATATCGGAGCCAAGCCATCTGTCACCGGACTCCTCCTCCAGAGCTCCAGTTTCTACGTACTCCTCCACTGTCGCCGGTTCCTGGGCCGCTGGTGCCGCCAATGCTTGGGCTCTCTTGCCGAGTCTCGGTCCTTTGCTGGGTTCTACTCTGTTAGTACTGAAAATGTGCGCATTCGTGAGCGTAACATACTCTTCATTGCTGTAGTTAGTTATGGATTGATTTTTCGATGCTCATCTAATGATATCAACGCGCGAAACTTCCATTCACCATTATCACATCAACACCAATTGATCAGCACAATACCAACGCAACTACGGATGGCTACGATAACAAAGGTTGGACGGACGACTTATGCCCATATAGATGCCGACTCACTCTCCAATCTTCCCAGCTGCGACGCCATACGGTCATTCTCAGGCACAGCCAGACCCATAGCTAACTACTACCAGGTCAGACTCCCAGTGTACGTGCTAGGGCTATTGAAGAAAACAGAGTGGAGACGCGATGGATACGGGTTCATGGTGGTGACCGACTTCACTTCCAACCTCTCCAGCGGGTTTGCTCGAGGAATGGCTGGGGCATCGCTTCCAAAAAGGTATACCATTGGGGCCAAACCAGTGACACCAGATAAGTTATTCTCCATAAGCGTGAACTACAAACGAATTGAGAATCTCAAGGCTCACTTAATAGGGTTGATTCCAAGTGATCGAAGAAGATCGTATGATTTTGCCGATAGTGATAAATGTTCCATTGGAAACGAGGGGATTTTCATTGACTTGACGTTTCTTCTTAAAGAATATAACAACAGCATTGAGGGTGTTTATAGTTCCCATGAAGAGCTAAGTCCCGCCCATGTCAGTCGACTTTACCGGGACCAGATGTCCAAGATTATCAATATTTCTGTGCGATTCTCTCACTACTGCGATGACTTCATTTTCGCCAAACTCAAGCACCAGTACTTCCAGTTTTGGGTCTACCGTGAACAGCATGCACGAGATAAGCCTACAGAGACGATTAACAGCTCATCGCAGGGCAATAGTAGTGGACTACAAGTGGAAACCACGATCCGGTCCAGTCAGATTCGTAGCCATGAAGACGACTCTTCGATGGAGGCCAAAGATGCAAAAAAGAGGAAACTTACGGGGACAGAGATTTTATTTCAACAGCAAGACATCCAGGACTCGCAAGCCCCGATTTTTACCCAAACAGATAACAATCTGCGGCTCCCCAGTATCTACAGTAGTAATATCCTTCCTTCCAGCCAAACGGTGATTTTGTCCCTGGAACAGGACGAATGCAGGCTGCTGGACCGTCAGGGACAATATTCTACCAATGGGCACACTCAGGATCTGGGAACTACTGTTAACATGCACACAGTGGACCTGAATTCTACTGCCAATGGGCACCTGGACCTGGGTCCCTGTGCTAATGACACCCTGCATTACACGCTGCAGAGCCTTGCTCTGGGGTCAGCGCAGCACAGTCGACAGCCTGACTTCGGTACTCAGCGAAGCCAGTACCTTACGCAAGTAGGGTGGGATGCAATTTCGCAACCCAAAGACAAACCACTGGGGATGTCCCTAAGCAGGCTTAAAAAGATACCCTACAGTCAGAAATCGAACAAAATTCATGACATCGAAGCCCAATGCCAGTTTGTGCCTGACATTAATATGGTAGTTAAGCCCTATAAGCGCACGATCAAAGTGAGTAATTTCAAGCTCCTTCTCACAGCCAGCAACGATGAACTCGTGCTTGAGTTTAACGACGAGAAGGACTTCTGTCGCTTCTTCAAGGTAGAAGAGATTGAAGAAATCCACGATAAGATCCCAGAAATTACGGCCGCACTCAAGCAACTCCAGGACTCGGTTGATGGGGTTACACTACAGGTACAACGCAGGGTGGTCAGGTTTAACAAGTTCATCCGCCCCTATTGGACCTGCATGACTGACATCGACCAACTCATTGCCCAAGTAACATCCAAATAATGTCTCCTCCTGCATTCTCTATCCCGATGAGCTGAAACGGCGTAGTTAAAAGGGGTACAATATGAAACCCCATAGCCATTCACCTGATGCTGCAGACATACGTGACAGGTTGCATGGCGCACGCGAAAAACAGAAGGATATTTTTGTCTGACAAGAAAAGACCTATTTATAGATTGGCGCATGCACAATCGCGCGCACCGCCTAACTGCGTATCTGATCTCGGCGATGAGCAGGGTATTCAGCCTCTCCAAAAACACCATATATATTAGGGGGTTTCTGTCGGAACAGTTTTTGAACTACTCTTCATTATTATTATTACGCTACTATGTTTATTCCCACTACTGATTTATGTCCTACGAAAATTGCCAACTCTCTATTGAAGAGAGATCTACAATCATCTGTCGTCTCCACCGCACAGTCTTTCAAGAGCTGGGATACTTGTATGGATAACAAAACATGTAAGATTGTTGCCATTGTGGGGATTGTTCTTGCAGCCTTGGTCGGATTTTGGATCATTGCTACTTTTGTTCGTTGTTGTTGCCTAGGTCTTAGTTGTTTGGAGGCCTTATGCTGTTGCTGCTGCCGCTCGGCGTCCAGACCAAGACAAGCAAATAACAACCAAGCTTACTCCAATCCTAATATGTACCCAGTCTACCAGACACGACAGATGGATTACCACCAAGTTCATAGCGATGAAAACCCGTTCAACGAACGTACGAAATACTAAACTGAATACGATGCATTATAACGACTCGATTTGTAGGCTGTAGGCTGTAGACGACTGGTGCACGGAGGTTGACGTATGAGTTCACTATTTATGGTGTACGGACTTTTCATCTAGATGTCCTTTTTGTTCACTACAGTAACTGAACCATTGAGTGTATTAGCCAACGATTTAATAAATATGAATCAAGTTATATACATAAAATGTATGATGATGAAGAAAAAAAGATTTATGCGGATACGATACGAATACACTTCCTAACCAACCAACAAGGTTTCGTCGTCAGTAAAGTCGTATTCTGGGATTTCTAAGTTCAATGGAGCTGGACCTCTTCTGATTCTACCGGAAATATCGTAATGGGAACCGTGACATGGACAGAACCAACCTCCGAAATCACCAGCTTCACCGATTGGCACACAACCCAAATGAGTACAGATCCCCAACATAACTAACCATTCCGGCTTTTTCACACGATCGGAATCGTTTTGAGGGTCTCTTAAACTGGAAATGTTGACCTCGTTAGCTTCATCAATTTCATCGGGAGTTCTGTGTCTGATGAAAACGGGTTTACCTTGCCATTTAACAATGACGTTTTTACCTTCAGGAATGGCTCCTAACTTAACTTCGACTTTAGCCATAGCTAACACATCGGCAGAGGCCGACAATGAGGAAAGGAAGGTTTCAACCGTTGACTTGGCACCGGCTGCGGATAATAAACCCATGGATCCTACCATGAAGTAGGTGAAGTTTCTGCTTTTATCATTGGTTTTATGGTTTAAGTAGTTGCTAAAGTCTGGGTGTTGGTAGTTGGTCAAGGTGGTGGTGGAAGTAGTTAAGGTTCTGAGGGAGTCTATAATGTTAGTAAACTGACATTTTATTATAATAACCTGAATATTTTGAAAAACAATCAATAGATTGCAAGCAATAGGTTGTTAAATTGAACTTGGTACATACTCTTCACGGTCAAACCCGTTCTTAACGATCTAAAGGCAAGTGACGACATGAATAAATAAAACAATCAATCAATAAATAAGATGATGAAAACCTTTCTGACTACAAGTTTTTTAACACCATTCGATTTCTGTATCGCACTGACTTTCTCATTTTTTTTTTCACCTACACTAATAAATATTTCCTCCGCTTTCATTGGCTGCGTGGGAAATATAGTCACGTGATGACGAAATTCGTCCAATCACCAAATTGGTACTGTAATGGTGCACGGATGTTACTTGGAAAAGAGAGGTACGGATTTAAGTCAGCATTTCAGGTGCACGGGCGTAGTTTCATCTTCTTGCAGCCATTTTTCACTTATCCCATTTATTCCATTATATACCTATTTAATTCCGAACCCAGAACTCTCGTTAACCGCTTGCGTGAGCTTACCTATCAATTTTTCTTTGCTGGAGTACCTGTACATTTCTAATTCATTGAAACATGTATGGGCGACTGGTAGCCTATTAGTATCGTAGTTTCTCGTTTTGGAGATTTTAAACGTCAAGTTTTGAATTCCTGTTGCTGGTACTCGGTCTGAACCAGTGACAAACAATAAGAACTTCCTCTGTTGTTTGCATGTCAAGCTTTGCAAATATTCCCAAAACCATATGATCACATTATCATTAATTGCCTCATCTCTACTATTCCACCCAGTATATTTGGTGACCGACTTCAAGACTTCTATATCCAATTGCTCTTCGTTACTTCCACACAACAATAGCCGAATTTCTTCAGCCAGAAAAAGTGATAAAGCATTACCACCTATAACGTTATGGAACCCTTTCACAAACGACTCCACTCGATCTTTGATGGCATCGATTAAGAAGAAGTGACAGTACTTGCCAATGAAGACTTCTAAGTTATCAACACTTACCTTCACTTTTCCTCCATCTGGGATCAACTCTTTGGTGACAATCATATCTTTAAAAGTATCTTGGTAGCTTACTTCAAAATATAAATCAAGCTCATCCAATTCCTTTGGAGTATATTCTCTCATTTTGATCAAATGATGAAACGACTGAGGGAATAATTCTTGATAATCACTTAATCCAACAGGCTTATTGATCAACAACTCATATAACGTTAAGGGGAATTTCAAATCCAATATGGTGGAATTATAAATTGCTAATCCCAAAATCGACCCAAACAAATAGTAAGTTTCAAAATTATCAATGGTGGAGATATTAAACCATTGGTAATTAGAATCCTCAACATTATAAAGCATTCCAGTTGCAGGACTGAAGAGAGCTCTTGTCAACAATAAAAACCATTCTTTTTTCAATCCCCCAGCATCAATTCCTGGCTCATTAATGAATTGAACTCTCAAACTCTTTTTGAGGTTATTGGAGTTGGATCTAATACAATTAAGAGAATCCTGAACGATATGAGATCTTCTAATTCTCACTCTGAAATAAACATCCAACGCTACTCTCTTGTCAAGAGAATTGATGAATGCTTCTTCCGCTTTTCGTTCCATTTGCCGTCTAGCCTCGTGCTCCAAAATTGAAACTTTGGACCCTAAAGAAATCAAATATGGGTATTGACAGAAGGAGAAAATGGCTGCTTCCTTAAAAGGACTTTGCTTGCCATTAATATAATCGATAACGGTTTGGATTTCAGGTTGGGAGGAAGTGGTGGGAGTTTTACGAGAGTTTTCATTTGTCTGCCACGAGTCAAAATCTAACTTGATGTTAACATAATCAACCAAACTATTGTAAAAGATATTGATTGGTAATCTTTTTGCCTTAACCCGAATGGAATTCGCTTTCATAAGTATAGCAAGTGTTTGGGCTGCAGAGCGGACATGCCAATCATTACCATATAAATGAATTTTAATTTTGATATCTTGGGACGACGCCTTCTTAATGCTTTGACTAATTTGTAATATAGGAGCATTCATCAGATTGATTTCTTCAACTTCATCTTTGGTGATGCTACTGTCAAAGTATTCTCCACGGGTTTGATTCGGAGACATCGACGGAGGATTGTTGTAGGACATTTCTGCTGGTAACAGCACACTTCCATAACTTTTGCGTCTCATGAGACTGGGATTATTTGCCAAGTAATAAAACTTCTTAAGGTGGAAAGTTATGTATAAATTAATTAGATCCACCTTGGAAATGAATTCTGGCTCCGGTAGTTTAGAGAACCAGCTGGCGATATAATTGTTACTGATTGTACAATCAGAATGGGCCAAGACCCCCAAGATTCGTTTAAGGATTTCGTAGCACAATGCTTTTATTTCTGGGACATCCACCATGGATTTCACGGATTTGGTAAGCTTGTTACTGGAGCTGATCAAAGCTCGGGAAAGAAAGGGGATTTCGAATAGGACGAGGATCCAATGCATATTTCTAGAGTCGCTGTACATGTTGGGGTTTAGTTTCTTCAAGCTCTCGTTGGCCCCGTACAAAGCATTGTAGAGGGGCCGTTTTGATGGGAGTTTCGCTAGTAGATTGAAGGTATGGCGGATATCGTTGGCATCGAGGTTGGAAGTGGAGTAATGGGCCCTTTTGCTATGAGAGCGCAACTTGAACGAATGGTTCAAGCAAATCTGGGAGCTGAATGCTTTGAGGATGTACAGGGAGAGGGGTTCGAACAATTCGTGGATTGATTTGTGGCCGCCGCCATTGCCCGGGTCACTGGCGGTATCGGTGTTGGTTGAGTTGACGCAGGTATCGACCATTTTTCTGATATAACGATAGGAGATTAAATGCGGATAGCCGGAGGCATCTTCGTTTTTATCGATCACGAGTTTCACGGGAACGTATTCGTTTTTGGTTTGACAGATAGCACAGCGGAACTTGCTGAGGTCGTGGGCATATGAGATGATGGTGTCACAACAAATGCACTTACTGATGGTGGTTTCGGAGACCTTCTCCTGTGGTTGGTGATGTTTTGATTTCTTGGAGGAGGAAGAAGGGGATCCGCTTACTTTGGGGGAGTTCTGGATCTTTAGTAGTTCCAAGATGCGCCAGTTGGACCGAGAGGACAGGATCCGAGGGGTGTTTACAGACAGCGGGCCCTGGGATGGGGAATGGGACAGGTTTGAGAGGGTGGGATCCTGAGCCACGATGTGTGCGGGTGTTCTGCCGCCAGTGGGAGGTGCTGCCTGGGGAGATAACATTGCCGGTGGTCAATTGAGAGCTCACAGACGGCACCAAGAGACGTAGCTGGAGGAAGTGAAGAAGAATCACGCGAAGCAAGAAAAGAACAGGCCAGGAAAGGAAGCAGATTTTATCTGATTCCATAGCCACAAATGGCACTTTAATTGCAAATTCTCACCTCCTGCACAGGGCAAATACGAGCGGCATCTGATAAGGAGAGAATGTGGGAATGCGCGGAAGCGGGACCGAAAGTGGAGGAGAAAGGGGCAGAAAGGGGGCAGAGTCTGGCCCAGAATGCGGACAGGAGGCAGAGTTTGGCCAAGAAGGGGGCCAAGCTAGGCACAGTAGAGTAGAGAGAGGCAGAAAGTTCCTTCTGGGCGGAGAAAGGCTTGGAGAAGGGAGAGGGAGAGGGAGAGAGAAGGTGGTGGGTATTGTATTTGTCCGAGTCTCACCGACCGGGCCCAATATTTGGAGATCTCGCACCTGCCGGGCCCACAATTCTGCCGACTTCGCACCGGCCAGGCCCATATTTTGGCCCACCTCGCCCCACATCTTGCCATTTTCGCCCCACCCGGGCCCATCTCATCCCATCTCATCCCGCTCATCGCATTTGAGACTCGCTGAGCTCATTCCAAACAGCTCGTCCCCCATGTTCCTCATCAAACCCCTCCGGCCCCCGAACAGTATCAATGACTGCATCTACCTCCACAACATCCTCATCATCGCCAAAACCCAATGCCTCCAGTTCTACCGCGCGACCTCCCATCCGTCGCTAGAACTCGTCTCCTCCGTGGACGTGGCTGCTCCTATAACAAACCTCGTCACCTGTGACACCCACTTCGTCACATACTCCAAATCTCACGAACTAAACCTCATTGAACTCCTGCCAGATGCGTCAATTACCGTCCGAGCCACCGTTTCCCTCGCTGGCAGCGGGCCAAAATTGGATACTCCCCTTGTAGCTGCTCCTCCAGACGGCCTGTTCTTGCTTGTTCATAATACGCCCACAGCACTCCACTTTTACCTCCCAGACCCATCAGAACCCTGGCCAGTGGCAGTAGCGGCGGTGGGAGTGGTGCAAGACATGAAAATCATCGACCAAAAACATACTGACGGCGGCTCTAACTACCTCGTAGCAGTGCTCTACCGCCAAAATGTGTCTTTCTCCCTCCGGTACTACGAAGTCACCGTTCTGCCTGCCAAAACCATCTCCGGCGCCAAAAAAATCTCCGCTGGCATCGTACGTCAGTTCATGGACTTCTCTGATGCCCCAACACGCTTGATCCCCGTCGACAACGGAGTCCTTGTAGTTAGCGATGCTCACATTTACTTCTTCACCTCGCCATACTGTCGTCGAAAAGCCAGCGTCGTGAACTCAACCGACACCACTTTATACGAACTGAACCATAATATCACCAAACAAATCACCAGCGGAACCATCGCCGGGTCCACTTTCGTGTCGGCCGCCAAAATCGACTCCTCGAGGTACCTTCTTGTCGCTGACACAGGAGAAACTTGCCTAGTATACTTCCAGGCAGAAGCGGCACAGGTCCTGGAGCTCCGGGTGGTGCCATTGGGCAAATCCACCATTGCTTCCAGTGTGGTTCACATCTCCAACAGCTTGTTCTTTGCTGCATCCAGACTATCGCAGTCGGTGCTCTTTCTGGTGCAGCCAAAGGACCCGTATATCTCCATAATCCAGTACTTTGCCTCATCTCCACCGGTACTCGACTTGGAGGTATTATCTACGTACCCGGATGAAGTTTTGGTGGTCCAGGGCGGATACACCAACGGAGAAGTGTGCAAATATAGCGAAAAGGGCATTATCTACCAACAAACTAACAAAGACATAGCTTTAGCCCACGACTTCAGTATCAGCCTCGATAATGAGGTCATAAGTGAAGGAATGGTGAATGGGAAACATGTCCGCATAACCTCCTCTGGCTACTCCATCGACGGAGTGTTGACCTGTGCCGATATCCTGGCCGGAGTTGTAGCCAGCGACCAGGACAGTTGTGACTTTGCATTCGTGACTAACAGCAAGCTATTCTACAGCAAAAACAGCAAAACTCACCTCATAACCAAACTAAAGTCCTCTGATGTGCAACTACACATCTCCAACAGCACTGTCTTGGTATCATCCTGGAATGGGGAATTCACTGTGTACAACATAAACACCAAAAAAGTGGTCTTTCAAGATACTCTCAGCAGCGACACCGAGACCATACTCCAGAGTGAAGTAGTAGCTGACTCCAAGAGTGTCTTTGTTTTCGTACTATCTAGTGAACCATTACTAACTATTTTCAGCTCTAACCACCCCAAAAGAGAGATTGGGTCAAGCAACAGAGAGCTTCAAATTGGGTCAGAAAATAGTAAAATCCATAAATTCAACCGTCATGTCGTCGTTTCGTCTGGTAACCGGTTGTTCACCTTTGGGGTCAGCGAAGACGGTGTTTCTCTTATTTCACACGGACTACTACCAATACAACCGGCGGACTTCCAGATCGTCAACGAGGACGGCGATATGTCAATTACACTGAAAGATTCACTGCTTTACTTGTCTCCAGGTCCCATAGATTTGAATTATACCATTTTCTCCGACTCGTTAGTCTTCAAAATAATGAGAATTCCCAACTCCAACTACGTGGTGACCTTGAACTGCAATACTCTGCTGAAACAATGGCTGCTCAAGCTCATTGACTACACACATATGAAAACCGTAGACAAGTATGTGTTCTCAGGCAAAGATAAACCTATCGACTTCATCCTGGTGCCGACTTTGCTGTCTCAGAGCTCATTTTTGGTATTAACCCGAGGCAATGTCTTGTTGAAGTTATTTTTCATAGAAAAGGGTAAGATCAAGACACAAGAAATTTATCCTCCGTCCAACTATAAACTGGGGCACGAACCCACTAGTATCATGACTATAGATGCGGATGAATTGGTGTTTTTGGTGACTGGAGATATAACTTTC
The DNA here is from genome assembly GCA_030555995.1 of Isabelozyma heimii. NCBI lineage: Eukaryota > Fungi > Ascomycota > Pichiomycetes > Serinales > Metschnikowiaceae > Isabelozyma > Isabelozyma heimii. The sequence continues at coordinate 24,276 of JANIVW010000005.1, forward strand.
GAGGTCGAGTTGTTCTACCAGGCAGACACAATCAGCTGGAGAAAAAGAAGAGCAGTTGCATCTTTATTCACCACCAAAGCAGCATGGTGTGGCGATGAGTTGATGATTTGTGATGCTATCAAAGGGGTAGTGGAAAATGACTGGTGGAATAAAACAGACATAAGCACCATCTTCCCCCAGTTATTCACAACTGATTTCGGAGTGTTCTCCATAGACCAAGACAACTACTTGGTGATTGGTGATGCTCGGGGAAATGTAATTGTCTATAATCATACAACAAAGGAGGTGAAGAGTCTGGTGAATTTGGGCTCCCAAATCAACGTCATATCTACAGTGTCTTCTGAAGCAAAGGCCTTTATTGCTTGTGGCGATGGAGGAATATACAAACTTTCTTATACCAGGGATACTAACATTGATAGTGTGGCTGAGAAGTTAGAGGAAAATATCCAGGAATCGACAGAAATTGGACATAGATCGATTTCGAAATGGATTGATACCTTCAACAAGTTCCCCAACAGCGACTTGATTTGGAATGTAGAGGTTCTAAGGTCATGGGTCCGAAAAAACTTTGGTAAAAAGCGAAAGAAAGTGTTATCAGATAAGGAGTTACGTATGATGAAGGAGTTCATAGCAGAATGGCTGTAAAATTAAAGCTTACAATTAATAAGATTCAAGATGATGTAACACTTAATTAAAGAGACGAGTTTCGTCAACGGTAATAACGATCAAAAGAAAAATGCAAAAGACGAAGGAATAAAGTACATTATTGGGTTCAAGATGTAAAGATGGCTCCTGGTCAGTCGACTCATTCATTGACTACCTTTTGTTGACGGGGATCAGGCAATGTATTTTTCACCTTAACAGAGCTTTTACTGCTTTCTTTACAATAAAGAAATGACCATCATTCCAATGGTTTTAAGAACTAGAAGTAGATGCTCATAAGAGTACCACATAGGGTACGATTATTGCTAGAGATTTTAAGGTATGCTTCTGCCATCAACGCCAAATTAGTCCTTATACAGTGAACTGAATGAGTTTTTGGCAGCCAGAAGATTCTTTGAAAATTGCCTTCGCACGACCTCTTTTTTACAACATCGTTTTCATCAATATAGAAGTACATAATAACGACATTCACATACAGTAAAGATGGCCGAAACGGGGACAAAGTTCGACGACATTGAGATGTTGGAGATTCCCGACGATGAAAGCACATCCTCCGAAACCGAATCAATGTCAGCAGCTACTCCAACAGACGAAGAGTCGGAAGCAGATGATTCCAGCGAACCTCAACCGCGTACCTACATAGAGTTGAAAGACTGGATCCAGACAGATGCACCAATTGAGTTCCAGTTCGACAGTTCTGCCTACAAGCGTAGTGCCAGTTCAGAGGATGTTCTAGATTATGGGGTTTCGTATGTCAATTCTCTCTTCAAGGCAATTGAAGGGTTGAGCTCCAACAATGTGAAACAAGACGACATTTATAAGGACGATGACTTCAATAACGATGACGACGAAGTCATTGGGGTCATTACCGATGCGCCAGATATTGGAAAGAACTCCGATACCGAGTATAAGAATAAGAAAATCAACGAAGCCTACACCTTGGTGATTGAAAATTTCAGTGAATATGTTAGTAACATAAAGGATAGCGTCGATGAAGGGAAGTTGGATCAATATTATGGACTTTTAAGTATCTTGGACTGTTTGTTGGCAAATTACTTCTACCCGAGCCTAAGCACCAAGCCCGAACTATTATCTCGATGGATCAATAGATACGATCATAAACCGTTCCCTGAATTAGTGGAAGCAATAATGATCAATACTCCCAAACCATATTTACACCCAGAGTTCTGGAATAATTATCTTCCCCAACTAGTGACTCGAGGCTTAGTAAATGAGGCCGTAGAAGCAATCCAGGGTTCCAAGTATGAAGAATTAAAGGATAACTGTGAATCACTTTACTTGATTATTCAAGATCTTTCCACCCTTCTATCAAACTACACTAATTCTTCATTGAAAGGACAATTTTCCCAATGGAAACTATCTGCTTGTGAGTTCAGAGACACTTTCACAAGTTTAAGAGGTGGAATCTCGGAATCTCGTCACCACACCATCGCAAACCAAATTTATGAAATCACTTGTATCATCACCGGATTGCCTAAAACCATTGCTCGCTTTACTAGTAGCTGGTACGAAGTGTTTGTGGCCCTTTCATTATACCATATTCGTGACGAAGAGAAGGTTTACTCCGACTACTACAAGATGGCCATTGAAGAAATACCATTACCCATAGAGAACGATGACGATGAAGATGACGAGACTTACGTGCTTGTGGAAAAAGCCTTTAGTGATATAATGGAGAAGAATTTCTTGAAGGTTTTGGAAACGATTTCCTATTTCCACGAACCCACAGCAGCATATGTTGCTAAGCTTCTAGAATTGAAAGGTTTATTGTCGTCATATTACTCCAGTTTACTCAAATCACCAACGTTCCATGAACATGCTTTTGGCAAAACCGTATCGGAGTATCTCCTAACAAAACATGCCTACGAATGTTTAAATGAACACTCATTGGTTCCCGTAGGTATTGGACTTTTATTGCATAACGATTTATCTTACTCCGCCAGATGGAGTGTGAATAACCGAAAGGTTATCAGCAAATTCTTGCCATATTATGAATGTAAAACCAATGATGATTTAGAGTGGGCATTAACTATTTGTGCCAAAATCAATTTAGTATCTACAGCAAAGAAACTTTATTTGAAATATGGTAAGAAATCGCTTAAAGATGGCTATATCTACGAAGCATTGAATATGTTTGTTAAGTGTTATGATCCTGATTCACACAGTGAAGAATCGGTTCAAGGTATGAAACTTGTTCATGAGGTGATCTGGGACACTATCTTTCAAGATAGTTTAATCAATAATCGTCCCATTGAGGATGAATTGATCAACAATATCGTTTTGCGAAATGTTGGTGCCGACTTCGAAGTTCATCCCGTAATCAAACAATGTCTTTCACCATATGCTGTTTTAGTTGAATTTTTCCAAAGTTTGACCTCTCCACCTGAAGGTAATGCTATGAAGAACTTATCAAGACTTGTTCATTTGATAAGATTCACCCATTTACCAAAAAAGTTCAGTCCTCTTTTATTGGCCCAAATTTTACCCTTCTTCTACGAAGACAGGGGCCTGTTTCAATTACCTGATTTAATCATCATTACTGAGTTGATTGATAATTATGAGTCGCAAGTGATTAAAAAAGATGCCCAAGATGCTGGTGAATTGTACAAGTTTTCTATAACGCATTTGCAAAAGCATCGGACAACATATGATTGGAGGGTGATATTACAGGAGAATCAGGTTGAAATCCCTGAGGATGTGTCGCTGCTACTCAAGAGTTTAAGAAACGAAATAGTTGTCAAGCTAGGTAAAGTATTCATTGGCAAGTAGGTCTATTGGTAGACTATCGATCCAAAATGAATGAAATGCTGATAATCTGATGAGATTTTTATACAAATGATCGGTGTTTAATGAGTGATAATGTATAGATAAAGTAGTAGAAATGCTAATAAATTAAACACAACGACCAATGCTATAATGAGATAGGAAGCGAATATTGATTTAGCACTAGTTGCCAGTCAACTGCTTCTGAGGCGAATTGGGTGCCATAGAAATATATGTTCGTGCACTGATGACTACACTAAGTTTTAAAGAAGTTTATTGGCCAGGATATGGATGATAAAGACTACTTAATGTTTAATGAATAAGCAATTAGCTAAATGAAGAACTTATATTGATAGTATCAATGTCGTATTTAGGAATTATATGGAAATAGAATCTTGGATAAAGAGAAATGAAGGTATTAACGGATGAAACTTTTTGATTCATTTATTGATAAATGAAATTGTCTTCATTTTAAAATGATGGACGTTTCTTCATTTTAATTCATTCCCTTAACATTCGAATTCACCGGCTTTAGAGTTCAACAACAAAGCCACAATCAAACCATATAAACCTAAGACTTCGGCGAAAATCAAAATCAAAATCATACCGACGAACAATCTTGGTTGTTGAGCAGTACCTCTGACACCAGCATCACCTACAATACCAATGGCGAATCCAGCAGCTAAACCAGATAAACCAACGGACAAACCAGCACCTAATTGAATGAAACCAGTATATAAGGCTTGTTTTTGAGATAAAGAATCGGAGACTAACACCGAAACAACCAAACCATAAATGGCAATAATACCGGCCATAACAACGGGGACGACATTTTTAACTAATAAATCTGGTCTGAGAACACAGGTGGCACAGATACCAACACCAGACTTAGCAGTACCATAGGAGGCACCGAAGCAGGTGAAGACAATGGCAGCAGCACAACCAATTGAACCAAAGAATGGAGCGTAAACAGGACTAAATGTTAGTAGAAGGTCATAAGCAGAGCCCAGAACATTGATCAACAGTGACGCCCACGGTGAGGCTGAGGTTCAGGGTCAATCTATTCAATGATTACATACCATAAATCAGACATGGCAATGGGTGTTAGATGAGTATTCTATCAGTAATATCAGTGAAATTTGGATTGATTCAAAGATAACCTTGAGTTGATTCCTTGGATAAATGAGGTGAATTCGGATTTTTCGTCGCTCATTTAATTTACTATTCACATTTTCGGTCAATTCCTGTTATCAGCAGGACTGAAATTTACCCGTGGAGAGCAAGCGCGAGAATGATCACGTGAATACTGCACGTGTTGTGTATGCAAATGGGTTTCACACGCCCATCAGATGAGATGGACTGAAAAATTCGTAGTCATCGCTGATTCTACTTGAATTCCTCTTTCTTTAATAAACTACTGGTGAGCTATATTGCAAGGAGCCCTTAAAAACTAAACATGTCTACCCCTAACCCAAAAGCCTTCCCATTGGCCGACTCTGCTTTGACCCAACAAATCTTGGATGTTGTTCAACAGTCCCAAAACTTGAGACAATTGAAGAAAGGTGCTAATGAAGCCACCAAGACTTTGAACAGAGGTATTTCTGAATTCATCATCATGGCTGCTGATGCTGAGCCAATTGAAATCTTGTTGCATTTACCATTATTATGTGAAGATAAAAACGTTCCTTACGTTTTCGTTCCTTCCAAGACTGCTTTAGGTAGAGCTTGTGGTGTTTCTAGACCAGTCATTGCTGCTTCTGTCACCTCCAACGATGCTTCTTCCATCAAGAACCAAATCTACGGTATCAAAGACAAGATTGAAACTTTATTGATTTAGGATAATGTACAATACACAGAGTTAACAGTGCCCGATGTAGACATGCACCGAGTGCCAAATAAATCGTAGATGTAGGTCTCCAGCTGAGAGATTAATGATTGACTGCATTGTAGAGGTTACGGATCCCTGACTATAGGATTATGTTTGTTTGCTTTGCAGAACCACTCTCGTTCTTTTTTGGTGTAGGACACTGATTTAGGTGCACTGTTTTTTTCGTGATGAGGCCGATGAGCTTCAACATAGCTCTTCTTCACCATGCTGGACCTTACCACCGCCGGAGCCGTAACCAAGTTCCTTAGAGCCAAAGATGGTTCTCTCAAAAACATCGTTGCTACGGCCCGTCTGCTTCTATCAGAACAATTACAGGTTTATCTCCCCAACAAAGTTCAATTTTTGTTTGATCTTCTCTGCGATAGACTTAATGATAATACCAGCCTGTTCAAATCGTGGAAACTCGAACCACAAGTATGGCTGTTGTTTTCGCAGGTTTGGGATAAACTTCCTGGAGACACCACTTCGAAAAAAGTGGTTTCCAGAAAGTTGAAGTTGGTGGATGTGCTCATAGCTGTATTTAGCCAAAAGCCTTTACCCGAGCTATTAGCATCCATTCATAAGGTTCTCCATGTTTACATCGCCAACACCTATCTTGTGGTGGAGGAAAACTCAGCAATTGCTCTCCTAGGAACCTATCTAACCGCATTAAGCTCCATTCAAGGCTCCAACCTCACTGCCATAGAGGATTATGCCCAAATTGTCACCGACTTCACCCACTCCATCAAAATCATCTACGCCTATTCTCGGGCCCAAGTAACCCATAAGCAAAACAAGAAGCTTGTGACGAAATTCTTCCTCGAGTGTCTTCCTTGCGCACTTACTTTCCAACTCTCTGCATTTACCGATGCCAGCAAAATTGTCTCTGGCATCACCAACGAAACATTATTCCAGGAAGAAACAGTACCTTTTCTTTGTCAGAACGTCAAACAACTCTTTGCTGAACACGCAGACCAGTTTTCAGATCGTACGGTGGATGTGTTCTTCAATGTGATTACCGAAAATGTTTCTTCCAAAGACATTAAAATCTGCGAAGAAGTGTTCATATCTATAACCAGCATTTCCAAATTCTCTCACATGTCTGAGTCCTTATTGAGGATCTTGGCCGGAGCAAACCGAACGTTATCGCACGAATTCTTCCTCTCGTTGTACGAAACAGAAACCAAAGACTCCAGGTCTGATTCCGTTAACTGGAATTTGGTGTCTTACATCGTAGAATTGGACCCTGAATTTGCACTCCAGCACCACGAGGAGATCTGGCAGAAAATCAAACCAGCCAAATCAGAACCCAAGTTGTTGATTGGAACCAAAATCGTGGATGCATTCATCAAGACAAGAGAGTTTTCTTTGTTCTTCAGCACCGTCTGGCCCCTGCGTATACTCGAAGATAACTTCTGGAAGTCGGCTGAGTATGTTGATGTTGTGTCCGAGAGGATAAACAGCTTTTCCCTGACACAGTTGAAGCCCGTGATCTCTTCTCTCGTGCAAGCAACCAGTTCCGAAACCAGTCTCCCCATACTCACTGCGCTAATCAAGGGGTTGATCTCATGCCCACAGTTGAAAATCAACTCCGCTAAGCAGTTGCTCTTAAGCTATGATCCTTTATTACTGGGAACTTCTTTCGAGTTCTGGGAAGCTAAGTACTACTTATTGTGCTTGTACGGAGACCAGGCCGTAAATGTTTCTGTTCAAGACTCCTTTGAAATATCATCAAACTCCAAATACTTCTACTATAGCGTATTTCGTTACGTAGAAATCACTGGAGATGATAATCTGGTCGACTACAAGACCAAATTCATGTCTTTCATACAAAAAACCAAGGGGCGGGAACTTAAAAGCATTCTAGGCGCTGTGTTGAAGAGATGGATCATATTAGTGAGCCAGTGTTTCTCCCAAGAGCAAAACCTGGCTATAATAAAGTCCATATTCAAACATTTGGATTGGAATACTTATCTTTTGCCGTTTTTCAAGCAAGATTCGGGGGTATTCTTTGAGCAGGACAAAATTGTCACTTCATTGAATCGCTACGTTGTCTCTGCTTATGCCCAGAAGGATGTACTTGAGCTTATTACCTTGATTCCCGTCTCAGTCATGGACAAGCACACCAAGAAGTCCTTGATCGAAGGCATCACCAACATACAGTCGGCAGATGAACAAATCAACCATCTTTCGCGAAAAGCATTGTTACATCTTCTCTCACAGTCTTCAGTTGCAAGTGCCCTCGAAACAGATTTTGAAAATCTTATTAACGTGTATGCCCTGGACGAGATATCTAAACAAATTGTCGAGGTTGTGTGGAATGATCACCTCAACCAAATCAATGATGCACCTCATAAGGCCTACATTATCTTGTCTTTGAAATTGTTGAACAAACAAGTCGAAAAGAACCCAAAATCTATCACTGCTCAATTGCAAATTGGGTTGATTGTTTTGAACACCATGGCAAAGAGAAGCATCCAAGATAAGGAGATCGACGACAGTAGAACCGCTCTTTTGCAAAACTACATTTCGTTCATTAATACAAGATTGCAAAAATCCAAATCATCTGATGTTACTTGGTACCTCAATTCACTTTGTTCCTTACTCGACTCCAATTCTGACTTCTGCAATCAAGTTCCAATGCTCATTTCCACCATGGGGAAAAATCTTAGCAACTACGACAAACATCATGTTCCAGAGATAAAATCTGCTTTGTTTGCATTGCTGGTGAAAGCCTTGGACACCTCCATGAAAGCAGCAGTGTTTATTCTCGCCCTCTACATTTGCTTGGGCTCCTGTCAATCTGCATTGAACGACTACATAGACAGACTTTCGTCGTCAGATAACGACGTGTTTGAGGGTGCCTATCGACTTACCATGGAAACTATACTGAGAGACGTTAGCTCAGATAACTCTGAGGTTTTGGTGCAAATATTAGTGTTGTTTATCAAACACTCGAAAAAAGTTTGCAGCAATTCTCACTCACAGCTTTTTTTGCAGTCATTATCTTTACTCATCACCAAATACCAAACTGGATCCGTTACTAATTCTGCTTCCATTCAGGTGGTGCTTACTACCTTAAAGGACAATCTTAGTGACTCTGTCTGGTTGTACGGCCAGTACGGTATTGAATTGACCCTCACATACTTAAATTTGGTGGTTCTTGACATCAATAATTTCGATAAAAGTGAAGACCTATTCATATTATCATCGCAAGTATTCTCACATATCTTGTTATTCCACCGGTTTAGATTAAACTCTCGTCATCATATGGTCATTGCTCTTTTCACTTCCATGCTCGAGCAATTAGCTTTGAGTTACAACGCCAGAGGAAATCTCCTCAGTCATTCTATTCCTGCTGCTACCGCCTATACCCGGTTGCTTTCTAATCTATGTGAACCACCTACCTCGAATACACCAAAGCAACTGGAATCATCTTTAATCTCTGCATCTGCCTTAATTAAAAAATCATTGAGAGCCCATCTTCATGTGCTTTTATCTAATTACATTTTCACCCAGTTGAACTTTAACTTTGACAGTAAAGTCAACAGTGAACTTCTTAACGGTATTTACAAGGTGTTCGATGTATTATCCAAAAGAGAGCTCCAATTGGTTAATCTTTCTATTGATAATTCGGGTAAAGCTTATTACAAGACTTTGTATGCTAACTACAGAGATTATGGTAAGTGGAAAGATGAATAAGGACTATATCTATATATAATAATTCTCGTCCTTATGTAGAAGTTTTCCAAGTGTCTTTTTCGCAGAAATTTGAATGTAAAGCATTAGATTCCATATTTTAAGTTCTTGTACTTCGTGTTGTTTGGTTTTGGAAGTGTCGCTATGCTGAGAATGAAGAGTGTATTCGTATCTTAAGATATCCTTTCTCGTTATCGACCCCATGAGTAATCCAGAGTCTTCGACTAAAATGTGTCTTGGTCCAAGCCTGACAAAAATATCCAACACATACTCAAGCTTAGCATTCAAATGCACCGTGATTGGTGATTTGTTCACTATGTGAGAAATATCCAACACGTTGTCCCGGTCTAGAACGGGTGAAAAGGAGCACAAGGTTTCAGATGAGGTACCAGCTATAACAAATTGAAGGTTGGAACGAGAAACGTAACCGATGATTTTGGGCTGAGACAATGATTGTATTACTGGGTATCCCCTGTATTCGGTTTTGGAAAGAATCTTGTTTAATTGTCCCTGAGTCAAAAGTTCATTTTCATCTGATGGCAATGCCACAGTTATAGAGGACATGGCACTTTCCACGGTGGTATTGAAGACAAATTCTTCCTTGGAGTCAATCAATGGAAGTCCATTGAACTTAATCATCTGGTCGGCAATACCTCCTTCACCCCATCGATCATTGATACTTTTAGTAACGGCAACAACAATCATAGTGGGGATGATGTACCGTAAAGCACCAGTCAATTCGAACATAATGATCACCACCGTTACTGTGAGATGAGTGATACCACTCAAAGCTGCGCCTGCTCCCAAGAAAGCATACGTTCCAGGAATAATACACTTATTATCTGAGCAAGTCGAAAACAATGCTGAGTCTTCATTAGACTCGATGATTTTTTGAGCAATGATTCCCAATGCTCTACCAAAGGTTGCTCCTGCTGCCATTGAGGGAACGAAAATTCCAGCAGGAACTTTGCAGCCATAAGTCAAGATTGTGAAGAACATTCTGGCAATGGTTGCAAATATAAGGGACATGAATATGGACACTTTATTGGAGTCGGGGCTACATATTTCATGGGAGAACTTCCCATTACATTCACGGAAAAGAATTTGCATCGACTCTGTCATGTCCAAACGCAAGAACTCGTTGAAATAGCAAATTGTAGCTGTTAGCCAAGCCAAGATCAACACTTCTCGCACGGCATGTTGGCCTAGAAATCTCTTACGGAACCCGACTACTCTCTTGTTAAGTTTAGATACGATGATTCCATAAACTCCTCCAAACACACCGAGAATAATGTACATAGGGATCTCGAAATAATGCCAATTGGTATCGTAGGTGACTTCAAACATAACTAACTGTCCTGTTCTGAAGGGATTCATGGCTGCCAACGTAGTGACGGCAATCAATGCACAAATGTATGATTTCCAAATGGTGTTTAATTGGAAAACACTCGAGATCTCTTCAATGGAGAACAACACTCCTCCCATAGGGGAACCAAAGGCCACTGCTACCCCAGCAGCTGATGTGGCAGTCAAAAACTCTCGGGCTCTTGAAGCACTTTTTCTATAGCTTTCAAAGATTCTCGCTATTGAATTACCTACACAAACCGCATAGTGCACACTGGGGCCTTCTTTCCCTACGCTTAAACCAGAAGATATTGCCAATGGTAAACCAATGCTCTTTATAAGAAGGGTTGACCACCCCAAAAAGCCCTTCATGACAAATCCACTCACAATACACTTGATTTCAGAAATCCCCGATCCAGCAGCAGACGGAGCATAGGTCTTCACCAATATCGCCGCAGTAAAGGAAAATAGTAGAGAGATGCCCACGTAAATGATATAGTTTAGGAACTCATAGTGCGACCATCGGCTCCACTTGCCGCATTCTTCTCCTTGTCCCCAACAGCAGAAGGTCTTGTTTAGGTAGAAATCATGAGAACAATGGCCCAATCGTATACTGGCCAACCACGCAGTAATGATATTCAAACAACCGGCAATAAGTCCGATTAAAATCCCCATAGACGCTAGCACGAGCCACGTCTTCGTGGTCGAAAGCACTCTATCCTTGAAAGTAGCCGCCCTGTTGCTAACGGTTTGCAGTTTTATGATTCTCTTCTTGTGTTCTTCTAGTTCATCTTCGACCCAGTCTATGGTTGTGAAATCGTCGAATCTTTTCACTTCTTTGATGTCTTCTTGGTTGATCCACGAGCCTGTACGTCGGTTCCTGACGTCGAACTGCTCACCCAAGTCGTCATCGTGCAGCATGGCTGTGGAATTGGAGATCAGTGAATGGAGGAGGAAGTTGAAAGAAAGACAGATAGTTATCGCGAATAAATCGTTCTCAGCACCCGTACACCATACTATAGCTGCAAATAAATTAGAAATTATATATATTAACTAGTCAATAACTACTTATTGTCTACGAGATGGTTGGTGAGCAAGTTCTGCTTCAACTGCACCATGAAGTGGTCAAAGCTGTCGTACTCTGTATCGGCAAAACTGTGGTCGAAAAACGAAAGAACAAGGTTCATTCCACTTGATGGAGTGGAGATGACATTAAGCATGAATTCTGCTGCCGTTGGAGACATATCTTGAGAAAACACCATATTGGTGATTGTCCAAGGGTCTTTCCCATCGATGTGATGAAGTGGAACATTAATTGATCCCAAATTTGAGATTTTGGCAGTATCGGCTTTAGGCATTTCAAGGGCCTTTCTGAAAAACTGCTCATTATCATCCAATTCATGGGCACTATCGAAAAAACCTTTCAAGGAGTTCAAAAGTCTTCTGTTGGAGACACTTTGACGAAGGTTCGAATTAACCTTGCGAGCGAAGTCCCACGAGAAAGACTTGAGAGGAGGAATATTCTGCGCTATACCCCCATGAGCATGAGTCCCCAATAGCTTGTAATTAGGGTCACGGTATATCTCAGCATACTCCTTTGGTGCTAGCTTTGCATCCATGAATCGCCGGAGCGTAATGGCAACAAGAATTCCAACGTAACTGGCATCCCCAAACACTGGCTGCAATGTGAGAGCGAGATTGACTTCAATGTAAGCAGTGATTGTTACACCATTGCGTTTACATGAGGCCAAAATTGACCTCAATTCGTCAGGGGCAAGATTTATCCGTTTAAATCCAACGCTCCTGTCGACTTCACTTACAGGTGATCTGCCTTTCCACTTTTCAGGGTACCCAGCTGGAATTTCAAACCCATAGTAATCAGGATCTCCAAAACTGTAGTCGAGGTGATAGTCTTCCACGAAGTCGTCAACTGGCGGAGGCAATGAGTTACGAAGGTATTTCCTGTCGGTTTTGTAGGCAAAAATAGTAGTGTCCAATGATTTGTCGCTGAAATCGATGCCATAATCTGCTTTTAGCACCGCTCTATTATGCTGATTATCAACATATGCCAAGTTCTCGAGAAAAATCTCATGAAAGTAATTCCCCACCACCCCATCAGCTATAGTGTGTTCAAACACCACGCACAAGTTAGTATCGCCCACCAAGATTATCTTGAACAATGGGTTTTCTACGTAGAGACGAAACTCGTAGTCATTGGCGTATTTCATGAATTTTTCTGTCACCACTCCACCATCAAGATAATCGGCGGAGGAGGAAATCTCAAAGAGCTGACCTAACGTAGCGTGTTCAACTGGTCTATATATAGAGTATCCTTTGCTATGGTCCTTAAACACATTACAGATCAACAAATGATAATCAATTATCGTCTTACGTAAGGCTCGCCATACTAGATTCACCTGGAGCTGTCGAGAGTAGGTTGCTGTTACCTGAAAGTTTCGGAAGAACCCACTGGCAGTTCGTGACCGGTAGAAGTTCTCGAGTATCCCCAAGCGACGGGTTATTACTGGATCTGTCATTGCTTAGTTGAAGTAGTTTCTGCTGTCTCACTGGTATATGTAGTCCGATAAGAAGCGATCTGAGTCATAGGTGCGAATTTCATAATAGGGGTAAAATACCGACGGACATAGACGGGTGATACCTAGCACAGTTTAGCACGGTCTAGCACAGTCTAGAACAATGCCCTGATTAGAACAAGATGACTTGTCTTGTATGTGGCGATATTTGTGGTTTGGTGGAGTGATTGCTGCAAATTGATAGCCTCGAAAAATGCATAGATAAGAGGGGATTCTTCCAGTTTGGGAAGTTGTTGCAGCCATGCATTCTGCAACTATTCCACAGATTTTTACGTTCATACTGCAACTGACCATAGTTGGTGCCCGTTTATATAACAGGAATGAATAGTCAGAGTAGATCCGTACCTCCGTACTTCTGTGATGAGTATGGAAGAAGTTCAGGCTATGATTATATTTACGAAGTAGAAGTAAATCGGTCAATTCTGTAGGCTTACTAGAACAGGATGGAAGTAATACCGGTTCTTTTGCTATGGTACTAGTAAAATGGACCTAGTTTTCTGTTGCCACCCCGTCGACTACTTCAAGCATACTAATGTCCATAAGTGCAATGATTATATTGCTACTACACAGACTGCTGCTCCAAACGTGCTAGTTACTACTTGCTTCAGTGATAATACTCATAATTTTGCTTCCCCATTGACATCTTCCATCAGGCTGTTCTTCTTTTTACCTCTGTTTGTTTTCTCTTTCTCTCTTAACCCTATAATCATAGAACCACAATTTCTACAAGTCACTCTACTGCCTGTTATAGCCAACAACACCCTAATGCTCCATCAGCACTCCGAACCCGTATTCTTAACCCCCCCTCCTATGTGTTGCTATAACTTTTGACATCACTTATCTTATCGCGGGCAGTGTGTGCACCATACAATTTTGTATGACACCTAATACGCATGCAACCTAACTCGTAGGCAAATTTCACCATTTCCTTTTCCTCTTCCTTTCCCTTGGACTCTGATATTCTGGTTCTCTTTTTAAGCTATCTCTCATTCACATATCAGCCCACAACAGACTAAACATTCGTCATAATGCCCTTTGTCAGTATGTACTTTTCTTGCCACCTTACCCCAGACGGTGATATTGAGAGTGTGATCAGGACCCTTACTAACGATTCAGTTCCATTATCAGTTAAATTGGCTGTCACTGCTGGTGCTATCGTAGGAGGGACTTTGGCGGTGCTAAACAATAAAGAAAAAGTCATGGAGATTGCTGGGGAAATTCTTCAAAAAGGGGCTGATTATTGTAAGGAACGTACCAAAACCAGCCCTATAGAAATCATTGAAGTTGATTCCGATGCTGAAGTGGAATCCAAAAGCGCTTCTTATGCTAGCGACTATGCCGATGGTGCGTGGTCTTCATTCAATGACGAAGGACATTCCACGGGAGCAAGATACTTCTCTGAAACCGACGAGGAGTTGACTACCCCAGATTTCACTGATTATGACTCAGAATCAGATATTCTGAGAATCAACACCAACGAAAAGTTTGACGATGAAAACGTTGAAATCGTTAGCTTGGATTAAGGTTTATTCGGTTGGGTTATTTTAGGGTTATTTTATAGTTTATATTAAAATTTTTACGCTTTCATTTCAATTTTTATAATATTCTTGCAATATTCAAAATTTCAAAAAACTTCATTCTTCATAAAAATTTTTGTTTTAAATCTTCAGTCAATAATTTTCGTAGTAGTAACATTCGGTAAATTCATTAATATAGAGGACAAAGTTGGTGCCGAATCGTTTATTCATACTCACATACCTTGAACTAAACTATTGAAAGAGTAGACGATTCACAAATGTTCATACAGAGTACTAGCCGCTTAAGTGTCTACTTGAAATCTATATTCTTACAGAATACATGAGCGTCTACAATCGCAATTCATATATTTCAATGTCTTCATTAATACGTAGCCATGTTCAAGTCTATTATACATATTACCCATGACTTTGAACTCTTAGCTTATAACTGCCAAAACTATTATCAAAACAAATATACATAACGCCACAAGTAAAATACAACTCCATTTCCCCTTAGACCTTTGGTACTCATCTGCTTTACGTAATTCCTTATCTGCTTGTTGTACATTACCATGGAGTTGAAAGATGTTATCCTCAATAGTATCAAGTTGTTCCCCTTGCTGAGTCACCAACTCGCCAAGATCTTTGAAGATTGCATTCACCTCCAAAATCCCCTCGGTTACTTGGGTGATTTCTCGGTTTCTCTCCTCAGTCAACATCAAATGGTACTGTAATTCAGTTTCATTAACCTGGTCCTGATCTTCAATTTGTACCTGTGTTTGTTGTTGAGATGTGTCACTGATCAATGGGGTGGATTCGGTGATTTCGCTGGGGGCTACGGTTTTGATAGGGCATGACAGTATCTTCTCTTGGTACTGCCTTGTTGAGTTTTGAAATCCCTTGTGTAGTTCATTAAATTCCGTCACCAAACGTTCCTTAATGACTATTTGTCGATTTGATATTTCTAGTCGGCTCCCGGGATTGCCTTCAGAGGTTTGTTGTCGTTTGTTCAGTTTTTTATTGATTAGTTGGGAAATGTTCAGGATTAAAGATTGAATTGCAGTATCCAAATCAGATATCTTTTTCGTTAACTCATTAATATTGTCACGTAAATGTATACTATCACGTTTAGAACCAATCAATCGACGTTGCGAGTCAAACTGGCTTACAAGGCCACCGAATATCTGGAGTTGGTTAGATGTCTTATCAATGATGTTGTCTAACTCAGTGCTGGATTCTTTTAACGGCGGTTGGTCACCATTCAGACGTTTACTTAGTGGCTTCTGGGCCTCAAAATCAAAGTTAGCAAACGACATGATGGCACTGAGGCACAATAGTTCGGCGATGTTTGCTAGGAACAGAAGAAAGTAGTAACTTTTTGTATGGCAAGTTAAACGAGAAATGCGACTTACAAGCTTTGTTGTTCAGGTCACACGATTACATAATCAAATAACAAAAAGGTGAGCTGGTTGAAAGGAGCTGAAGCAGAGAAGAAGGTGAGGGTTTTGGGAGATTGAAAGCATGTTTGAGAGCAGGAGAGGACATTCAAGCAGCTGGTGAATGCTTTACCACTTCAATGGGGATGGCTGCAAAAAGTTGAAGGAGGCCGGCTTTTGCGACTATGCTAGCAATGTAGACTATGAATATTAATTTCCGAAGGATTATGAAGATTGAGTTTTAGATCAGATAGGGAAAACGGAGGTACTCTTAACTTACTTTTGCTTAAAGTTTGGAAGAAGAAGTGGTGATTCACTCATTTGAATGAACTTGGTGGCGAGAGAGTTGGCAAAGAGAAAGCTGAATCCTTAGAGTTACAATTCCCAAAGACGAATTCATTTGATGACTGAGGTTCTGATTGATCTTTGAATCTACCTCCTCAGCTAGAAAGACCAGAAAATCGAAAGATGTTGCTCCGAATGGTGTCTTGGTTATGTTGTTGGCATCTTCAAGACTATCAGTGGATATGCTGTAGACAATTGCCGACTTACCTTGACCTTGAGTTACACTAAGCAAGCTAATTGCTCGAGAGGAGTTGAAAGACTTAAGAGACAACCGCGAAGAAATTACCAGTTCCAGCCATACAACACACGCAATATGTACTCGTATATGTCAAATGGATCACGTCACAGGTTGAGTGAGTGAGGAAGATAGCGATAAAAATATTATGTCTCAAGGACCCGATTGAAGGGACGGACGAAATGTAGTGAATAGAAATATATAGTGGCATATCTATATCCATTTAGTCTCATTACAAAAATATGAAAGGGGCTATAGGAGCTCCCTCTAGAGCATATAACACTGATAAGATCAAATTTACTGGTCACAGTCTCACAGGTGTATATATCCTGATCATACAGAAGAACTATAATATGCCCAATAAATGGGTCTCTACACTCTGCTACTCATTAACCTCCACGGTACGTAGTTTCTCATACTTTTTCGTCTCTTCTGTTTTGCATTCTTTTCGTTGCAGCCTATTTTTCGTGGTGCGAACGCGACATTTGATAGGGGACGCGTTGTTTTGAAACACCACGAGATCTCACTCTATTTCCCTCCTCTTATTTCTCTTTTCTTTCTTCTTTCTTCACTTTCACTACCTTTTGTTGACTCCCTTTCATTCATTCCATTTCCACCATTGCCAATGTCTAAAGCTGCTTTCCGTGAGAAGCTAAGATTGGCCCGTGAAGCAAAACGGACGGGTGCTGCTATAAGTCACGATGACGTGGATGAAGACGTAGCTATCTATGACGAAGTGGATGAAGATGAGTTCAGAGTACACAAGCGAAATCAAATGATGGCCGATGACTTCATTGTCGACGACGATGGCTTAGGTTACCAAGACAATGGTATTGACGAGTGGGATAACAGCACCAGACCCAATTACTATTCTGATGAAAGCGAGGGGGAAGGTGAAGATTCCGGTTCAAAAGCAATGAAAAAAGCGAAGAAAGATCGTAAGCCGGTTAAAAAGACTGCCCAAATTGGTAATTTCTTCCAACAAGTCAATAAAGCAAATCCTGTCCCCGTCAAAAAGGTGGATGCTGATTTTGACGATATCCTTGAAGATTTTTCAGTTCCGGCCAAGAAGAAACCAAAATCTTCAAATCCATTCAGTACCGTAAAAAAGAATGTCATCAAAAAGAAAAACTCGGGTTTTGACTTCTCTACCGCTAAAAGAAAGAAATTGGCCATAAAGTCTGAAGACAATACTGTTGAAGCTGCCTACGCTAAACCACCATCTTCTCCAATTAAAGCAGGAAAATTCGATAGCGATCCATTGGAGACTAATAAGGAGAATATGATATCGTCAGAAATTCAACCAGATGACGAAGATGTAGATATGAGTTCTGATTCTGATGACGACGTGGTCATGAGAAAACCTAGAGTTACCGGGGTTGTGAAGCATGATACTACTATCTCTACTGTGAAATCATCAATCTCAGCCAAACCTGCATCTCCCGTTCGAGAAATCGAAGCAAAAACAGCTATATCTTCCTCTCCATATCGTCCATCTTTGGCTTCGGACCAAAGTTATACTGAAAAATTAGACGAATCAAAGATCATCGGTGAAGGTGATGATGAATCTTTCAAAATGTTTTGGTTGGATCACTGTGAAATCAATAACACCTTACTTTTATTCGGTAAGGTGTTAACCCGTGAAGGAAAGTACGTTTCGGGTGTAGCTCAAGTCAATGGGCTCTATAGAGAGATCTATGTTCTTCCAAGAAGATACCGAAGAGTAGATGGGGAAGATACTGAAGAAGAGGTAACTCCCTTGGATGTGCACGAAGAATTAGTCCCTTTACTATTAGATAAGTTTGGTTTAGATAGTATAAGAGCCAAACCGGAGAAAATGAAGTATGCCTTCGAATTACCTGGTATACCCAAAGAAGCCCAATACTTGAAAATTTTATTACCGTATAATACTCCTAAAAACCAGGGTCTCGTCTTACCATCAGAATTGGAAGGAGAAACATTTTCTCATGTTTTTGGCACTAATGCTAATGTCTTCGAATCATTTGTACTCCAGAGAAACATTATGGGTCCATGCTGGTTAAACATTGAAAATCCCGATTTTGAATCCTTCAGAAATGCCTCCCACTGTCAAGTAGAAGTGTCCATTTCTGCCCCCAATTTCATCTCTCCGGTAGAGAACTCTAATGTACCTCCACCAGCATTAACAGTTACATCCATATCGGTTCAGACAGTTATGGATAATACCAAAAACAAGCAAGAAGTAGCGTCAGTTTCATTTGCAACTTATCGTAATATTCCTCAAGATGCTCCTATTGATCCTTCTTTAAAACCTAATGAGCTTGTTACTCTTATTAGACCAATTAACTCGGTTTCATTACCTCCCGGAATTCAACAAATCGCCCAGAAACAAGGGTTTAATTTAAGAGCCATGCCAAATGAAAAGTCGCTATTGAGTTTCGTTACTGCTTACATCAAGAATGCCGACCCTGATGTCTTTGTTGGTCACCGATTGGAAAATATTTCATTGGATGTTTTGGTACATCGAATGTATGACTTGAAAGTGCCAACTTGGTCATCTCTTGGTCGTCGTAGTAGAAAAGTGTGGCCAGAGAGATTTGGTCGCAATTCCAATGGATTTAATAACAATTTACAACTTCGTGAAGTGTTCCAAGGACGTTTATTGTGTGATATTGCCAATGAAATGGGTCAATCATTAACATCTAAGTGTCAATCATGGGATCTTCCTGAAATGTATGAGGTTGTTTGTAACAAGAAGCATAGCGGTTTGGAGGTGAACTATCAAAATAAAAATTACACTGAAGATTCTACTTTGTTATTAATGGCATTGAAAGATAATGCATCTAATGCTCAAATCACAGCAGAAATTTCCTTCGTCATTCAAATTTTGTCATTATCCAAACAACTAACAAATTTGGCTGGTAACGCGTGGTCTCATACTTTAAGTGGTACCAGAGCTGGTAGAAATGAATACATTTTACTTCATGAATTCAAGAGAAATGATTATATTGTCCCCGATAAAGAAGACAGATTCCGAAAAAACACGAAGGTGGATAATGACGATGACTCTAATACAGTATCTTCGAATAAGAAATCCAAGTATCAGGGTGGTCTTGTTTTCGAACCAGAAAAAGGGTTACACAAGAATTATATCTTGGTTATGGACTTCAATTCGTTATATCCAAGTATAATTCAAGAATTTAATATTTGTTTTACTACGGTAGACCGTGATGAATTCAATATTACTCATGATGAAGAAAAAGATTTACCCAAATTCCCGGAAAAAGAATCAATTCCTGGGGTTTTACCAAAATTGTTGAATGCTTTGGTTACTCGTCGTCGAGAGGTTAAAAAACTCTTGAAAGATCCTAAAAATACTGCAGTAGAAAGAGCTCAGTATGATATTAAACAACAAGCATTGAAGTTGACTGCCAATTCGATGTATGGTTGCTTAGGTTATGTAAACTCGAGATTCTACGCCAAACCTTTGGCCATGTTGGTTACCAACAAAGGTAGAGAAATTTTGATGGATACTAGACAATTGGCTGAATCCATCGGTTTAAGAGTGGTTTATGGTGATACTGATTCGGTAATGATTGACACTGGGGTAGATTCTTTTGAAGAAGCTTTAAAGATAGGTAATGATTTCAAAGTTGAGGTGAACCAACGGTATAGACTATTGGAAATTGACACCGATAATGTATTCAAACGGTTGTTACTTCATGCTAAAAAGAAGTATGCTGCTGTGAATGCTTCAATCGATAAAAAAACAGGCAAGGAAATCACTAACTTAGAAGTGAAAGGTCTTGATATGAGGCGTCGTGAGTATTGTCAATTATCAAAAGATATGTCGACCTATGTTTTACAAAAGCTTCTATCTGATACCGACCCTGAACAAGCATTGAGTGAAATCTATGACTACCTCGAAGAAATGGCTGCTAAAATGAAAAATTACGAAATTCCAGTGGACAAATATAAAATCAACACCAGATTGTCTAAGGACCCAAATAATTATCCAAACGGGAAAACCATGCCTCCAGTACAAGTAGCTCTTCGTTTAAGAAATGAAGGTAAGGTCATCAAGGCCGGCTCAGTCATCACTTATGTTGTCACCGAGACCACGGATGATACCCAGACTACCGCGGAAAGGGCTCGAGCCATTCAAGAAGTTCTCAAAAAGGATTCTGGGTATAAACCGGATGTGAATTTCTACTTGGAGAAACAAATCTTTGCTCCAATCGAAAGACTTATGGAAAGAATTGAAGGGGTGGATATGGTTAGAGTAGCCAAATCATTGGGCATCGATACCAGAAGATATATTCTGAGGGTAAAGAACTCCGATAATGGAGAGATTGCCCCACTTGAATCCAAAATCAGTGATGCAGAACGGTTCCGACAATCGAGTTATCTCGTGTTAAATTGTAAATGTGGAGCAAAATTCCGCTTCGGCGGTATCCTTGCATCCAATGATTACCAAATGACATTCAACGGAATAACATGTAAAGAATGTGACACCACCTTCTCAACATTGAAGATAACTTCTCAGTTGGAATCAACCATCAGAAGACATATTGCTACTTATTACGCTGGCTGGGTTATGTGTGACGATACTGCATGTGGAATCACCACCCGCCAAATCTCGGTATTCGGTAAAAGATGTATTGGAGCATCTGGAACAGCTCATGGATGTAAAGGGATTATGAGATACAAATATAGTTCCAAAGCACTTTACAATCAATTACTCTACTTCAACTCGATCTTTGATGTTGATAAAGCTAAACATAATGAACTCAAACCAATTTATGATTTCACTGAAGACAAACATCCTCAAAAGTTACCCTCGGGCCAGGTAGAAGCGTTGGCAGAACAGAATCGAGAATTGTTCGGTTACTGTCAAGAAGTGGTGCAAAAATACTTGGCAGATTGCGGTCGTCGGTATGTCGATATGGGCTCTATTTTTGATTTCGCTGCCACCAAATAGTTGTATATTAGAAAGTTTATATTTATTCAATTAAAACATGTATCTTAAAGCGTCCCTCGTAATTAGTCTCGAGGCAGAGAACTGATGAAGGCGCCAGGGGAATCCAAGGAAGAATAGTTAAATTATTGACCATGATCTTTCTGCAGTCATAATGCCCCAGAGGTGGGATTTGCTTCCTTCGCCAATTCACTTGCCTACTATCAACCTATCACTTCGAAGTTTAACCATTGTCAGTATACATATCCTGAAGTTAAGGGTGCGACAGTTTGCTTTTCTGAAAAATGGAGCCGTAAATTTTGCAGCCAACAAAGTTTATCAGTATCCCCTGATTACGCCAAATGAAACACACGCCGTGAATATGCAGAACGTTCAACAGATTGTAGTAGTCGAACGTAACTGACTCTGATTTTCCACCTTTAGAAGTCTACCCTCCCTACCATTCGGCCCATAATCTTTGGCTTGTTTTCCATGCCGTCGCCGCTCACTCTCAACTCCTCATTTCAATGTCTCTTCTTACTAAATATCCCTCTTTTTTATCTAATAATTCATCGTCTACGGCTGCCATTCTTTCTCCTTATCTTCTGGCGTTCTCTTTTGGCTATGACTATTTTCAGTAGGTATCGGTCACACACGACCTGGTTTTCGCACGTAAAAAAATTATACCTTCAATTTCGAGTCTGTCACTTTTCCATTATCATAATAATCACGGCTGTTTCTTACTAATCTTTTGTAACATTCTTGAACCGCCCACCATCATCCATCGTCTGTGATAGATGAACTTCAATAATAACAACCAGCCTGGTGCTCCAGGTAATGGCCATGGGGGTAGGCAGTTCAATGGTCCCCAGGGACAACAACAATCTCCAAACTTCCCCATGCTCCCACCTCAATTAGCCAATCTAACTCCTCAACAACTTCAGCAACTCAAAAACCAGCCGCAGTTCCAAACCATGATGAGAAACTATCTACAAAGACAACAAGCGCTCCAACAGCAGCAACAACAACAGCAGCAACAGTCGCTTCAAGGCCAAAACTCAATGATAAATTCTAACTTAAGTAATTCAAATATGGCCGTTCCTCAACTGGCTCGGCAGGGCCAGAATCTCGCTGTAAATCAGCCTAATGGACTTCCACCACAGAGGTCATTCGCTAATCCAAGGGCTGGTTCCTTCCACCCCCAATCCTCTCAAGTCCCTGCACAAATGCAACAGTCAGCTGCCCCAGTAGGCAGCCAAATAGGCGGCCAGCCACTTCCACAGCAACTTCCGCTCCAGCAACGACCCGGTGTGGCGAGTAATCAACCCGTAGGACCAGGTTACAATACCAGTATGCCCATGCAACAACAGCAACAACAACAACAACAACAACAACAACAACAACAACAACAACAACAGCATATGGCTCAGCATGCACGAATTCCTACTCAACCAATGAACCCAGGAGTGCTACCGCCAGGAGCAAAACCAGCTGTGATTGGAGGAAGGCCCCTTTCCATGCCAATGCCTCCCCGGGATCCTAATGCTCCTCCTGCCTTTGCTGCCGATGTTCTCAGTTCGTTACCATATCGAGACTTGACAAGTTTAAACGAATGGTCTGAAAAATTGAAGAAAGAAGGAAAGGAAGTACCAGCAGAAGTAAGAATCTATGAGGAAATTATCAAGAAAGATGCGACATTTTTGAATAAGTACACCCAACAGGCCATGGCAAAGAAGAGAACTATAGATGGGCTTGTCAAGGATATTAAGGCATATAATGATATCAAACAATTAAGAATGAATGCCATTAGTCTTTCATCCAAGAACCAATTTAACAACAGTATTTGGGGTGAAGGGTACCAGGGTTATGGTAATGGAGTCACTAACACAGCCACTCAATTGATTTTACCTCATTACAGCCGTTCTCATACTCGTGTTCCGGACGTAGGCCTCACAGACCGTCAAATAAGTGAGAATATCTTGAGAAGACTAAATAGCGGGAAGTCTCAACATCTCGTACCTATTAGATTAGAATTTGACCAAGAACGAGATAAATTCAAACTCCGGGATACATTTTTATGGGATCTCGACGAGGACGTTTTACCTATGGACAGTTTTGTCAAGACATTAATTGAAGACTATAAGTTCATTCCTGAGCATCATTTCTACACGATTTTATCATCGGTGAACGAACAAATCAAAGGTTATAGAAAAAAGCCGGATAAGACCATGGGAGAGTTGCGAATTCCTATTAAAGTTGATGTAACCATTAACAATACGCAATTAGTTGATCAGTTCGAATGGGATATTCTTAACTTCAAAGAGGGAGATCCAGAAATGTTTTCAACAATAATGTGTGAAGAAATGAATTTACCTGGAGAGTTCACTACTGCAATCACTCATAGTATAAGGGAACAAACTCAATTATTCCATAGGGCGTTACATTTGATAGGCTACAGTTTTGATGGATCCTTGATTCATGAAGATGAAATACGATCAAGATTGCTTCCTTCATTAAGAATCATTTCGCAAGATCATAAAAGCGGTACTGTGGTTGATGATTTCGTATCGATTCTTCGTAACCCAAGTAATGTTGCCGACTTCACTCCATCGCTCGTGAAACTCACACAACTTGAAGTGGAAAGATTGGATAAAGAGATTGAACGAGAATCCCGTCGTAAAAGACGTCATACCAGTAATGAGTTTGATTCCAACTCCGGATTTTCTTCTTCTTCTGGGAACGGTGGCCCTCCAGCCACAACAGGAAGAGGTACTTCTAGTAGAAGAGCAGCATTACACGCTGGAAGAGGAACCAAGGTATCGATTCCCGACTTATCAGATGTACCAAAAACATTCAGGACCCCTGCACCATCGAGTATTTTACCCGGAGCTATTGATTTGGGAGTACCTGATATTTACACTTATAATGAAGCCATTATTAACCGGACACTCGTGAAGAATCCCAACTACAAACCACCCTCCTTCAGCGATAGTGATGATGATGAGGATACGGTGCGTGGAGAAAATGGTCGGGTGAAGTATCTGTGTGATCTTTTGCAACAAAGGTTTATTGTTAAGATTAAATTATCTAGAAGATAGTGTAATATATTGTATTATAGATTGAGGGTATCCCTAACTGTAGATTAAGAGTGAATGCAGCAAGAGTAGCTGTAGTTGATTTCAAAAAAAAGAAATTGCTGTGCAACCATTACCTTTCCACTGAAATGTGTACTAAAACTTTTGTAGCTACAAACCTCACTCAATAAATAATAAGCTAGCAGGAGTAGTATTAATACGCTTATTTATCCCCCAATGCATATACCCAGCCCCTGTGATAAATCCACGCAGGAACTTTTCGCAGCCAATGTCACAGGCCCGCAACCACAAGCTTTCAAGTGAAGAGCGAAAACACCGTCAACACATAAGCTAGAGAACCATCATCAACTCTTGAATGTAATCTGGTTCTATCGCAGCAATAAGGCTACTTAAATTGTCTACTTGCTGGTACTTTATCTGTTTCTTCCGATCATTACTTCTAGGTTGCGCTTCTATTATTCACTACTCTAGTTCGGATAGTTTTCATTCTATACTCCTCTCCATACGTTGAATTGGTTGCAAAATAGTTTAAGGTTGAACTCAACGACGCATTTTGTTAAACTTCTATCCTCCAGCAAAGATAATGTACTACTAAAAACCTGAAGAAGACTGATCAACTTGTTATATATTTCACTTCTTCAGGAAAAGACTCCAATCTCCCGCATCACCTATTTTATGCTCATTTCTGAACAAATCACACCACCCTCCACCCTTTGAAATCGTTATCTTCACCATTGTTACATCAATCAACACATGCTCTCGCTTTGAATATATTTCATCGCCAAGTCGTGTAACTCTCAATACCTATACCTGTCAAAACCCCGCGAGCCAACATTTTTTGCAGCGATATGGGGAAAGGCATATGAAAATTACCCATCAAAATCTAGAAAAGCACCAGGTCTGGCATTCCAACTACCAAACTTGTTTTCTAGTTTATTGAATAATGGGCCAAAAATACGCTTTAATTACCGGTGCTTCTTCAGGAATTGGGTTTGAGATCGCCAAACTCCTTTCCATCAAGGGATATAAGGTGATTGGATGCGCTCCGGAGCTGGACTTATGGGAGATGGGACCCATTGTGAGAGAGCATGGGGTTATTCCCGTAGCTTGCGATATTACGAAGATTCCTGACATTTTACAATTAAAAAAAGTGGTGGAAGAGCACGCAGAAGGTAGATTGGATATCTTATATAATAACGCTGGGATCACGTTTGGGGGTCCTGCAGTGGAGTTTGATGATGAAAAATTATTGAAATTGTTCAAGGTGAACGTTTTAGGGCATATCTACGTCACAAAGTACTTAATCAACTACGTCATTGCTGCTAAGGGGTCAATCGTATTCACTAGTTCGGTTGCAGCAAGAGTGCCACTATCATGGGTAGCAGCTTACTGTTCGACCAAAGCAGCCATTGATCAGTATGCCTTAGTTCTTCACGCAGAAATGAAGCAATACGGTGTGAGGGTCCACTCTGTGATTACTGGGGGAGTCGATACAGCAATTTGTGACCCCATAATTGCAGTTTCGTCGCTTCATGGGTCATTATTTGATGTTCCTGCTGCCTACGACAGTATTAAGTCAGCAGGTAATATGTCGAGAAATCAAAGAACTAGCATCCCTCCTAGTAAATACGCACAACAGGTCGTGGCAAAAATCACTGCTTCCAGGGATGTGGGTTTCAATATCTATAAGGGCGCCTTTGCTTATACTTTACATTGGCTCAGTAGATTTGCTCCGTTATTCTTATTGGAATGGGGAATGGCATTCCACTTCAAGCAACTTAAGGTGTGGGCCCAACTCAGAAGGAAACTCAAGCAAAAGCAGGAGTAAGCCAGAGAGAAAGGGTGCAGCCAGTAAAGAGGCGGTTGTATGACAAAAAAGATAGTTTGACTATTATGGTACTTGTGTCGCACCTTTTAAAATAGGAAGTGAATATTTTAACCAACGGAAGATAAAAGAATCTACATTCAGCGGAATTTATATCCCATAATACCCCAAAGTATTGCCTTGTAGGAGTTACGTTGATGCATTAAATTTAACTGTTCTTCAGAATTGGGGGAGCAACACTGTCTAAATCTTGCATCTTATCTAGGAAAATGTCGTACAACATTAATAGATTTTTCTCATTCTTTGCGAAATGACTTGAAACTGGATCCTGTTTGGAGAAGGATGAATATATAAATAGATAATGCAAATCTCTTTAACCTGTCATATGTTTTGTAGTAAGGGAAATACAAAGCAGCATTTGATCCTGTGGCTTCCTAATCTAGAATTCAGCGTTTCTTTTGAACAACAGTGGTGTAGTACTGCACTCTTGTTATCAGGATAGAATAGTGTATGATCAAACAATGCTTGGCGCCAGCATAACTTATCCAATAGGACGTATTTCTAGTTGCTATCACTCTATGCTTCAACGGTTATAGTTAATATTGAAACTGCTGGCTATAGCGAATATAAATTTGCAGCTAAAACCTAACTATTGCGTGAGCACAATAATCAGTGCTCTGTAGCCTCCAGAACTTACGTGAGATCTAATTTTGATAACAATAATCTCTTTACCAAGAACAAACAACCATAATCTAAACTTCTTTTAATGACATTGTACATTGACATCTGTGGGTGCGAAAGAGTTAATTGTGAAATTTCACCACAACAGCTTACACGTAGCAACAATCACACGGTTGCTCTTTCCAAGTAACCTTCTAGTACATTCAGCACAATCAACTCATTCATTAGGACTTTACTCTATCATGATAAGGCTGACAGATAGCTTATAGCAGGTCCGGATTTGAAAGGTGCAATTTTCAAAACACCCGTGCACCTACTTCGCCCGTGCACCGTTGCACTTACTAATTAGGGGAAAGAAAAACACCAAAGCGAAATGTGACTTTAAAAATTCTCTAACCTTCTTTTCTTCGTATCTCCAATTTCTTTTGATAGTCAAGTAATATTTTCATAATAACATATCCCTAAGCGGAAACAGAGCGTACAGCAAGGGAATTTTAATAATTTTTATTCCATTTAATACATAGAGTTAATCGGGGAGGGAGAAGTTTAATCGCCACTATACGAGGAAAATGGCACGAAAGCAGAATACGAGCGAAAGCCGGGACGAAAGCAACCATTTATTGGAGTCATTCGATACCCCAGAGGCAGAGGAAATGTATGACGGTGATATCAAACTAAAGACGCTACAGATAGATGATATTAGTAGTCAAGATTTGAGAAATTCCTTTGATGAAGACTTTGATGATAATAATGATAATGACGCCGACAGCTCGGATTTACGAGAAGGTAATTCCACCAGGCAAAATGATACCCAAAATAATAACTATCCATCCGAAGCCGATAACACCGACTTAGAACTGCAGAGTCCAATACCGGCCACTCGTTTAACCACTACACAACGGATAAAGAACGTATTCCACCACTTTGTTCCTATAAAGCAGACTTACGAAAGAATCAATAATGGCCTCACTACCGGCAGAATGCAAACTAATAGTCCAGGAAGATTTATTGGACGGGGAACCGATGGGGTCTTTCGTAATTTAATGGCCAAGCCCGACACCGAGAGTAATCGCACTGACATGGAGAATAATCCTCCATCGTATGAAGAGGCTGCTGCAGATGCCACGCCCGAGTATTGGGAATCTACCGTGATATCACCGATGTACGAAGACGAAGTTTTTGTTGAAGGATTACCCGTGGGTAATGTCGCCAACTTTGTATGGAATGGATTGGTCACGGTAGCATTTCAATTCGTGGGATTCATTCTTTGTTATCTTTTGCACACTTCCCATGCTGCCAAACAAGGTTCCCGGGCTGGGTTGGGGATTACTTTCGTGGTTTATGGTTATGGCATGGTTCCATCAAACTTTGGTAATTCACGTAAAGTACCCCAACGGTACGAACCAAATGATCCTGATTCCTATGATATACACCGATCTTCACCCATAAATAATGGTGGAGTAACTGATACTTACCAACCTAATCTTAATAGTGGAATTGAAGATCCAGCTAAACTTGAAGATTCTTCTGCTCCTTACTTTGCATATGGATTAATAGCATTTGGATTGTTTATTACTATAAAGTCGTTTGCTGACTACTACAGAGTGAAGCAAATGGAAAGAGTGATTTTGTCAGCACCATCGCAATCATCGGTGACTACTACTGAAAGAACCGAAACTACAGATACCAGGGAATCCGAGGATTAGCCCACAAACAGGCCTAGGGTCATTAATAAGCTATTAGATGCATTAATACATTATGATACGGAAAACCTATGTAGAGGTGAAACCTTTTTGAGCGTTTCTATGGCAATATAACCAACATCTTTTCGTAGATTGTAAATACAATACCTCCACTCAACACCAATCTCCCCAATCTTGGAGTGGCACCTTTCCAGAACGTCAATAATCCTTCGTCTTTGAATATCCTTATGAAGCAATTGAAAGTAGAAGTGTACAATTTGTCTGCTCCCAAAGCTTGCATTCTTGTTTTAACTGTATCGATTGGCATGGTGGTATACACAGTAATGATACCAGCGAAAGATCCCACGGCGAAGGTGGAAGCAGAACTAAGAGGTTCGTTAGGTTTTGACCCAGAAGCTTGTTGTATCATAGTTTTGATGGCATTGTAAGATCCCAATCTAACTGCTTGATTAGCTGCTTGTCTTAATGAAACTGGTACCACACCGGCGTAAATGCCTCTAAATCCAAGATCTTGAATCAATTTCCATGATCCTGATATTATTCCATTCTGATACTTTGGTTTCAATGCCTGTCTATCATCAATTAAAGCGGTTTTAATTGCTTCAAACGGGGTAACTGCGATCACACTTTCCAATAAACCGGCACCTAACCCTGCAATCACACCTCGTGGACCCGATAACTTCCCGTTTTTATCAGCCAAAAGTGATTTGATGGAATCAAATCCTAAGAATCTGACTGAGGCCTTGACTGTATTTCCTACCACGAAAGCAGGGCATCCTACGTACAATGAGGAGATTCCTTGGGTTTTGCCAATATTGTAGATAAGCACCAATGGGTTTCGAGATGCCTTGGAGCTCTTATCCACCAATTGCAATCGAGTTTTGGCAAACTCAAACGGGTAAGTGATGACTCCCTCCACAGCACCAGCAGTACCTCCAGCTATAAAGGATTTCAATGGATCAACTTTTTTCTAGGTATGTTAGTATGAGAGGTTTCTTCTTTCGTAGATTCCGATAGTATGCATACCTTCTCTCCTGAACTCATGATCCGTTTTGCTCTTAATGAAAGTGAAAAATGAAAAACTGGAGAAGTATTCGAATTTTTCAGTGAATTTTTTTTTCTGGTGCCGGTAACGGCTGCGATAAAGATTCACTGTATGGGGTTCAGAGATTATAACCGAGAGACTGGCTAGAAAGGTGCTTGTAGTCTAGCTGATAATTACTTGCATATATTTGCCGTTGAAAGAGCCGACAATAATGAAAGTTTTACTGGCCAGACAGCAAAATATCTCTGCAAGAAGCAATATCGCAGTCTGGGGTATGACTCTATTGCTGTGGCTTCTTGGTTTCTGCATAGTTGAGACAACGTACGATCGTTCTTATTCAAATTCAAAAGAAGCCAGCACCATTATAATCATACTGACACTTTATTTGACTACTTTTCGCTCAAGGAATCTACACTGACAGTCTATAAGGAATATTTACAGTCTTGTGAACTGATCATGGATTATGCTTTTTTATGCTTTTTATATATCTCATTGACTAATTCCACTTCTTCTATGTTCAAGCTATGCCGTCGAATAGTCTTATATACATCGATTCCTTCTTATTGTCCTCATCTTCCCCATTCATCACTACACATCATCGAAATCATCGAAATCATCATCGTCCTCTTCTTCCTCGTCCTCTTCTGCCTCTCTCTCTGCCAAATCGGCATAGTAAGCAGCCAAAACATCCTGTGCTTCCTTATCCTTATCTGATGCAGGTGAGGTAGCAAGCGGTGGAGAGTTAAGTGCAACCGGTGATTCAGGCTTAACGTCAGGTACCACTTGCGAATCTTCCATTTTAATTTTACTGTCTTCTTCTGCATCCTCATTGTCAATCTTCCCGAGAGTTGATTTACCCACAGTAGATCCTGAATGCCACGAAGGTAATGCATTTTGTTCCAATTTTTGTCTGATGGACTCTTTTTCCATTTGCTCTCGCTCATAGTTTTCGTCATTGGCAGTAATGGAAACATTAAGAGTAGCTTGAGATTTGGAAGCAGCATTTTGTAGCGAAGATGAAAGGTTCGACCTCGATTTCCCACTGATACGACTGGTTAGAGTATATGAAGCAGAAGATGCGGTTCTTGCAGGAATTGCAATGGTTAAAGCCGATTCGAAATCATTGTCATCAATATGAGTATCATCAATTTTCTTCAAATATCCAATGATGGGATCAATTTGGTACATCAACTTTTCCAATCTGGCTTGTCTTATCGATGCCTGCTGAGATGAATCGTCTTCTACCAAAATCCCATTACAGTTGTCACACACAAAATTTAACTTATCGTCACTCAATAACGATATGGCATCGATTTGACTGACTTTTTTCCCACAACGAGGGCATACATATCCATTGGGATTACCTAGTTTAGACATCTCTTGCTTAATATCATTCACCACAGTGTGCACCTTCCACTTGATAGAGTCGATGGCCTCGGTGATGTGGATGTAATAGTAGGTCCGGGTAGTTAATCTCTGCTGGGTGTTTTCCTCCTTTTGCGTGTGGTTGACGAGTAGTCGGTCATCCACCAACTTGTAACAGAGGGCTCGGAGCTGCTTGGGGTTGATACCTAAAAGATAGTAGAGATCATCTTCTGAAAGCACCGAATGAAGAAGAATCGCATCGAGAATGAGAATGTACTGCTTGGAATAGAATCCTCGAGCCACGAAACGAATGAGCGATCTGATGGTGTCGTCCATGATAAGGAGAGAGAGACAGAGTGGTGACAAATTGGTGGTGAATCAATCTACGCACTTAGGCCATACTTGGATGCACGGGTGTAGCGCCGATCAAGATCCGTACAACATCCTTCGGTGCACTGGCCTTTCATTATTTGGTGTACCGGCCTTTCCCAAGTTCACGTGCTTCTCTTTCTTATTGCTGAAATCTCAGGAGTGAGAGTTCGTGTTTGTGGCGGCAATAAATTACCCAATCGGGATGATTGCTGGCATGAACCTGCACATGCCTCGTTCACCAAACGCGAAACTTTTTTTGTTTGTCTATACAAAATTTCATGAGGTGTATCACTTTTCCCTCCCCCCAGTAAAATGCGTGACTTTGGCCCTTTATAACATGAAACTTACATAGATTCAAAAATTGGGGGTTTGATTCAACGCGATTATAAAATATACAATCTACGAAGAATAAAAAAAAAAGAAAAGGGAAAAGAGGGAACGTCAAAGGTAACAAAAACCCAGACGCATCCCATCATTAAATTTCTATATTAGATATTCTGTTCCTTCCTTCTTTCTTTCTTTCTTTCACAAATTAGCTATACTTTATTTAAATATGGAGTTCAATAAAGATATAGAGTTCAACAACCCGATTCCCACCAGGAATCAAAGATTCCCACTCCAAGAAACAACTTCCAATACTACCATTACCGATACTCCCATTAGTATCAAGAACCCTAAGATCTCCACGCCTCCAGAAAGCGTGTATTCCCGAAAGAAGAACAGCTCTTCTATACCAGAAACACCAATCTCCAAGAACTATGAGTACAATCAAAAGGTCGATAACGCGTTTAAATCGAAAGAATCAGCTCTATTATCGCCAGCTTTCTCGTCTCCACAACAGAATCAATTTTATTACAACGGCAACAATAACTCCTACATAAACTTGTCAATTCCTCCTAAACCTTCGTTCGAACAATCAGATGAATCTGTAGTCAAGAAGAAACCCGTGAAGAAGCAGAAAAGAGAGTTGAAAGAGTCAGGCTTCTGTATTACTTCTGATGATAAACCCCCTTATTCCTACGCCACTTTGATTGGGATGTCGATTTTAACTCATCCTGATAAAAAATTGACCTTGTCTCTGATTTACCTGTGGATATCTGATACCTTCAGGTACTATAAAAGAGAGGATGTAGGATGGCAGAATTCCATTCGTCATAATTTATCATTGAATAAGGCGTTCGTTAAGGGAGATAAATCAAAAGATGGTAAAGGCCATTTTTGGTGTATCAAGCCTGACTGTGAAGATTTGTTTTTGAAATCAAGAAATAATAAAAAATCAGGATTCCAAGAGGTTATGGATCAATTGAAACAAATCGACAATACTTATAGTAACCCCACAATTAATTCCATTCCATCTTCACCAAACTTCAACAACTCAGAAGAAATCACATCCCATAAACGTAAATTATCCATTGATAATGATGACGATAGTTATAAGCGTATAAAGTCATTATCCGAATCATTTGACTCGTCTTTAGTTGCAACACCAAAAGTCTCTCATTCTCCAACATATGTGATGAGTGAATCTCCAAATAAACCGTTGTTGGCCGGGAAGAATTTGACTTATACCTCCAGTTTTAGCTGTAATTCTAACTTGGAATTAAGTCCGTTAAGAACAAGTGAAACTGGACCGTTATTAGAACCGTTAACCCCTGCTAATAACGTCTATAAGTCAAATCAGCCATTTACCTTATCTAATGTCCATCATAACCAACCACCTCACCTTTCACAATCCAACATTTCTGTTGCTTTGACGTCACAACCGAATCCATGTTCGCTATCCCAATACCAAATCTCTAATAATTTAACCGTACCCACACCAACAATTAACAATATTAAAACCCCTAAGTCTGGTATCAAGACTCCTCTCAGAACTCTAAAGACTCCTCAGACTGGTTCAATAATCAGAAAATTATGGAACTCCCCTTCGTACCTCGATGATTTCTATTACTCCCCGTTGATTTCTTCATCCCATCATCCTTTGAATTCGTATGATGATGATGATATGATAATGAGAGCTTATGAAAGTCCGGTGATCCACATAAATGGGTCTAAGAATGTTTTGGTTGGTCGGGAATCTAGAAACTTGTTTAACGACTTAAAGAAATTCGATAAACCAGAGCTGGAATTCTCAAAGAAACATGTTAGATCTCACTCCAGGAAGTTTAGTTCTGACGAAAACGGATCGACATGATCTAGGATTGGGTGTTTGGTTTTTGTTCTTGTGTTTGTATTATTAGTTGTCTACGTTTAATTTGTTTATCGGCGTGTGTGCCATTGTATTACTATTACTTATTGTTTTCCCTTACTAGATGTTAATTTCTATACTGGTTATAATCCTCTATTTACTTTATTTTTATTGTTAATTGCCGTTACTGTAGTCGCCAATTTATTTCTATGTTCTAGTCGGTGCTGGCACATCCTTTGCATCCACAGGTGATGCATTGCAAGCTTGTTGCTTTGTCTTCGTCTAACTGTGACTTTGGCACTCGACAGATACAGGTGCTTTGGTGATTCTTTTCTTCTCTGATAATACAGTTCACACAACACAACTTTTCATATCCTTGTTTTTTCCATTTGGCAATTAACAACAGATTAACGTATTTCTGCTTTAGTAAATACTCGTATAACTCCCGTGATATGATCTTTTTTTCATAATACATAGTGTACACATATTTACTAATTTGATGGTTTATCTGATATATGGGCCACACAGAAGATTGTTTATTCTCAGTTTTGATTGCTTTCGTTTGTGCCTCTCGTAGCTTCTGCCTTAGTTTGGTGATAGTCGGCTCTATTTTCTCATACCCCTCGGGCACTTTCAGTTTACTTGCCTTAGGCATGCTTACTGTAGCAGTTAATTGTGTTCGAAAATTATGCTTTGACATAGATAAAATATATTATCTGCAGGACATCATCACGCTGACTGAAGTACATTGTAATGTTGAAAAAACAAGTGCTTCTCGGAACAAAACCATACTTCAATTGCATAGATATGATTGTATTAGTTCAATATTCCTTCTGGATGGATCACACATTAGTTACAAACACGGACCATTAGGAACCTAGAAGAGATTACGAAAGTAAAAAAAGAAATACGACAGCTGCAGGATTCGAACCTGCGCGGGCAAGCCCATTGCATTTCGAGTGCAACTCCTTAACCACTCGGACAAACTGTCTATTTCCTTAAACGGATTACAAAATGACCCTTTTGAGGCCCGATGGTAAGCACACCCGTACCTCTGCCATACAATTTCAAAGAAGTAATGAAGAGACGGAATGGCAGAAAGAACTGATTTCGTCTCTCTAGGGAGCTCCCTTACATATTTTTAAGCCTAACTCACCGATTTGGTTTTGTTAGCATACTTCAAATTGCTAATATACACTATTTACAGCCATGCACTAATTGGTTCTTAGGTACCTTATATCCACCCTCCGCAAAGGTGGTGAGGTTTGGGTTGAAATAAAGGTTTGCATGGTCCTGGATGTACTGTGTCGTTGGATGACTTTCAGGATCACAAGTCATTAATACCGCATCTTCTGGTTGGTATATTCTTACGTAGTCGACTCGCATATGTGCTGGGAACGTTAATGCATTCCAATCGATGTAGGCCCAACTATTAGATATACCCAAGTTCATAATAATTGACATAGGCTCCTTGGAGATTGTCCTGAATCCAACATTACCATTTGGGGCCATCGAATACGCATGGACGGTCATTGTGGGCACTCCAATGTACCAGCTTATATACCCATCGTCATCATCATTGAGGTACTCCATTCCATATACCTGATATTGTCCGGCGTTAACCCCCTTCTCGTACCATTCTGGATTTAATGTAGTTACCCCTGAGACTGCTTGCTGAAGAGGACCACCAGCATAAGTATTTGCAACCGTTATTTCAGGGGTATGAATTTCGATGAAATTGTAGTCAGGCATATACCAAATATCAAATGGAGCTATTTGGTACGAATGAGAGACCACTCCATTCTTGATATTGGTGTCAATTGAACCCTCAACAATATCTATTTCTGGAGCCCCTCTTCCCGTACCTCTATTTGGATGGTCTTCTCCCATACAGGTACAGGCATTTAATCTTTGCCCCGGTAAGTAGGAGATACCATCTGGGGAAGACTGATTAGCGGTGATACCAGCATCACAAGAATCATAGGCATATGGCCAAACTCCTTCAGTGCTCCCTTTGTAGCCGGGGCGTCCTAAATTTCCCAAAGTCCATAAACCCGGCCAAAGACCAGAGACGTTTCCGTAAAATGGTAACTGAGCTGAAAAGCGGATCATTCCTTGGTTAAAGCATAGTTTGTTCCAGGATTGAAGCATTCCTGAACGGTAGAATAAGTCATGGTTCTTATATGCATCTAGTTTCAATACCAAGGTACCATTAGCCGTGGTGATAGCATCAGGATCATACCATTCGAGATCTTGAGTACCAGCGTAATGGCTATCAATGCCTTCGAAAAACTGGTCATCCTCGGCATAGAAAGTTCTTCCTTCTACATTGAATTCATCGGAGAATGTTAGTTTCCATTTGTCACCGTATCTTGATTCGGTGTAGTATGCGTCTTCTGGAGTATCAGGGTCTATCAAGTTGGTTCTAATACCACTTAATAGAGGATAAGAATACTGCGTTAGAATTTCGTAGCTTTGGGGGCGGTATTGACTGGCTAATCCTGTGAATGTAATTACTGGGAACACCACAAACAATGCCAAAGCTCCAATAAGGAGCACTAGAAATCCGATGAGACCGCCTAAGGATCGTTTATCGAGACTTTTGATATCATGCCAGAACCGGTTATTGTCGTAAATGGCATCG
The DNA here is from genome assembly GCA_030555995.1 of Isabelozyma heimii. Lineage (NCBI taxonomy): Eukaryota > Fungi > Ascomycota > Pichiomycetes > Serinales > Metschnikowiaceae > Isabelozyma > Isabelozyma heimii. The sequence goes on from JANIVW010000005.1 coordinate 60,614, forward strand.
GCCACGGGATCGGGATTGTGAAGGTAGTCATCAGGCTCTTTCTCATGCATTAATAATGGGAATGACGTTGCTGGGTACCCGCCAAAGGGACTAAAGTCGGCATTGAATATGGGAGAATCGAATGAGCTTAGTGAGAGCTGGGAGCCCGTGGGTAATTGCGAATATGGGCTAGTTGATAATTGGGGGTTATCTAAACGGGTAGGTGGGTCCTCAGAATGAACTGAATTGGAAGGGAACTCCGAATGGACTGAGCTTGTAGAATGGTATGAATAGGTGGGAGAAGTAAGATACTGGGCTGAGCCACTTCTGGTTGAGAGCAAATTGTTCGTCAGATTAGACGAATCGTAGTCATCACCGAAAGGATTCGGCGGTCTATCATTTGCAAACGGGTCTTCGTTGTCTTCCAAAGGTGGAGCGTTGAACGTTAAATCACGTTCAGTCATTGATTTGATGAAGTTGACTCATTAGGGGGGATTTTCTTGAGTATAAATACGCACATTCTTTTCCAGCAACCCACGTAGGGGACACCAAGACGAGAGCCGAGTGTTTTACTGGCGGTGTGCTAAGAAAAAAGGCAAAGAATTTTATTGATGCAAAAAAAAAAATGAACAGAATCAAAATACTAAGTAAAAAAAATGACAGAATGCGCACGAGATTTGTCTACTTTGGTGCACTAAACAAAATGGCGTACAGCCTCAAGAAGAACAAAACTACGTGCCAAGTATGAGAAAGTAGCACAGAAGTCGAGTGGAACATGAAATGAGAGATTGAAGGTGGCGTGGGGAGGAGTTGCGATGGCCAGTGAAAAAGGTAGTTGGTGATTTGAAGCTATTCTGCAGAGTCGCTAACGTAATAGCACATTGAATCAGCCTTTATGTCGTTTTTCTGAAGTTTGCAAGGCATGCTGGTAGTATATATCCTTAGTCATGAAGTGATATTGCCTGTGGTGTGAATTCCTCAGGTAATGTTCTAGCAGAATTAGCAGCAATTGTAAGATCGAAATGCGACCATTTTGGCTGCGAATCTTGAAAAGAGTTGGTGCCCTTGCAACTGGATGTATAGGAGAACTACTCTTCTAGAAGTACAGAATGGCCCTGTAACGAGACTTGAGTTAGATGATTTAGGACTTTCACTTGGGAGATTTGTCAGCTTCTGGCACAACAGCTTGTTAATTTAGAGATAGGGTAGCTTCGGGTATTGCTTCTCGGGGTATGAAATCCTCCCTCACAGCGAGGCAAGGGGTTTGAAAGAAGCTAACACGAACATGTGATCAGAAGTCTTCTATCTTCCTGCTCACGCTTTAGCTGGTGGACTTTTTCGCATTAACTCTACTTTACGTTTTCTGGTTACCTTTCATCTTCTCACTTGTTGCACGATAATTCGCATTCCCTCAATTTTTCTTATCTACTTCTCACCTGCTACACACTTTTTCGCATTATCTACAAAACTATGACAAAATGCCGATTTACGTCACCTACCCATAGCACCTTGAGCTCGTTTGATGTATCAAACCCCTTCTGTTAACGGGAAATGAACTGTATTAAAAAGCCATTAGTAAGCGTGTATTTGTAATAATTGAAAATTTCGCTTGCTGGAGTTAGCTGCAGCTGACTAAGCCGCCATTCACACTCCCCACGCTACCCCATATAAATACCTTCAGCTTTCACATTCCAATTGATTACCCAATTCTTATAACACACATCAATTGACTCAATTATCTACTACTATTATCATGGCTGCTCCTCAAATCGCCAACTCTGTTCCTTCTTACCATACTTCCAAGCTCTCTAATGGGGTGGAGGTGTTCTACCGTGAAGTAGGCACTACCAACAAAACCAGACTCCTTTTGCTTCACGGATACCCTTCCTCGTCCAGACAGTACGAAAGCTTAATGATTCTCTTATCTCCCTACTTCCATATTATTGCTCCCGATTTACCTGGCTACGGTCAGACCAAAGTCCCTGCTGATACTCAAATCAGCTTTGAATACTTGGCTGATACTACGGACTTGTTCTTGGATACCATTGGGTTCGATGACTTCTCCATCTACATCTTTGACTATGGCGCTCCCACGGGTTTAAGACTTGCATTGAAAAAGACTAAAAAAATCAATGCCATCATTACCCAAAACGGTAATGCCTACGAGGAAGGTTTGGGTAAGGACTTCTGGTCTGGTCTCCAGACCATCTGGAAATTGGTCGACGAAGGTAAATTAAGTAAGTCCAACGAGCTGGAGTATGAAACAACTACTGCAGGAGCAAAGGAAATCATTACTGCTAGAAAGTATTATGACTACCAGTACGTCGATGGAGAGCCAACTAGTGCTGCCCTCAATCCTGAACTTCCAGCAATTGACCAGTTATTATTACTTGAAGACCCAAAGGCTGTAGAACAGCAGTTGGACTTGTTCATTGATTACAGAAATAATGTCAAGTTATATCCTAAATTCCATGAATACTTCACAGCTACAAACATTCCTATTCTTGTGGTATGGGGCATAAACGATGCGATTTTTGTTAAACCAGGGGCACAAGCCTATAAACAGCACTCCAAAAGAGTGAAGGTAGTGGAATTTGACGCCGGTCACTTTGCGGTGTCCTCTCACACCAAACAGATTGGCCAGGAGATATTGGACTTCTTCGCCGAATACCAGCTCTTGGCCTAAAACAGTCTGTTCTGTTATTAAGTAGCTTTCTATATTTTTCTATGATTTTCCCTTGACCCTTTTCTTTGGACCAGTCCGAGGATCTTCCTACGTTCACGGCCCGAAGGTTCTTCTTACTTTAGCCAGTCCGGTAGCTTTTCTGGAACTATTTCTACCGATTTTATGTCAAAACTTTCAATCAATAACTCTACCAATATTCTCCCACCGCGAGAGCCTGTAAATCTTCTATACTCCTCCGAAACACTTGCTAGGTTCCATCCTTGTAATCGTCTTAAACACCCAATAACAGCCCCTGTTCTATGTCTTCCCATTCCACAGCACACTAGAAGGGGATAATTCTCCGAGTTACAAATTAGCTCTAATGCTTTTTTGATGGTAGCTTCACTTAACGAATCCCATGGGTTGGAATAGTTATAATCATTCATCATGCCTACAAATTCGATATTGATGTTATTCCCAGAACAATAATCCAAAAAATCCTCTTGTGGTTCTTCACTAGCGAGCCAGAGGATGTTCTTTAAATTGAGATCTTGTAAAAACGATTGATTTATCATCGATGGCTGTCCTGACCGATACAATTGCTTCTCCACGGGGCAGAAATTCAACGGAGGAACTATTCTGAGAGTAGGAGGTTGGGTTATTTTGGAAAGCTTCTTGAACCCATCATTGGGCATTTCTCCATTGTACTGGACGACTGGCGATTCAACGTCCATGTTGCTGGAGAGAACGAGTACGGACTGTTCGTTGGCGACAATTGAACTTAAATCGATCGTTTCAATTTACGAGCGGTACACCAAAAACCCATACACCAACTAAAACAAATTTTGACCCATCCACCACGACTTAAAACCTGCGGTTGAAAAAAACACGGTGACATTTTTCACTCCAGGACTCTATTATCCACCGACCATGGCAAAGAAAGACGCTAGTGCTGCCATAAGAAAGGCTGCTGCCGCCGCTTCGTCATCGAGCACCACCTCAACCGGTACCACATCCACCCCCACTGCTACCAGTTCCAGTTCCAATTCCATAAGAGAAGTTATATCAGCAATCAACTTGACATACGAAGACTACACCAAAACCCTAACTCCCAGATTGAAGTTAATTGACTTGTTTTTGGTATTTTTGGTGTTGTTGGGGATCCTTCAATTCGTGTATGTGATTTTAATTGGAAATTTCCCATTCAATGCCTTCTTAGGAGGATTTATCAGTTGTGTAGGTCAATTCGTCTTGGTTGTTAGTTTAAGATTACAATATAACTCTTCCGAAGCCACCAAATCAGATCAATTGAGTGAAAAAGAGGATGACATGGCCGAATCACAAGTCAAAGTGTTTGATCACATTAACCCAGAAAGAGCATTTGGTGACTTCATTTTCGCCAGTTTGATATTACACTTCTTAGTCTACCATTTCATAAACTAGAAGGAAATATATTTCAGAAATATTCATGATTTAGTGTAGAAAGTGCCTTATTCTGTAGATGGTACATTTGATAAAATTAAGTTACTTGGTAAAGTTAAGATAAAGTTAAGATAAAGTTAAGTTACAATAAAGTTACATTTGATTAAACTTTGTAAAGGCATTTTTCAAACAACAAGCCCTTTTTTTAATCCCCGTTATCGTCGTTACATAAACGTTTTAACATTTATTACTACCAGAGTTTTAAACAATTACACAACAGCCCGATTTTTCCTTTCCTTCCGGTTGAGCAGTGGCTTGTTGAGTTCTTTTGGCTGCTTGTTTTGAGGCATCTCCGCTGGGACCATTTGATTTACCTGTAGGGTCATTTATGGACTGTGAGGTAGCATTAGGCGGGCTGGAAGTGTCAGGCTTAGAAGAAACAGGATCGGTGGTTCCGGCCGCAGAAGAAGCGGCAATTGCACCATTAGAAGTAGGCACAGCACCATTGGATGGAGGAGGTTGATTAATTGATCTCACCAACCCGTAGAAGGCTTCTTCGACGTTAATTCTTTGTTTAGCAGAAGTTTCCAAGAAAGGAGCATTAAACCGTTGAGCCAAACTTAACCCTTCTTCATAACTTACTTGTCTTTCGATTTCCAAATCACACTTATTACCAACCACTAAAACTGGCACATCATCGGTATCTTTAACTCTTTGAATTTGCTCAAAAAACGATTGTAGTTCTTCCAAAGAGTTACGGGAATTGATCGAATACACCAATAAGAACCCTTCGCCTGTTCTCATGTACTGTTCTCTCATAGCACTGTATTCCTCTTGACCAGCAGTATCCAAAACATCCAACAAGACTTGTTCCCCATCGATGGTGCATTGTTTACGATATGAGTCCTCAATGGTTGGGTCATATTCATCAACGAAGTGAGATTGAATGAATTGAATGGTCAATGCGGATTTACCCACACCACCGCCTCCAACAACGACTAATTTGTATTCTTTAGTCATGACGAACTGAACGAGTGAAGAAGTTTAATGAAGTAGGGGGAAAAAAAAAAAGAATGATATAGAAATATATATTATATAAAAGAAAAAAAAAAAAAAGAGTCAAAAATGGGAAGTTTTTTGTTAGGACTGAAAAATTTCACTGTTCTAGGCAATTTAGCTTAGCGAGTATACCAACAAAGTGCAAGTTACGGAGAAACGAACACGAAATGCAGTTAACGGACAAGCAAACAGTGCAAGTCTAAGGCGGGGGTACGGACAAAAAGTGACTCGTTACAGGTCAGACGTTGTTCTACGAATTGGTGCCATCCCACCTAACATATACGGTTATTGATGCATACGTGGTTATATATTGTAACACCATCATCTATTTTTTTTTCTGTTTCGCCCAAGCCAGGTCTCCAGTGGGGTAAGTGAGAGAGCCAACCTGTAAAAAGAAGGGAACAATCCTGATAAGAGAATGGGGGGCGGGGCCGAAGCGCGGGGCGGAACGAGAACTCGAGCGGGAGAGGGAAGCAGCCAGCGGGAAGCAGCCAGAGAAAGGGCCCGTGAATGAGCCCGTCAAGGGGCTCAATGGCGGCGCGAGCCCAGGCCAAAGTGGGCGGAGAGCTGGGGCAAGGTGGGCGCATGGTTGGCCGGAAGAAGGAGGAGCTGGGGCCAATCCGGGGCCAATGTGGGTCCTTCACTCCGGCGGAATTCTGCACCGAATGTTCTATGCCATCACACCCTCAAATTTCCTAATAAAGGGTATTTTCCGAATCTATGCCATCACACCCTCAAATTACCCAATCAAGGATATTTTCTATTCAACTTCGTATACTTTCGTATCAGACGTCGTATCAGTCTCCGTATCAGTCACTGTATCAGTCCATGAGCCTTCGTGTCATCCATTTTTTGTTGGCAGTTCCCCTCTTACATAACATATCAATACCTCTTTGCTGTACACACCTCTACACACTTTTCCCTACACACGCTTCACCACTTTCATCTTCGTCAAACAATCGTCACAGTACCATTTGCCCTTGGGGGGATTCTTGAACCCAATGCATGGAAGATGGAACCATTCTCGCTTACAGTCGTCTCCATCACATCCCACCATCTCTCCAAAGGAAACCTGGTTACAGTAACAGTAAGTAGGCTCGTTCGAGTTCCCACTGGGTGGATTGGGATTGACGGCAACCGTGGCCTGCATCGGTCCTCCGGCGCCGACGTATTCATCCCTATGCTCCTTCTTAGGCTTGGCCACCCGCTTTTTCGGTGGCTCGTCGTCGGTGAATACATCGGGGCCTGCTGCCGGGGCCGGGGCCATAATCTGTGTTTTCGACGTCGTAGTTACTTCCTTTCTCGATCTCTTCTTTGCGGGCGGCTTGGCCTCCACCGCCGGCGTTGCATCCTTCCGGGCTTTCTTCAGTTTACTACCGGGCAATCCTGCTGCATTGGCACTATTAGGCCCTGACATCACATCATCAGTTTCATCGTCAGGGTCCTTATGAGCCTTTCTCGCGGCCAACGCTTCTCTTCTGCTCTCACTACGCTGAGATTGCGCTGACCGGTTTGGATTGGAATGGTCACTTGGGTTAGAAGAGTCCATGATCATTGCAGGATGATTCAAGGGCCCGATTCTGATCGATTCAGGTATTTCGTTGTTATTGATGATCAACTTGTAGTCGTTATCGATCCGAAACAAGTGTTTATTGAGCAAATCAGATGCCACAGATGTAACATGCATTTTCTCCTCGAGACATGGGATGATTTCGTGGATTTTGTTGCGGATTGTCGTCAATTTCTTCACTTTCATCGGTTTATCAATGGCAGCGCCATCTTCAGGCTCATGGAGGTTTTCAATGTAGTTCTTTATATGATGGTTTATCAACGGCACGTTATTGATACATTTGGCATCGATTTCCTTGAGTAACGTGAAGTATTTGATCAAATCTATGGGTAATGCTTCGATGGCATCACTGATGTCATTCAACCCAGGTAGAAGTTCATTGATGTTGCTGATGTTTTTGGCTCGCTGCTTGTATTGTTGGAACTGTTGGAATTGCTGGCTCGTCTTCGTCTTGTTGATGAGTCGCTGCGACTTCTGGCGCGATGGAATGTCCTGGTACGTCATGGTGGAGAAGAAAGAACCGGGTTGGCGTTTGTTTGACTTAAGATAATAATCCATAATGCGTGGTGTCCGCTCGGTGTACGGGTGTTCTCCGCGATGACCAGATAGCGAGATGTACGGATGCACCTTTCTGCGGAGCTTACTCCGGAACCCTTTCTCCAAGTATACGAGTCAGAAGTTAAATGTCCAGATGTGAAAAGAGCATTTTGGTCTACGGCGGTGTATGGCGCATTGTTTCAGGTTGCGCCAATGCCGCAATACATCCTTCTGAATACACCCGAAACCACAGTCGAAAGGCGGAAGTTGAGGAATACAAAAACTGTGGATGCAAAATTCCTCATTGCGCAAGAAATACCGGTGCGATGGTGGCACGTGATGATGCCTTACACACAGATCGAGATCCGAGGGTGAGGTGTCATCATAGCACGTGCCGTGCACTCAAGTATGGTATAATATTGTTGCAAGCGACTGAAATGATCCCAAAACGAAAATCAACGGTGAATTCGACTAAAAAAATTAACATTAGATGGATATATAACCTCTAGGTACGCAGACATTGGCATTTGAAACCTGCTGAAGAATTAGCTTGAAGAGAGAACTGATATTCTTTTTTTTTTTTGTATGATATATACATAGAAGCTGATCTGATCATGAAGTTTTAGTATAAGCTCCCTTCAACTCGAATATATAGATATTACTGCTTATAGAACATTTCCAACGTTGTTACTTTCATTTCGTGTTTCTAGGTTTTAGCAGATTTTAAACTTTGAAACTGTGGCATCTGTCAAAAACCAAAAATATCAATACCAAACAATCTATATATACTTTAATGGATCAGAATAATCAACATTCCAGGGCTCCGTCTAAAAATCGTACTAAACATACATACAATCCAGGACCTAACTCTAACAGTTATTCAGGTTCAAATTCTAACAGCTATACAGGTTCCAACTTCAGTAATCCAGGATCTAATTCTAACCATCTAGGGTCTAGCTCTAACAAGCACTTAGGCTTTAATTCTAACAATTACTCTCCAAGCTCCAGTTCAAATCTAATCTCCAGTTCTATTGCCGACTCGAATAACCCGGGTGACAACTTCGACTATAATACCAATAATATGAGTTTCCGTATCTACTCGCCCCAGCCATCTGGATCGCCCCATGGCGGTGGTGGCAGTCCGTTTTTACCGGGCCACTCGCCGATCACTAGAAAACGGCCATCCATACACGATAATTTAACAACAACTACTCCTAGCGGGCTCAATTTTCTATTACCATCGACATCAAACGCTCTGAGATCTCCCCATGGAAGCATAGAACAAAATATAAGCTATACTAGAGGTTATACTGGAGAACGATTCAGCCTCAATAATTCTCCTCTGGGTCTAACTCCAGGCAAGTCTTTACCTAATTCTCCATATCAGCATCAAGAACAGTCACATTCTGATCTTATTAATCACCATCACCAACAGCAGGAACAAAACCAGGACCACCATCTTCAACAGCAACAGCAGGACAGTAGCGATGAAGATGACCGGTTTTTACGATTGGCTCGGGAAGCCTTGGTTGCTACTGCCAAAGGAGTGAAGACTCAAGGCGGCGAAATTGGTGCCGATGACCTCTTGATGATCGACCCAACAATCCAGGACTTGCTAAGAAGACTACATTACGCAGCATCGCCCCATGGTAATCCAATCAAGAAATCAGATGACATAAAAGCCAATCAAAAGGGTCAATTGATGATTCAAAGTTTCTACGAGCAATTTCCTAACCTCAGCAACGACATCTTCACCAGCAACCAACATTTATCCCTCAATTCTAACGACAAAGCTAGAACCCCTCCATCAGAAGTGCATCCTAGTAATCGCGAAAACAGTGGGTGGAACTTCTTGATAGGGGAACCAATTCAGTTTAAGAATGATCCTATTCACAAGAAGGACCCAGCTCCAGAGCCAAGTGAGTCGAATGTTAAGCCAGGAGGATTCAGTAAGAAAGCGAAACATGATCGAAAATTCCTTTGCGATAAGTGCTCGATGTCATTCAGAAGAAGCAGTGATCTAAAACGTCATGAGAAACAGCATTTATCAATCCCTCCAAACATTTGTGAACTATGTGGTAAGGGGTTCGCTAGAAAAGATGCGTTGAAAAGACACATGGGCACTTTAACATGTAAGAGAAATGCTGATAAGAAATTGTATGTGGACAATCTCCAGTACTTAACCAAAGACAGCGATGATGACGATAACTTGGCGTCGTACAAATAAACTGTGTGAGCCCTGCTGCGCTCATAGTGGGCCCAAGACTGATCCCCTCCAGTCCATACTAACCCTCTAACCATATAAATAGTTCCGTACGCACCCAGCACTACATCCACAATACCTGTAACATACTGTACATTATACAATGCACGCTTATCAGCCTGCAGCGGGCCACGTCATCACGTGAACTTGACGTAAAATGTCGCACATAACACCCCCTCCCCCTCCTCGCACACCCGTGCACCATGGATCCGTACATCCTGCATCCTCCGGCCTCGGTGTTACCTTCATGTACCGAGGACGCTTGTCTGCCGATTCTTACCGCTGCCTCAACTGGTGACTTTGCGTCACAAGTGCTCAATCTCGTGCGACTCACATGAAGCCCATCACCAGGCAAAAGTAGTCATTCTACCAAAAGCCATCACGAGCATCCACTGATAAGACTCATTTTACCCATCGGATACTATTTTTGTCTCATTTCTTAGCATTTGTTTCCCTCGCTGTTGCTCTGATTACTTCCATTTGACCAGGGGAATTTTTTTTTTATTCACCAATTATTTTTTAACGATTTTTCCGACTACGTAATTGCTTTCCGTTGAGGTTTTCTTTTTTTCTTTTTTGATTTTTTTTTTTATTTTATGCAGCTGAGAATTATTTATACTCCCGAATTCCCATAAGCAATTTTTCTGCAAACTCCCCTTTCTCTTATTATCATCTTTATTCTGTGTATATTCTTAATTTTATTCCCATCATGTCATCTGCTAATCAGAGATTACAACACTTGGCCAAGATCTTGTCGCCCAACCAACTTTCGTCCCACCAATCATTGACTCCTGAACGTCCTTTCAAAATCGCAGTCATCGGATCGGGTAATTGGGGTACTACCATTGCTAAGGTGTTGGCCGAAAATGCCAACTACAGACCACATTTATTCAGACATCAGGTGGATATGTGGGTGTTTGAAGAAAAAATCGACGGGGTCAATTTAACTGAGATCATCAACACCAAGCATGAAAATGTCAAATATTTACCTGGAGTCACGCTTCCTAACAACTTGGTTGCTAACCCTAGTATCGTCGACACCGTTAAGGGTGCTGACTTGCTTGTTTTCAACTTACCTCATCAATTCTTACCAAAGATCACCCTGCAGTTGAAGGGCAACATCAACCCTGATGCCAGAGCCATCTCTTGTCTCAAAGGTTTGGAAGTCACTCCTGATGGTTGTAAGTTGTTATCGACCTACATTTCCGAACAATTGAACATTCCTTGCGGTGCCCTTTCCGGTGCTAACTTGGCCCCAGAAGTTGCTAGAGGTAAATGGTCCGAAACCACTGTGGCCTACAAGCTTCCAGCCAGTTTCAAAGGCGCTGGCAAAGACATTGACCATTTTGTCTTGAAAGCTGCATTTCACAGACCTTACTTCCATGTCAATGTCATTGAAGATGTTGCTGGTGTTTCCGTTGCTGGTGCATTGAAAAACATTGTTGCTTTGGCTGTGGGTTTCGTGGAAGGTTTAGGCTGGGGAGATAACGCCAAATCAGCTATCATGAGAGTGGGACTCTTAGAAACCATCAAATTCTCCAACACATTCTTCCCTGAGTCCGCTGCTTCTACCTTCACCGAGGAATCGGCTGGTGTTGCTGACTTGATCACTACTTGTTCCGGTGGTCGTAATGTCAAAGTCGGTAGATACATGGCCGAAACCGGAGAAGATGCTTTGGCTGCGGAAAAAAAATTATTGAACGGTCAATCGTCTCAAGGTATTATCACCGCCAAAGAAGTGCATGAATTATTATCCAACGTTGGTAAGTTGAGCGAATTCCCATTATTCGAAGCTACCTATCAAATAATCTACGGTTCTGAGTCAATTGAAAACTTGCCAATCTTATTAGAAAGAGATAATCTCGTCTAATCGAGAACTTGTCAATCACACTAGAGAAGTGATTCTTGATCTAATTGCTACATATGTTTTTTTTTGTTATACATTTGTTTACTTCATCACTATGTGTATTATAGATTTATAAATTTTAGTCATACAGCCTTTCGTAGACATCAAGAATTTTCACAAGTTTTTCGCAATTGGCCTGTGATGATGGCTATTGTGCGCGAAAAGATGCAGACAAAAATCATCGGATGCACGCAGCAAACATTTTTGTCTGATCACATGAGACATTCGGCGATAGATGCGAAACAGACATTTGCACCCAACCCAATTTCAGAATTGAGAATATCAATGGAGAGAGAGAGAAACGATCAATGGAGAGAAAAGAGAAAAATCTCTTAGGGGAGAAGAGAGATGAGGTGACCTAATTGAGGAAATATCCCCGAAAATCCGCACATCAAACTCTACCTGTGGACATGAAGTCCAGAGTCTGAACTTTACCAAGAGATGGTTAGAAGTATAAATTCTCTATGTTGTGAATAAGAAAAAGCCACTCTACAATAAACAATATTATGTACTAACTTTTTATTAAAAATTAACTTTCAGTATTACACTGTTTTCGCTTTATACATCATGTCCATATGCTCATTGCACTAAATACATTATCTTCATATGCTGATTGCACTAAATACACCATATGCCGATTGCACTTTATGCATCGGGTTCTTATGCAGATTGCTCGCAATTTATACATGGTATTCATACTCTCCTGATTTGATCACTTTTTACACCCACATTCCCAGGCCTCGCTTAATTCTCCACTCATTTCTTTATATCCTGCTTCCCAGAATCTTGGTGCTTTTTTTGTTTCTTTGACCGATACTTAGCTAAAAATTTCTCCATAAAAGAATCGCTGAAGTCTTTCATTTTCTTCAATTTAGCATTATCAAACTCTTTTGGTGGTGCTTGGCCATGGAAGTGATCTCTTTTAGACTCTTTTACTACCAAAATCGACACCAATTCTTTGGCACAACCTTTGATATTCTCCCTTCCAATCTCCTTTTCGTGCTTTTTGATAAGATTTGGAACATACTTAGCAAACGCTTTTCTCCATTGAGTTTCTAATCCAACTTCCTTACTTTCCCCATTATGATCAACTTTTGCATGTTTATGACTACCAGGGGTGCCATTACTACGCTTACGTTTTCTTTCACGTTCACGTTCTTCTTCCTGCTTTAATCTTTCCACTTCCTTCATTTTCTCTTCTACTTGTTTTTGACTCTCGAGAATAATCTCTTGCAATGATTTTTCTTTTTCTTGGAATGCTTTTAGTTGGGCTTGCTTCTCTTGCTGTAAACGAGACTCCTCTCTTTCAGTAAGTGCCATATCTGAACCACGCCCACTTCCATTTGTTCTGTTTTTAGGTCCTTTTGGTAGGGAGCTGAGATTGGGTCCACGAGGCCCAGAAGGAACTTCTGCACGAGGTCTTTCCCACTTGGAGATGTTTAGTTTGGTATGATAGTAATACTTGTTACCAGATTTAGGGTCCACGGCTTCCTTCCACCCAGCAGGTAATGGTCCTTCATACTCCTCAATTTCCTCATTCATGGACTCACTAGGTGAATTTGTCGATCTTCCGTAAGCAGACGGCGAGTGAGAGGTTGTTCTTTTTGACTTATCTCCAGAATTTTTGGGAATTCTGTAAGCCATCTGCAATTTCCCCCATTCGTCTAAGAGATTAGTTGATAGTTCCTTAATATTATCATTATAATTTCTAGAATTTATCTCTTTAACCACATCTTCAATTTGTGAGGATTCGATTTTATTACGGGTAACTTTAGGCCATCTATTCAAAATCTCAAGAATCATTTCAATAATAACATCATCGTCTTTATAATTCTTCATGATTTTAGATAATGTCTTATACCCATGAAACTTTACTATTGTAGAGTTGATTTTGGAGTCATCAGTCAAGTTAATTCTCTCAATTAGCTTCCTTAATATGTTGGCATCTTCAGCCTTCATTAGTGCTCCCATTATCTTAGAAACGTCAATTTCAGCACTAATAGGCTGAACAGTGATACTTTGCACGAAATACTCATTAATTATGCTATCATCATCTTGCTGGCTGGTGCGTAAGTGCTTATTATCCTTCAACCACTGTCTCTCTTGTTTTTGGCTCACTCCCAAGGCTTCAGAGATTCCATCTGGGAGTAACAATGCTGCATCCGTTTGAGTTTTGCCTCCCATAAATTTTATACAATTTGGTTCACCACAATGACATGGTTGTGATTGTGCTCCGTACCTATCAACATTGTAATCAAATGTTAATTCTTCACCTTTCTTAACATTTCGTTTGGCGAATATCCCCATTCTCAATTTATCGCCCACCACCCATTTATCAACGTAAGCATTTGGATTACAAGAATGGTTAACAAATCTTGCCAATGAACCTTTTATGGTGGCATCAATAAATGCCTCTTTAGTTAACATCATGAAGTAGAAGTGCTTGAAGCTATTTTGATCATATTCAATCATTCGTTGTCTGAAAGTGGTTTCATCAATAACTTCTCCGATGTATTCATAGATGAAACTTGATTCTGTGATATCCTCATTAGCTCTTACTCCATAGCCCTTAAGTTCAGTTTGAAATACGCTCACATTGGCATACTGTTTCTTTTGGAATCGTTGATTTTCACAGTTCTTTCCACAGCTACAGTATTTGTTAATACACTCAACTGAGGTAACACGATTTATACAATCACTATCTTCACCACATGCGAGGTTCTTTCTAGTATCTAGGTCCCAGTCCTCCACACAGTCGCATGTCATGTGTTCATTCTGGCCAGAATCTCCAATATTCTTTTTGACATAAATACATTCGGAAATCTCTTCGAATTTACTCCGGGCTTCATCGGTTTTATCCTCGGCTTCAGTGAATATCGCCGGAGAACGTTGCTTCACTGCAGGCGGCGTGTTTTCGTCGCTATCAGACATCTGAATGATCGTTGTTGTGTAATTCCTTGGTTCAGATGATTAACTGGAGTTTTGATTTTTCTCAATGAATAGTATGATTCTAGACTGCCCTGGTGAAGGCAATGTCGAGTATACAATGAAATAACGTGTAGTTATTGTGTTTTGGTAGCGAAGTATGTTGATTTTCATTTTTCAGTTTTGAGATTCGAGATGTCAGCGGTCGTGCGATGCTCAAGATATGATGGTGGAGTTGGAAGACGGGGGAAGCACCAGTGGGAGGTACGGGAACCTTGCCGGAGTAGTAAGACAAAGTATTAAGGTGCGTTCTTGACTAATCGGACTATATTTGTCAGCAAGATCGTGTTCCTCGCAAAAGTGCAGCTACATAATCATTCATCTAAGTAATATTGAATATTTTTATCTATAGCTGAGTCGTAGGCTAAATTCGCTAGTCTAGAAGAGTGTGGATTAAAACAGCTAGCTTTTCTGTAAAGTTATCGTTGATCTTTTTCCTGTTTCCAGCATTCCGATTGCTAATACTAGAAGTTTCCACCAACTGACCAATCTGTTCAAACACACTCTCAACTTTATTGATCAAATCCTTGTCGCCCGAGTTTCTTGTAGGTGTGTATATCTTCTTGATTGTCGTCTTGTAGCTGGTATTAGGCCCAATATTGGATCCTGATGACCACGATCCACTACTAATGGATGAACTATTCAATCGCTCTTCATTTGTATGCCCATTCTTAAAGTATTGACTAATGGGCGATTGTACCAGAGACGGTGGATTAATTAAGGAGCCGCTGGCGCTAACACTACCTTTATGAGGTTGGTGAAGGGATCCATTGGCACCCTTGAGATGATTACCCACATTCATTTCAATTAATTTAATCTCTCTAGCTCTTAAACTAATGAATATTGTTCTTGACAACACCAGATCGAATCCACAATTATTCTGATAGAACAACAAATCATTTTTCATCGCAGACATAACCTGTGACTCTAGTTTGGGGTTTACTGGACATGACTGGATCGAAAACTCCGGCCGAAACTCTTCAACAAATGCAACATTTGGTAACAATGGAGTTCTCTTATATAAATGGTATTTTTTGGCAACCGATGGAATATTCAGATTTTTATTAATATTCAACGACGTGACTGTGTCTTGAAAGCTTTCTCCATCTACATCGGTTTCATCACCATCTGTTTCTTCGGTATAATTATCTTTACCAGTGATCTTAGATATCGCAGAATCTACTTCAAGGGTATTTCCTAGGACTTTGATGTTCACATCTGAGTTCATTATCAATGAGCATTTTTGTTCGATCTTACTTCTATTAAGATCATTGGCATTGTTGGTGGTCCTATCTTTCACAATTGGAGTGAAAACAGTTGTTTGAGTTCTCTTAAGTCCTACAGTAGATTTATTGGCCACTTCATCTTCATTTAATAATCTATCATCTTGGACTTTCCTTTGATTATACAAATCAAACATGGACTGGGTTCTTGATAATTTCATTTGTGAATTCAGGCTTACTGGAGTTAAATTCCCACTAAACGGAGTCGAATGATGGGGTCCAAAATAATTATCCTCTTCAATAGCTGGAGAAGGTGATCTTAATGAATGGATCGATACTCTTTTTGAAAGACTTCCGAAATTCGTTGGTGGAACATATTCTCCATCAGAAGCATTACTGCCGGTATTATTGGTGGTACCAGTCGGCCCTATTGACGTTATTGAACTTCTTTGTTGAGAAGGCGGTTGATGCTGACTTGAGGCTTTCCACTTATCCATGAAACTTCCGCCTATTTTGCTTAAAGAGTAATTTGAAGCACTAGACGAAAGTGATGAAGATAATGAAGATGAAAGGTATGCCATAGAAGAAGATTTCGATAATGATGGTCTTCTTGCTCCAATCAGAGTAAAAGTTTGTTCAGCTATCGGGATGGTCTTGGTACTGGTATCCAAAGGTTTGTTAGTCAAGGTGCTAATGGATGATGACTTGCCAGGTATTTCCCAGCCTTTGGAGGAAGTTACAGACCGCGCCAATAGCGAGGTTGAAGAACTAGACGAATTACTGTCATTACCTTTACTAGCAATTGGAATTGGTTTCGTCGGACTATTTGGAGTAGAATTCTTAGGAGTTATTGGCGAATTTTGGATATCTTTTGATGTTAAGGCAGGAGGGGTTGCTTCTGAATCGAAGTTTGGTGATTTGAATCCAGAAAAGTGGTTAGAAGCCGCGGAATTGGGATACTTCAAGATATCATTATTTGGAGGTATTTCATTACTCAAGAGAGATAAATTGTCTTCATAATCATCAATAGTAGTGGAGTCGTTATTCATTAAATCAAATTGGAAGTTATTATCAGGAACCAAGGCATTGATTATAAATATCAATTTTTTTGCAACCGTAGGATTTCCTGTCATCAACACAATTCTATTGATTTCCCTATAGTTCAGATTTCCCAGTGATGAATTAAGAGGTTTCACAGAGAGTTGGTCTCTTATGGGGATCAACACAGCAAAAAGACTAGCCAAGAAGGTGTTATGATTAGCAGTCGAAGAAGACGATAATGAATTATTCATAGGGTTGAAATGCGATGAGTTGAATGAGGAAGATAAGTTGGAAAGAAAGCCCGAGTTTTCGTTTAAAGATGAATTGCTGTGAAACTGTGAATTTGACAGAAACTTCTTATTGATTGGTATACCATTTTGAGGGGTTCCTGGAGTAGTGTTGATCCAATTTTTACCATCTTTGAATTCCAACCAATTCAAGATTTCAAGTATCCAATTTAGAAGAATCGGATTAAATTTGGAAGTTGTTGGATTATACAAAGAGTATTTTATGAGAGAATTGGAGTTGATGAGCCGAGGAACATTACTATTAAAGTGAATTAATTTGGTAAGTTTAAATACTTGATGGTTGAGGTCAGGGTCATTCTGTAGGATGTAATTTGGAAATTGTATACGTTTGTTGATAATGTAGGGACAACTTGGGGTAGTAGTGTTGTGAGTAGGAGAAGTTCCAAGCCCATGATTAGATATATTGTTGGCATAGTTACTGAGGACAGAAATCAATTTCTTTGTAGTTAATTTTTGTAAGACGATGACAAAGTGGGAGATTTCATCCCAATTATTGTAGATGATATCATTGATGTCTTTATCAACGTTATGAAGAGGTATTATGAGACCAACTGCAAATCGACTACTGATTCCCGAGCCCAGCGAAGAAGCTGAGGATGGAGAACAATTCGGCGAGTGCCTATTCTCCTTTGAGTTCAAAATATGGTTCAACGGTAGATTTCTGATGGTGGTTTCTCTGGTTGGAAAAGCAGGATGAGGGTCCCATAGCGCCGAAAGCTCGCTATCACCACCGTTCATATCTTCGCTATTTGAGATCAGGAACAATTTTGTTATCAACACCGATTGGTAAGAGCCGTAGGTCGAGTTGTTGAGAGTAGGAAGAATGTGGATCTTGGTTGTGTTGTAGGTTTCTATAGTAGGGAGTCCACAACCAAACAAGTAGTCGTTTAATTCACTGGCATTATGGTACAATCTGGAGGTGAAGATGTTCTTATTGGAGTGTTGTAGTGGTGAAGTAGGGGACAGGAAGCCGTCGCTATTGGAGCGAGACAAGGACGGAGAGGAGGTGGTGCTGGGTGGGTTGGAAGGGAGTTTATCGGAAGAAGAATCATAAAGGACCTGTTTTGAACGGAGATTGCCTCCATCCTGGCAGATGACTATACGGAAGAATCTCTGATTGAAGGGATGGGGTTTTAGTTGGGAGGAATCGGAGGTTCCGTAGAGAATTTCTCTGGTGTACGAATCGTCATAAGAGCTTATTTTGGAAAGGTTGGGCGTGGAAGAAACGGACGGCGGCTGAGTAAATGGATGGGAGTTGTTTGTATTTTGGATGGGGTTCTGAGGGTTAGGTTTCTGTTGAGGGTTTTGATTTAGACTCTGCTGGGAGTTTTGTCTAAAGAGTCGTCCTAACATGGTAATGAGATAAACAGGGAGCCAGGGCTGATATCAGTGGCACATTTTATGGTTGTAAACAAACGGATGGGCAGGAACGAACAAAAGGAAAATGAAAGAATAGACCAAGGCAAGGATGAGTGTAAGAACAGAACAAGCACGGGATGAGTGTAAGGAGTTTTACGTGAAACACCACGTAGTTTACTTAAGGGAAGAGTTACCGGGGCAAGGTTCCGATAGAGAGACGGACTATGAGCAGGAACAGCAAAGGGACTAGGGCGTTGAATAGAAGACAGATGTGATGGAGGCAAAGGAGGAAGAAGAGAAAGGAAACGAAGGAGGAAGAAAAAAGATGGTGATGAGTTGAAGATAATAGCCGCCGCTTTGTGTATACCAATGACACCGAATGTACGGGGAGGACGTGACAGATTGCGGGCACGGAGAAGCGGAATTGCGGCAAAGTGGCTGCGGAACGGCAGGGCGGGAGATGGGCGGAATGTGACGAATGGGGCGAGAGATGGGCGGAATGAAATGACAAATTGGGCCTGAGGTGAGCGGAATGTGACGAATTGGGCGAGAGATGGGCGGAATGAAGAGACAAAAAGGGTGAGAGCTCGGGCGAGCACACGACATTAGCCCGGGGCGGCGGGATCGGCCCGCCTTAATCTTCCCATTATTTGCTCCGTTGACACAATGCGGCTTGAAGCAGGTCGGGCCGAGCCAATGACGGACGGAGAGAGACAGAGAGAGCAGGAACTTGGGAGACAAATAGGAGCTGAGGGCACATGTAGGAGATAGGGGTAGAAATAGGAGGTGAAAGAGAGATTTGGGATGTGGAGGAGGCCCGCAATTGGACGGAGATTTGCATAGGTTCGCATGACACATTGAGGTAATTCGAAGCGGAGATTCTCCATGCATAGGAAGAGAGGAGCGCAATTAACACTCATACCACTAGTGTGTGGAGGTGAACGCAATTCAAACTCTTACAACTAGTATGTGGAGAGAGATGGGAGCAAATAGCAGTCGTACAAGTGATTTGAGGGGGGAGATGGGGGCAATTAGCACTCTTACCACTAGTGTGCGAAGAGAGATGGGCTCTTACAACTATTGTGTGGAGAGAGATGAGCGCAATTACGCAATTAGCAGCATGGCTTGCAACTTCCTATGCATACTACATCTACAGCTGTACTACTAAGTTCCGTGGAAAACATCTATTGGTGCCGTCTTTGGCCACTAGAATGCATGTCTCGTACGATAGAAATCTCTTTTTGGTTCATCAACTATTGTGGGCCAGGCTGCAACAACGGCCCTTATTCGCATTCCCCGTCATTGGCGGTCCTCATTTTTATATACTCATGCAAAATCGTTTTTGAGCACATCTTCCAACGTATCGACCAAGATATCAGCATGTTTCTGTTCAAAAACCAACGTAGGTCTTAATCTCACCCCCAAGTCCCCACATCCTCCGATATTGATCCCCTTGGTCCGTAAGTAAAGCAAGAACTCGTTTCTTTGGCCAGTAGACTTACAATCCCAAGCAATGAACGTACCAAAGTTCTTTCCTCTCAAATTGAATACCTTCTCTGGGTAGGCTGCAAACAACTTCTCGAGCTTGTCGTATAAGTAGTCTCCGACTTGTGCAGTGCTTTCCACCAAGTTGTACTTCGTAACTTCTTCATAAATGGTACGGGCGATGATCGCCTTAGATGGGTCCCCACACCAGGTGTTGAATTGTCTGTATGGCTGATTTGGCTGCAATTCTGGGTCGTGGAAGTAGAACCCAGCTGCTTGGAATTTCTTCGAAAACGTCACCATATCAGGTGGAGTGGTTAAATTCCAGTGCTCATGGGCCCAGAACTTACCTGTAGCAGCAACCCCAGTCTGGACTTCATCTACTATCATGAGGATTTCGTATTTGGCAGTAATGTCTCTCAAGCCTTGGAAGAAAGCTGAAGAAGCATGGTTGTCACCACCTTCGGATTGTACTGGTTCCACGATTATGGCAGCGATTTGGTGAGGTTTCCAGTCTTGTTTGATGATTCTTTCAAACTCTGCCAAACATCTTTCTTCCTCTTCGATGTTTTCCTTCTTAAATTCGTCCAATGGGTATTTCAAAGCTGGGAATGGGGCGACAGGCCAGTTGAAGGCGGGAATGTCCAACTTGTGAATGGCTTTGGACCGCGTGGTAGATAAGGACCCGAATAATCTGCCATGGAACCCCTTTTCGAACGAAAGAATCACCTTATCTGAAGCCCCTGGGGTTTTGTTGACCATCACCGAGGCCAATTCTTCTGAGGTGAAGTCCATGGAGCCCCTGGCCTTGTATGCCTGGTACATGAACGCGGCTTTATAAGCGGTTTCGTTAGCATCAGATCCAGCCAAGGCGGTCCATACTTTGGTCATTCCTGGAGGAGCAGCAGCCAAAATACCGCCCTCTAAGATTTTCGCGTAGTTGGTCGGTGGGAAACAGGCCAAAGCAGGTCTATTGATCAAGGCATTGGTCATTTCGTCGGACTTGGCGGCTTCAATCAATGCCGGGTTGTTGTAGCCCAACGCGATGGAGGAGATCTGGGCGTATACATCGAGCAATTTGTTACCGTCAGCATCAGCAATGTAGTTCCCGACGGAGTCAAAGTAGTCGGCCACGAAATACGATGCTCTGTTATCGAAGACTTCGCCCAATTCGTCGTTGATGGCCACGCTACTTGGCCCGGGAATCTGACTGGTTTTCAACACAGGGGCCTTGGGCTCGTTAGGGAAATAGGTGGCACAGGTGGACGAGAACCGGACGTTGGACCGGAGTCTCAAGCTTCGTTTAGCAGCGGCTCTTAACATGGGCAGTGATGGGAAAAGAAGATGGGGTTTTCACCAAAGAACGTGGAAGCAACTTCGGTTTTATATGGAGAGCGATGTCGGGAGTGCAGATAAGCGGCGATTTGGCGGCTCTCGATTTCCCCAGGAGGATATCGGTTCCCGGCTGCGAACGGTTACAGAATGAGTGATAAGAGATGCACGGGTGGGACAGGTGTGGGATCAGATGAGACGAGAAGGAGCAAACGGGGGAAGAGAGAAGAAGAGGAAGGGAGGGACTGGACGGATGAGGAGATGGGAAACGGGTCCACTGACGATAGATATGGGTCCAATATGGACCCACTGACGGTAGATTTGGGTCCATTGACAATATATTTGGGAGCTGTGCGGATCCACTTTGGGCCTATGTGAGGTCCTTTGACGACAGAATTGGGTCCACTGAGGGTTCTTTAAGGGTCCTTTCACGATAAGTTGGGCCCACAGAGGATCCTTTATGGGTCCTTTCACGATAAGTTGGGTACAGTGCCGGGCCATTTTGGGTCCTTTGACATAGATTTGGGCCCAGCGCACGCCCATTTTACCACGGTGCCTATTACCCTACTCATTACCCACCCCCTCTTCCGCTTCATTCCTTTCTTGCCAATTCTACCAAGCTTCTAAGCACAACTGCCCCTTCATCCACGCTCCTCGTCAACTGTCTCTGCCAAACGGATCTATGGATCGGCCCGACCCATGGCTATTTTTAGACCCCTGCACCAGCCCCGCGAAAAATACGTTTCTCATTTCATGGTACAGGACAAAAAAACTACAACATCACCAATTAATTCCTCCATCGCTCATTCCTTCTCCCCTCCCTCCCCCTCTCCCTGCCAATGACCGAACGCAGACCCTCGAGTCCTCCGCCCACGGAGGGCCACCAATTGAAGAAGCTCATCAACAAGCTCAGCGGCCAGCCCGCCTCCTACGCCAGAAAAGAAATCTACACCTTCGGCCGAACATTAGGAGCCGGCTCCTTTGGGATTGTTCGTTATGCTCGTGACAATGCCACCAACGAAGAAGTGGCCGTAAAGATCATTTTGAAAAAGGCATTGAAAGGTAAAGAACAGTTTGTGATTGACGAATTGAACTTATTACAAGAATTACATCATCCACACATCGTTGGCTTCCGCGATTGGTTCGAGTCCAAAGATAAATTCTACTTGGTCACCCAATTGGCCACCGGCGGTGAACTTTTCGACCGAATCATTCAAAAGGGTCGCTTCACCGAACACGATGCTTCGTTGGTCATAGTCCAAATGTTGGAAGCTTTGACCTACCTTCACGCAAAGAACATTGTTCATAGAGACTTGAAACCGGAAAATATCTTGTACATCACTCCTGATGAAAACTCCAACGTTGTTTTGGCCGATTTCGGTATCGCCAAACGATTACAGTCCTCGGACGAAAAATTGACCTCCAGTGCCGGTTCCTTTGGTTACGCCGCACCAGAAGTGATTATGGGTAATCATGGTAAACCGTGCGATATCTGGTCTCTTGGTGTGATAACCTACACGTTGTTGTGTGGGTATTCTCCGTTCCGTTCGGAAAACGTCCAGGACTTCATCGCTGAGGTGAAAAACAACAATGCTGTTATCTTCCATGCCGACTACTGGAGAGATGTATCCAAAGACGCCAGAAGATTCATCATCAAAGCGTTACAGTTTAACCCAGATAACAGACCGACAGCAGACGAATTGCTCAATGATCCTTGGTTGGTAACTATCGCTGCTGAACATAAAGAGGCCGACTTGTTGCCTAACTTGAAACAAGGTTTCGATGCCAAGGCCAAATTTAAACAAGCAATAGAATTAGTTAAGCTCCATAACAAGATCGATAAGTTGAAGGCTATTCAAACCGACGATGATGATGATCCTTCGGAAATTAACTTATTTGGTGATGAAGGTTCTATAATCAGTGGCAGTAAACTTGGAGTTGTTCCTGAACCCAAAGAAGAATCTAAAGTGTTCAATAATTGGCAAAAAATGCGGGATTCTTTGGGCGCCATGGCTCCAAGTAATGAAGTCTCGAGAGCGTCTTTGTCTCCCATCAAATCTCCATATGAAGATAGGAAAAAAACTCTGCCTCCAAATGAAGAGACAAAGAAGTCTCATTTGACATCCAATGCTTTCGTTCAATTGGTTCATGCTGCTAGTGAGAATAAAGAC
Organism: Isabelozyma heimii; assembly: GCA_030555995.1. Taxonomy (NCBI): domain Eukaryota; kingdom Fungi; phylum Ascomycota; class Pichiomycetes; order Serinales; family Metschnikowiaceae; genus Isabelozyma; species Isabelozyma heimii. Next base: position 83,919 of record JANIVW010000005.1, read on the forward strand.
AGGGTCGCTAGCTTCAAAGAAGGTTCACAGCCAGACAATTAATGGCCCTTTGCTTTATAATCGGCGTGTTTTTACATGTCTGTGTATGCGATTTAGTACAATATTATGTTAGTCGAAGTGATTCGTAATTGAACGACTCCGTCTTATTTGAACCTCTTGGTGAAATCCAATCTAATATCTGATTTAATTCGTAATGGCAGCAAAATATTGTATTGCATAACTGATTGATGTATTTTTTGTGGCTTCGCAGAATAATAACTGGCGCATGCATCAAAAAAGCCCGATATTTTTGTCGGACCTTTATGCGCATACAAAAGTCAGAGTTCTACACAAGTGGAACCACAATTCCAACTAAAACCTTCTGTAGCCAAGGTCTGTAGATTTACACTACAAGGATGGAACACCAACAGGCATCGGACATATGTTCAATATATGGAACAGACTAAATCCCACATTTGACATATAGCTAATTTGTTAAAATCTCGTACATACCGGAAGAACAGACTATTGGGACGAGAGCATGTTTTGAATTTCATATTTGTATCACTTTCGTACTGCCTTGTCGAAGGAAACCAGGGTAGGTCTCTCGCTATTTGCGCTACCTTACAGATTTTCAGCTTTCGGTACTTTTTCTTCCGGCATAATTGAAGAGGCAATATTGAAATAGTATACTGGAAATAAATCCTTCGAGGTATTTCCAGCACCAGACAATTGAACGCACTAGCCCTTTAATGGTCTATTGGCCTGAAAATCTGGACACTCAACGATGACATAAAGACAGACGTTTTAAGCGGAGAAAAGGCTGTTAAAGGAGAGTCACTAAATTCATATCGCTACTAATCGGGCCCTCTCTTCGTCTAGAATAGAAAAAGTATTAATGTACACCGTTTAACATGGTCTTCCAAAATCTGCCATTGGCCTAGAGCTGCATATTGAGCACCCTTTGCATGGAACTCCTTATTATTACAGTCGGTATCGAAGGGTGATTCTAGATACAGACAATACTAGCCGTCTTTTCCTAATACGACGTGAAAATGCACAACCATCAATAAAATATAAGTTGGCTTAGCAATTGGCCAGGTCATAAGACTGCCCCTTGGTGATACTTCGGGCTGGAGAGATCTGATTTCTTTTTGTGACTCCGCACTAGCCACAACCGGATAAAATTCTTTTGTATACTGCACAACCCCCTGCTTTCCTATTTCTAGAAAATGCCGGAGTTCCCTCATGAAGCTCTTGTCGGCTAAATGATCTACCATGTGTGGGTCTTAGCACTAGGTATCCTTTTGAGTTGCGAATGTTCTCCTCTTAGCTGAATGTATGGTTCATAAAGTGATTGTTTGGTGAGTCACTATATCTCAAGCTGTTATCAAGTTGCCCGAATGATTGAAGTCAGGCACCGTTTCAGAAGCGGCCTCAGACACCCGTCAGACAATAATATTTTAAAACACCTAAAAAAATAAAGAAAAAAAGTATACCAGTTATGCGAAATCTCCCTTATTTGCAAGCCTCAACAAATCTCCTAATAAGCGGGCACTGGCGGGGGGAAGTTTTCGGGGTCTTATTTGGCATCTCTAGGCACCCGCCCCCTCAGTAAAGGCAGGTCCCGGATAAAAGAAGTTTTAGATTCTGTTTTGCCGTCAGGAATATGGTGGTGGTTGAAACATTCACTTGTAGATAATAGGTTACACACACAAATGCCGGATTCTAGGTTTTCTTTCTAACACTCTGTTCTAAGTGTTTATTTTTTTGACTCCCTTTAAGTTTTCTTTTTTTTAATTTCTTATTACAAGGGATATTGAGGAGGAAGTTTTATTTCTTGAATTAAGAATTAAAGTTTTTCTAATTTTATTCTTATCAGAATAAGTAACACTACTTTACCTTCGCGGTTTGACCAGTTTGGGACAAAGTTTAGACACAGCTACTAAAAAACCTGGTTGTGGAGAAAATATATCACATAGTTCCCGATCAGTGAGAATATCCGATTGCATCCCCTCGATTATTTTGGAAATATACCTCTATTCAGGATGTGAAAGTAGACTTTATTTTTTGAGTACGATTTATATTTTAAAAAAATCATGCAATATTTTTCCCGAATATTTTTTTTCCCACTTTAACCCAACCATTCCACAAGTACATACTACAAAAGATTAAAAGGGGAGTAGATATATTATCTTCTATAAAAAAAAATATCGAGTAATAGAGACGACGCCATTAAGGCGGGAAGTGAATGAAAAATGAAATTTAATGGCTTTGATAAAATCAAGGAATCATATCGTGAAAATCATAATCGAGGAGGGACACAAGGCCTTAGAAAGCAATAGAGTTAGAAAACACCTCAGGAGATAAGTTGACATCAAATAAGCTCTTCTTATCGTCAGTGAACACAATGCTTTCATCATTAACCAATGATGGGATCGTCCCGTCAAGATTAAGTTGAATGTTCAATTCATTGAAGATCTCAGTTTCAGTTTGGCCCACCAAATTGAGGGCAGGATCCAAAATATCTTGATTAAGATCCAATTCGGGAGAAATAGAATTTATAGCTTGATCGTAGTTTTGCTTAGGCTGGAATGCAATGGGCGAAGTGTAGGAGCTTTGGTTCTCGACTTGTGCTTGCTCGTACAAAGGTCCTGAAGTTTTGGTGTGGCCGAAGAGTGTTGGGGTATTGAAGAGTGACAAGTTTGGTTCGGAACATGCTCTATTGAAAATCATTTCGTATTGGTCTTCTTGGTTGTAGATATTGAAGTTGTCGGTGTTCACTGAGGGTTGGAAATTAAGGTCGAAGGAGTTGGCATGGGGAACGGTATATTTCATAGTAGTGCTTTGTTGTTCTTGAGATGGCGGTTGTGGTTGACGATAGTAGGAGATGGAGTGAGGTTCTTCAAAGAGATTTTGATGACTGTCATTTTCTAACTTGACTCTCTTAGCAGGAGGCTGGAATTGAACTGGAGAACTTTCATTTGAGGAAACAGGAGTGTGGTAAACATGGTTGGTTGGTGAGGCAGTGAAAAGAGTTGGCTCGCCAGAGTCTTTTGACTTCTTCATATACTCCCAGCACTTGTCTCCGTATGTCTTTGGAGTTAAGCCAGTAACCGACTTGAATACTCTGTGGAAGTGCCATGCGGACAATTTGGACTTGGCAGCTAATTCTTTAAATCCTAAAACTCCTCCTCTTCTTCTTCTCTTCTTGGTAGCAGAAGCTGTGGCCGAGTCAGGAGATTCAGTATCAGAGGGACTTTCTGGACTCTTTACTGCCTGAGGTTGGAATATATTCATGGCTGCAGCCAATGCTAAGTGTCTGCATGCTAAATCTACCAACCGGTAGTGGTCGGAGTCGTTCTTACAGAGAGATTGATTCTCATAGCTTTTGGCAAATTTACCATCGCGGGGAATCACAGGAACAGATAATCTTCTACCTCCAAATGCTTGAAGGATTTGTTCTTCGTTGGTTTTCTTTGATTCAATGATGTTGTCCTTTATCTTTTGATTATTGACTTCTTCATTGTCATCTAACAATGGAGGTAAGAATCCAATTTGCTTGTTGATACTTGCAACACACTTGATGAGAAAGTTGACATCAATAGGTGGTGAAGATAAAGGATCGCAAGAAGTACATGCGGTGTAGCCACAATCAATGGCATCCCGAGCACTATCGAAGAACTTAATTTCGGATTTAAGATTGGTTCTGGCTCTGGCGTCACAGTCTGGACGGCAGATGGTTTGATTGATTTTATTGCAGACATAAAATGAACCAGCAGCAAAAGGGTCACTGAACTGATATGCTTTCCACTTAGCGTTTTCGGTTGAGTATACCATTTCGAAAGGCTTCGTAAGGATATGTCTTGATGTTGAAGGAGTTGAACTAGTGTTTATTCCTATTAGGTACGAGAGCCTTGGTTAATTACTGTAAAGGAATAAGTTATTGAAAGAAAAAAATTTCAAATCAAATAGTGTTTATAATGGGAAGGAAAAAGGATATATTTATATAATTCCAGAATAACGGGAAAACTCTTTTATACACACTGAAGTCTCAGAGTTTATTTACAATTACTTAGTGTCTAAGACATGAGGGCTTTTCTTTTTTTTTCGACCCTGTGTTAAAATAGTAACTTAAACTTTGGGGAGTTCCAGCTGGATGGCGCAGGCAAGGTGAAGTGGTGCACGATGGATTATATCATTTACTACCTGCATGTCGCCAAAAGCTATATATGAACCAAAATCCTCACCCATCCCTTGTTAAGCTCGGGGTTCCGTCATCGTCATCTATTTCTGACGCTTACTTAGCCCCATCGCACTTGCCGTACCTGCACATAACTTTACCCATGTGCGTTGCTGTGCGTTTAAACCTTGTGGCCGGATTGAGCATGAAAAATTATTTTATGCAACTCAGATTATGTCATTTGGAGTTATGGCTAGTTCAGAAGATCATAATAATCTGTGACGACAGGGTAAAAATAGGCAAGAGCTGGAATGTTTCATACGACGAAGGAAGACATACCTGAAAGTCTAGTCCAAAGATCCAAACGGACGCAGCTCTTTCTAGGCCCACGTCAAAGTGGGGGTGGGATCCGGTGGGAGAAAGATTTACCAGAAAATCTAAATGTGCTACTTTCCGCATAAAAAATTTGACGGAATTCCTTGGTCAAAGTTTAGTCCGATTTTATTTTTTTGACAGAGGTTCTTCCCCTTCTATGCATAATCGCTAATAGAACTCTTTTGGAATCTTATGACTGGTTTCAAGTGCCTAATTCTTTCTCAAAACAAGAGACAACTACATGACGTTTATTGTAAAGATTGTCGGAAGCTGCAATATGCTGCTTAGGTTGATTGCCCGCATTTGAAAATGGGGTATCGCATATTTGCATTTGCATCCACCTCATCACAGCTACAGAATAAAACTACATTTCATATCCGAGAAAGTTATATCTTTTTTTAACTTTCCACAAGTTTCAGAAGTTATTTTGGGACATGAATCGAATCGGGTGGCCGGTGAATGTGGATGGTGTTAAGTGTGAACGGAGAGCTCGAACTTATTCTCCAATCTGAAAATTCGGAACACGAAGTCTTTACGGATAGTGTCTTATTTCCGAACACAAAAATAGTCAATATTTTATGACAAGGCCGTTTGTGGCAAGTTTGAACACAAGAGCCTCCGTTTTTTCTCTACTATAATTCTTGTTTTAGCGCCACTGTAATATCCCTTCTTAAATTACATCAGAATTAATAATTTGATTACGGCCCCGTGTAATCTAAGTTTATTTTGCCAAAATACTCACTTTCGCACTACGGCTTCCGTTGCCTTGGAAGTAAAAACTCTTAACTTTTCATAAGATGTTGTCAAGGCTCACTTCTTGTGCTACGCTTTATGATGTGAAACAAGTAAACAGAAATGTTAGACATAAAAAGAAAAGGGAGCCAAGGTCTTGGAAGTAGAGAACGTGACTTTCCACCGAAGTCCGCTATCTTGGATACGAAGTCCGATGTTGATCGTTTACTATTGCATCTTTCGGTTTTCTATTTTATTTAATAGCGTACAACTTTTACCGTGGAGTACATATTAGGGGTCTAGCCACAAGGGATTCCATGGCGTGGCGATTGACTGCATACATTTGCATGCATATAGATTTCGTCATAATAGATGCATGCAAGAAATAACAATTTCTTGCATAGTTTTACACGTACTGCAGCGCCTATGATGATTAAGTACAGGTGCTTTACCTAATGTCAAAAAACTTGTCTTTTCTTCATAGAGTAATATCATTAAGGCGAGTGTTTATTTTGTCTTACTAATGACTTAGCTCTTACTGCAGCTAATCTGACCATTTTTTCCCCTTTTCCTCATACAAGAAATGGTCGAAATTCTCCTCACACCCATATCAGTCGGCTATGAGCATAATTAGATGAGCATAGTGTAATCAAGCTCCACTTACTAATGGTTCTAATGTAATTAAGATGAACAAACCAATTTCGGTATTGTTGTAGATCACACTACATATAACTATGTGTCTTACTTTTTGCTGACAACTGCAAGTGTGCGGACTCTAAATTGACTCCATTTAACTCGTGTAACGACTTTTGAGGGGTTTCGCCTAATTCGCCCACTGATTATTGATCGAGGGAATATCTAAAAGATAGGCATATCCCGGGTTACTTTATTTTCTGATCTGTCAATTTGCCTCAAACCAGCCTCCGGAACCGAAATTCTAGAACACTTTTCTCGTTATTCCCTACTGACTGTTCTGAAAGTGTTTCTTGTCCATTCTTAAGCCTTCACCTTACTCTATAACTGTATCATTTGCATTTAATTTGAGACAAATATTTACATTTCAAAATATTTCTGAGACACACTAACAATTGGCTGGAGACGCATGCAGGGGGTTACATCATGCATGCCCGTGCGCCGAACCACCCAGTGGCGGATGAGCATACTTCTATTTTCTTCTCTATGACGTAAGGGTGAATCAAGTGTCTGACTTGCATTTTCCACAAATTTGATAGCTATTTCCTTATTGGGGCCCTAGCCTCAATGATGTCACCATGTATGACAACATACTTTCATGATCCTGATTTTATTACGATCTCCTAATTTACCTTGATGGTAAGATCGGCGTGGCAGGTGTATCCGTCATGTTTGAAACCAGACATTATTTTTTTTCCCTGGTCACTCACCTGCCTCGTGATGTCATACGGATATTCCCTAGCCTCAATCCCTGATGACTTTTCTCAGGACATGCCCGTCAATGCCACCCGTACACCTCATTATCTAACCCGTACACCACGGATATAACACGTTATCGAGATAATTGTAACAACTTAAATCGCAAAACTCGGTTAAAGATCAACCCTTTTGTTGACTTGAACTTTTACATGACGCTCTCTACAGATGAAATCCTACTCTAACATACAGGATGGTGACCTTGTGCTACAGTCCAGACATCCCGGACACCATCATCACATCTCCAGTGTACCCTATGGTAATTTCATTTTCTATATCACCATTTTCCATGCCATTGCCATCTACTCATCTAAATTGATATACTGGTATTGTTGGAAACGCAGTGGCAATTCCAATACAGGGAGGATGCTTATTTCCATAAAACTCCTCGTGAAAGTTCTTCTATGGCTGACATTGCTATTAATTTTGGGAGTTTATAAGTTAAATTTGGTAAGCAACTTCAAAAGTGTCTTGAATCGGTTCGGGCGATTGGCGTTTTGCTTAATTCCGTTTGATGTTTTCTTGATTTTGAGATTTGATAGCAGTTTCGTATTCTATTTGGAGCTTCTAAACTTGCATATATGGATGTCTAGAATTATTATTGGTGCAAGTACTATACATGGCATAGGTTATTTGGCTGCTTGGATCAAAGAGGGTACTCTCGTTACCAAAACTTTTAGAATTTTGAACTTTTTAGGTTTAGTGGTCCTCGTTGTTGCACTTATCTTACTTGGAATATCAATTGAATTTTTCAGAAGAAGAATTTACCAATGGTTCTACTTCACTCATAATATCACAGTTCTCTTGTTTGTTTGCTTAATTGCCATACATGCAAGACCAGGGGTTACCAATTATGCGTTTGGGATATTTTTTCTTTTATTATTGCAAGTTTTAGCTCGCCAGATCCGCACCTGGAAAGTGCCTAAAATCAGTGTTGTAGAAAATAATGCATCTCAATTAAAATTGGTGAAAATACCCGTCCCCAGGGGATTTCCAATTTGGAGGACTTCTTCGCATATCCGATTGACTTATCCTCGTTCAAACATCAAGCATTGGTTATTGTCCAGCCACCCCTATACTGTCGCTTCGTTACCCGAAGAAGAAACCATAACTCTAATTATCAAAAGTCTTGGGGGACTGAGTTTTAAGCTTGAACCTACATTGAACTATACCTTATCAGGGCCTTTCCCGGCGATACCATTTAACTTTGAATCTACTGCTGAAGTTGTTAATATCATTTGTGGAGGTTCTGGAATTTCATTTGGTCTACCAATCTATAAATCGTTGCTGCTGAAATTCAAGGCTGCGGTCAATATTTTTTGGTGTGTTAGAAATGCTGAGGACCTTTTTATTCTAAGAGAATTAAAGTTTGAACAAGAAAAAATTCATATATACCTTACTGGGAACTTGTCCAATAGTGGAAGCGATTCCCCAACCTTATTTGATGAAGAAGCATATGGATTACTAGGCGCGAATGCTTCGGATGAAATAGAGCTCCAGTCGCTTCCGTCTTCCGAGCAGGACCAATCTGACAGTGACAAGGAGCGTGCTGGTTCCAAACAACTCACAAATATTCACCAGGGCAGACCTGATTTCGATGTGATATTTGATTCTTTCTTCACTACGGAAGGTACGGCGAACAAATGGATCATAGCTTGTGGCCCAGAAGCTCTTATCGATGATGCGACCACCTGGGGAAACAAGAGGAATATAGAAATCTTGTCCGAAATTTACGCTATGTAGTTTATAGTCCTATTTATTTTGCTAATGCATGCATTTACTTTTTTCCTTTTTTCCTTTTTATTTTTTTGTTTCGTATTTTTTATTCCGTATTTTTTATTCCGTATTTTTTGTTCGTATTAGTATCCCGTTTATTTACGTATTTGTATTCTTTTTATCCTCTTAATGCAAAGGCATCGACTTTAATTTCTATTAATACTCTCTCTCTTGCGTTCTTTCTTTTTCTTGTTTTGTTGAATGCATAAACTTTATGTTTTTCGGTCCGAAGACAATGCTATTATTTTTTAGAGACGAACCCTAAACATGCAGCATATTTTTATTCCTGTTGAAGGCTGTTTATCTTCTTGTAAAATTGGAATTCTGGTGCATCAAGTAAAATTTCAAGTGCTCTCAACACTTTTGTCGGAACTTTGCTGTTTATCCCGTTGATTTAAGCTTCTAGTGAATGCCGATTTAAAATTAGCTTCTCTATGAAGACCAAATAATTATTTGGCTTGCTTCCGCTAAAAGCTACCGAATATCGTATCTCGTTTAGGTTAACTACAAGTAGATCTATAGCGATTGCTGCAACATCTCAAATGGTCTGGATGCAGCCGGGCTAAAAAATACTCGGCCGAAGTTTGGTCTGATCGCAGTTAGTTTTAGCGTTTTTGGTTAGTAACCGTGCTTACAAGCCACGCAAATAATGTCGAGGCGACTCATCCGTCCTCAGAAGCACCAAGTGGTAGACAATAGGTTCGGAACAACTGGTACCGATTGGCGCTTTTGATCTCCAGTCGAGGTCTTTTAAGGCAACTCCGCAATCAAGTGGCTGTCAAGAAACACACTCGCCTCAATTGCTGAGCCCAGAACCTGCAACCAAATGTTTTCTCCACCACATCCGCTAAATGTAGATCCGTACCCCCCCTTTTATTATTTAGTTATCTTTCACGTGATAAGAGGATATTAAATCTTGAGCAAAGATTCTTAATGTCTTGCGTTTTGGGTATCAACGTAGTTTCAATAATTATCAATGTTCTAAAGAGGTTACTAGTTGGGTATTAATACTAGAAGTTAATACGTAAGTTGAGGGGACAGCCGTTTGGTATGAACCAATTATGATATATTTTGATATTTAAGATAAAGTAAAATAAGTATTCCGTTTCAAAAGAAACGTGATATAAAGATAAATGCAGAGTAAGCATTTATATAGAAAAATAGAATAGAGAATAATTAATGTCAATAGAAGTGATAAAGTAAAACAATAGCATATTAGAGTAAATCATTAAAAAAATGTTGAAAGATGAAAATGTACGGGTGTAACTTAGCTCATGTGATCACTACACATTGCCCATGCACTCGTGCACCAGTTTACCCCATGATAGGATGAGGGGTTGAAAAAGTCAAACATCGGTCATATGACGGTTCGGCTAAACCCTGCGAGATCATTTAACTTTATCCGACCGTTGTGTTGAAGAAAAAAAAAACTGTAGACTCCAAATCTTCTCGCCAAACTCTCTTTCTGAACTGTAATCTAGCATGACATTGACCGAGGCCCAGAAGCAAGAGTTGAAGGAGATTTTGGACGAACCTCTTATTGAGTCTGTCACCGAAATAGAAGACAATGGACAACCTAAGTTTCATGCCGTGATTGCTGGGATCACCGACAAAGATGGTGATCTCTATGCTAATGTGCAAGGAGTCAAAGACTTCGAAAGCAAAGAGCCTGTCAACTTAGACTCCATAGTCTCGTTTTACTCATTGACAAAGTCCATGACTGCCATGGCAGTTTTGATTTTACTCCAGGAAGGAAAGATTGACCTCGACAAACCAGCGAAAGAGTACTTGCCTCTCATTGGGGAAGTGAAGGTGGTTAAGCCGGGGCTGGTGGACCAACAGACTGGTGAATTCACCATTCCTCCAGAAGCACCCAAGACCCCAGTCACTATAAGACAGTTACTTTTACATACTTCTGGGTTTGTGTATGCGTTCACCAATAAGGATTCTCTTGCATTGGCATTGAAAAAGAATCCCCATATCAATGCATCCCTGCCCAGTATGGCACTCTTTGCTACCGAGAAGAACCCATTGGTCAATCAACCAGGCTCAAAATGGAGCTACGGGGTTGGGTACGATTGGCTTGGGCTCATTCTCAAAGAGGTGACAGGCCAGCATTTGGGTGAATTTTTGAAGCAGCACGTTTTCACTCCTGCTACTATGGACTCATGTACTTTCCATGTGAAAGATACTAGCAAGAATATTAAGGTGCTCAAAAGGGACAAGAAGAATGGAGGAAAATTAACTGCCAAAGGAGCCTTCCCCTTACATACCGATCCTGCTATTGATATGGGGGGACAAGGTTGTTTTGGTACTCTTCGAGACTACTTGAAGTTCATGCGAATTTGGCTCAATAAAGGGTATTCTCCCGATGGTAAAGTTCAGATCTTAAAAACTGAAATCGCCGAATATGCTCTTAAAAACCATTTACCTGAAGGCTTTGAAATTGGGTTTGATTTTGGCAGTGGTGGTGCCAATCCGCTTGCTGGTGATGGATTCTCATTAGCTGCTTGTGGTATTACTTCTAAGGACTCGCCAACTGGAAGACCAAAGGGTTCTATTTATTGGTTTGGTTTAGCTAACTTGTTCTTCTGGATGGACTTTAAGAACGGGTTCGCTGGACTCTGGGGAACACAGGTGTTGCCGCAAATGGATACTGAATCGCTTATGGCATCCATGAGATTTGAATTTGGATTCTATGAATTCTTAGAAGAATTAGAGCCTTCGCCAAAGTTATAACAAGACCTTGTATTACTCAATATCGCAAGTTATACATTATGCAGTTAAATAAATACAGTATACAGACTATAACAAGCCAAGTTTCTCCATTCTCACGTGAACAGCATTTCTATGTGCTTCCAACCCTTCTACTGCAGCAAGGGTCATCACCGCCTTTCCAATACTCTTCAACCCTTGTTCAGTAACGTTTTGAGAGGTGATGAACTTCTGGAACGTGGAAGTATTGACTCCTGAATATTGTCTGGCATAACCGTAAGTCGGAAGAGTATGGTTGGTACCACTCGAGTAATCACCACAAGACTCAGGCGATAATCCTCCCACGAACACCGAACCAGCGTTTTGCACGTAGTCAGGAACGAAGGATTCGGCTTTTTCAATCTGGAGGATCAAATGTTCTGGAGCGTATTTATTCGATAACTCAAACGCTTCTTCGTAGCTGCTCACCAACAACGAGTACGAGTGTGCCAAACATTTGGCAACAATCTCCTTTCTAGGCAACACTTCTGCCTGTCTCCTGACTGCTTCTTCAAACTCAGCCAATTTTTCTTTAGTCAAATCGACTCCAATCAAAATCACTTGCGAGTCAACTCCATGTTCGGCCTGAGACAACAAGTCACTAGCTACGAAATCAGCATCAGCTTTTCCATCAGCAATCACCAATACCTCAGATGGGCCTGCAGGCATATCAATAGAACATAACGCTTGAGTATCGTTTTGCACGTACATTTTAGCAGCAGTGACGAATTGATTTCCTGGACCCAAGATCTTGTCACATTTAACCACGCTTTCAGTACCATATGCCATAGCAGTGACAGCTTGAGCACCTCCGGCCATAACAATGCTACTAGCACCCAACTTATGAGCAACATACACCACCTCAGGGGTCAATTTTCCAGTAGCTCTGGCTGGTGGTGAAGCAATGACAATATTCGAACATCCAGCTACTTTTGCTGGAACTCCCAACATCATCGCAGTAGAAGGCAACACTGCAGTACCACCTGGAACGTACAATCCGACGTTTTCAATAGGTTTGGCAAAACGAGAACAGTAAACTCCCGGACTAGTTTCAATTGTCATGACTTTTTCTTTAGGTAATTGTGCTGCATGAAACTTTTCGATGTTAGCAATGGAAATGTCAATAGCTTCTTTCATATCTTCAGTAATGTTCATCAAATCTTGAGGGAAAGGAGCCTTCAACACTGGAGATTCCAATGTAACTCCATCAAATTTGGCAGTGAGCTCTAATAATGCTTTATCTCCATCCTTTTGCACCTTTTGGATGATTGGCAACACCAATTTCATAATATCAGCTGTTCTTTGCACAGGTCTGGTTAAAGCCTTGGAGAGAACAGATTCAGGAGTATTTTTGTTAACTTCAATGGTTTCCATCTTGTACTCTTCCACTGGGGCAGCCACTGGCTCGGGAGTTTGCTCTTTCTTACTTTCAAGGTATGCTGGTTTGGCATCTCCCTTACGTCTGGACACTTTATCACTCTTAATATCTAAGTTTCTTTCAATATCAGCAAGTCTAACTCCTTGCTTAATACACTTCACCATAGCAAAGTAAATCAAATCTGCAGCTTCCCAGGCAACTTCTTCCTTGGAATCTGCTTCAATCAACTCATCTAACTCTTCCTTCAATTTTGCTTTTAATAAATCATCATCATTGAATAGTCTTTTGGTATAAGAGCCTTCAGGGGCTGATTCAAATCTCTTAGCTAAAGTATTATCCAACTTACTTAAACCAGAGCCAAAACCTTCGCCTGAATTGGTTAATTCACCATCCTGGAAACAAGTGAAGTTGTTATCTAAATGACAAAATCCGTACCCATCTCTAGGTTCAACAATAAACTTAACAAGATCCGAATCACAGTCTTTCTCTAATTTAACCAACTTCTGAGTAGCTCCACTAGTTTTACCTTTATACCATAATTCTTCTCTACGCTTACGAGATTGATAAACACCTTGGCCCACTTCAATAGCTGCTTGGATAGAAGCAACTGAAGAATAAACCACCCCGAGAGCAGTGTAGGAAGGAGCAGGAGTGGTGATAAGAGTGGTAAAAAGACCATCAGCACGATCAGTGGTTAACGTAGATGTGAAAATTTCGGAGATCGAGATTTTACCTGATTCTTTCACTGCAGTAGTCAATGCAGAAGAAGGAATAATTGGAATGATTCCCGATGTGGCCAAAGAATTGGCTAATTCCTGTGTTATCTCATTAGAATAAAAGATTTCTCTGTTACCATCGTCACTGTACTTCCTGTATTCTTCCTTGGATATTTCAGAGGTAACAAGTAAAGAAGCTTTGGTTTTCAATACAGCTTCAGATGGAGTACCCACTTTAACGATAAATCTAGCACTTGGTAAACCACTAACTTCGATGTATTCACCGACTTGACTGTCATTGATTATAACCTTTCTAACCCCATTATTCAACAATGCCACTACCTCATCAAGGCCGGCAGCTTTGGTGTTAGAACCATCAACATAGACGTCAATCGAGTTAGGAAATTGAGTCAAAAAGTGCTTAGAGATGGTAAACGAGTCAAATGGAAGCAAGATTTTCCCAGTCACAGCATACTTCTCAATGGCTTCAGTCTCCGAGGGGGAGCTGATCAACGGCAATACCGGAAATGTCATGGTTGTTGCCTTTTGGTTGTGTTTGAATTATAAGAAAATGGAATCGTTATCGATTAGAATTTTTCAGTCCTGTACAGAAAAAAAAGAAAAAAGATTGAGTCATAAATGTACGGGTGTTTTTTGCAGTCATAGAGACCCAAGCAGCCTGTCAAGTGGTGTCTTTTAGTTGTAGTAAGCTTGGTCTTTCCCTGTAGCTGTGTCTTTCTATTACTTGGTAGGCGTATTGATTATTTTATTATCCCGTGTCATAAGCTATACAGATTTACCCAAAAGTTGGAGTCCCCAATCAGGTGAGTTAGCTTATTAGCTATTTATATAATTATTGTCAGTATAGCTTCAGCGGGTCCCTCAAAAGTTGAAGTCTCCTCTGAATTGGTTAAGGTCCATTCCGGGCTTAACATGCTCCAACAAATCTCTTCTGTCCATAGCAATGAATGCTCTCTTCAATGTTTCCATCAATGAAGACGATTGGTTGTGGTTGAGAGTCGATTCTGACTGGCCTTCTACTTGGTGCATCGACAATCCACTCAATAAATGCTCAGCGGCTTCCTTATAACACCCAATATTTATACAAGACACTCCCAAGTTATAACGAGCCCTTACAAACGATGGTTTGAGTTCAAGAGCCTTGAAATAAGCACTTACGGCCTCCTCCGAACGGCTCGAGTTAGCTAATGAGGCACCTAAACGGTTCCATAACACTGCATCGTCTGGTTTTATGGATAATGCTGCTTTGAAACAATCAATGGTCTTATCAAAGTCTTCATTGGCGTAGAATAAAACCCCCAAACCCATTTGAACATCCGGGTCCATATTGGCTTGGTTTGGTGATAATTGTGCTGCTTTCAAAAATAAATCTGACACTCTTCTGTTCAAGGTGTATCTATCTTCGTTGGTAGACACTGGCCCTTGTGCAGCCCGGGCTTGCTCTGCTACTTGAGGGTATTTCGTGGAAATCCATCTTTCCAATGTAGCAAAAGCGGCATTATCATAACCTTCATTAATATAGGAAATGGCCAATGTCATTAAAGCTTCAGAATTTTCAGGATGTAATTCCAAACACTTCTCCAAAGCAGAAATACCGGCAATTTCCTTTTCATTCTGAGTTTGAACTTCTCCAAGCTTCAACCAAGCATCTATATGATTTTCATTTTGTTGAATGGCTGCTTCAAAGGCCAAGGCTGCTTCTGAAAGCTTGGCTCCGTTTTCCATTAATTGTAACCCGATCTCATAAGGATCCTGATCCTTTGGAAGGTCCAAAAATTGATTCTGCTGTTTATCTTCAAAACGATATTCACCAAAATGGGCTCTGGTTGAAGCATATTTGGCGAAATCCTTTTCCCACTGAGCCAAGTTGGGAGCTGCTGTATCGCTTTGGGTCTTTTTAAAGTCTTCATATTGTTGACTAATGAAGTCATTTTCAAGAGCTTCTGAATTCAAGCTATCCCATACTTCCTGGAATGTAGCCTGGTATTTATCATCGATGACAATGTCATCTTCCTTGGTTTGGATTTCGGCTTCCACGGTTTCTGCATCCACTGCTTCCACATTTTTGGCTTCAGATGCCAATTCTTCAATCTCTTTGAATTGGTTATCCCAGTCCACCTGGGTTTCTTGATTCAATTTGGCATCTTGATTCATCCTTGTTTCTTGCTGATAGTTTTGGTTGTTACCGGCCATCATCGACATCCCCATCATTGGACGGTAGCCCATTCTCATACCCCCCATGGAGTTGAACTGGGGTTGCTGTTGCATTACTTGGTTTTGTTCCATAACTTGAGGATGGAAATCACTAGCCCATTGGGAGTTAATGGCACTGGAAGATTTGCCCACGGAAACGGGATCCATGTGCTTGGCGATAGGAGAAGGAGAATGGGACTGGAATTCCGACGACCAGTCATTACTTTTAGACGCCATAGGTGATTGACGATGTTGTTGAATCATGTTTAACTCGTGTCTCATGGGTTGGAATTGGAAGGCGTTATTCCCACCACCGGAGCCTCCGTTGTTCATGAATTGTTCTAGATTTTGTCTATCTCTTTGATTCATCATATTATCTTTTTTGAACCCAGGACCATTTTGAAGCATCCCCTGGTTGGCAGATTGCCTCTGTAACGACCGATCTTGCTGGGTATGTTTATTGAATTGAGAAATGGCATTTCCATTAACGGCACAGTCTGAACCACCACCAACAAATGACATGCTTGAGTAGATTAGAAAAATAGAAAGGTGAAAAAAAATGTATTAACTAAGAGAAGAAAGACGTATTTCTTACTTCTCCGTGATTTCTCCAGATTATTAATGACATTTTTTTTTTTTCGGGTGAATCATCCAGTGATTTTGGCTCCCCACTGGAATATGCCGAGGTTCCTGCAGATAGTCAAATGTGGGGCACGGGTGCCGAGCGCAAACCGGAAAAGGAGGGGAAGGGAGAATTTGGGGCCCGCTGGCGATGAATGGGTGACAAGAAATGGGGGAAGAGGCCCGGATGGGTCCCGTTAGACATTAAGAAGGGACCAGATTGGAGCCAGTTCCGGTCTGGAGGAGAAAGAAATGGAGCGAAATCAGGACAGCGATAGGAGCATTAATAGAGAAAGAGATCAGAGAAGAAGGAAAACAGGAACGAATCTGCTGCTAAGAGGGCAGTGCAGGCAAAGACTCTCTTTCGGTTCATAGTGCTATTTGTAGTTTAGTTTCAGACCTGTATTACATGCAACGAAGGCACTTTTTCCCTTCTTTTTAGAGACATTGTGAGACCCTTTCATTGAGCAATATTGAGGGAGATAAGATAAGCACTAGAGTGTATTCCTTCACCAATAGTAGAATAAGAATAAACTAAGCAGTATACCGTTCACATATCTATTACAGACACTACTTAGATTGTAATCATTGGGGGACAACATTCTTCATGCAAAATCTTGATGACTCCATGCATGACTCGGCTGCCAAGTAGCCTTTATGACTCAAAGAGCCACTTTCATCAACTGAATGTTAACCAGAACAAAATCCTGCGTATCATTAAAACACCTTTTATATACAATATTTCATTATAGCAAGAAACATCTGTGGTTGAAAAATAACCGTGGGCACTTGCTGCAATTTTCCAACTTTTTCTGGATTTTGAAATTCTACGTCAAAACCCTCCTTTTTCTCGAAATCTCAAAAACTTTCACTTATCGTTCACCTCAAATCAGTGAGAACTCAATAAAGCATAGTTTAGTAAATACCCCCCATTTCTTGGCTACATCTAATCATACTCTGCACACTGAGGTTTATTAAATACATATCAAATCACGATAAATCACCAATCAATTTTGGTTTCTGGATTAGAACCCTGGCATTCCAATTGGTTACAAATCTCATCTAGCTCTTGTACATCCTTGTTGGTGGAGGCACCTCCAACAAAAGCTGGGTTAATTGGACCGCCGTGTTCGGTTTCGAGAGCAAAGTGTTCTTTCACCATATCTCTAACCAATCCTTGGTAATACAAAACCCCTCTCTCTTTGGTTGGATGTAAATATCCAGAAGAGTAAACCCCTTGGTTTAAATTCTTTTGCGTCAATTGACACAAGTTGAAATCTTCAAGTTCCACCAATTGTAAGAAATCAATGAACTCCTTCTTTTCCTCTTCTGGTAAGCCCTTTTTGGTGTAAATGTCGTATTGCAACACAGTATGAGTAGCACTTATTGGCAACACTCTAATGGAGTACCATGCTGGAGAATAGCAGTTAACCCCATTGGTTGGATAAAGGTACACCCACAAACCGTTGAATTCACCACCGGGATTAACCTTCTTCTTTTTGACTGGTTCTGGAGCAGGAGCAGCTCCTTTTTTACCAAAGCCAAACCATCCTGATCCTAACTCAGAAGCAGCTGGTGCTTCTTCCTTGGGAGGTTCATTTCTGACAATTTCAGCATAGTGACGACAGTATCTTGTTTTGGGTACCACCTTGTAAGTTTCCATCTTGAAAGCAGAGTTCAAACCTGGATGGGCAGTTGGACAGTGATAGCATTCTTGGTAACCGTCCATCAAAGTTTTCCAATTGAATTGACCGTCTAATTCATACGACATGTTGTACTCGTAGTCGGAAAAGTCAAATTCGTTCAATTCCGTATTCAAACCTTCATACCACTTGTCGAAAGGAAGGAAGTTTTCTGAAGTATCGTTGTTGAAGTTGACAAACACCAATCCTTGAGGAGTGGTGTGAGTTTTGATTGGGAACAACGAATTTTCTTCCTTAACAAAACCATCGACATTATCAAAATGTGGAGCTTTTGTTAATTTTCCATCGGTGTTGTACGACCAACCATGGTACTTACAACCCAATACAATAGAAGACCCCTTTTCCTTTCTCACCACTGGGTAAGCACGATGACGGCACACATTGTGGAAAGCCTTGAGTTGTCCATCAACCTTAGACTTGATAATGAAGAAATTGATGCCAGTGAAGCTATAAGCATAGTAATCACCTGGTTTTTTGAAACGAGATGAGTGGGTGCAAAATAACCACGATTTGTTGAAAATAGCTCTTTTTTCTAATTCAAACACCTTTTCCGAAGTCCACCAACTAGCAGGAAGAGTGTGTTCTCCAGGAAGTAATTTATCCTTAGGATCGTCAGCTGGAGGAGCTTTTGGTATAGCAACAGATGCAGAGGCCATGGTTTGTACTGTATGAAGTTTGACTTATAACCGGTATAATGTCTGCCAGTTTATTCAGCCAATTGTTGTCCGATCGTCATGGTTATTTATAAGCGTCTGATCCCTTCTCCGCACAGATTCTTCTCCTGCTTATCGCTATCTTGACGTATTAATGTTTGCCTTTTTTTTCCAGTTTTTCCTGTGTGCACTCAACTGATAGGGAACCTATTTCCCTTTTCGGATGCAGCACCCTGGGAATGATTATGTGCACCGCATCTTATTGGTCTTTTTTGGATAAGAAGTTCCATCTCACGGAAATTAGTTTTTCCATTTATGGCTGAGAGACGATAACGGCACTATTTGATCTTTAGATAGTAAATTCGTTCGGTGTATTGAGGTGAAAATTGGTGATGTTTTCCTTACGTCATAACTGGAGAATAGTTGCACCGAGAATTAGATAGTTTATTATTAGTACAATATATTACATAGTGTAGTGTAAAGTAGAGTAGTGTAGTGTAGAGTAGCTTAGACAAATCTCTTGAGGAGACCAAGAAGACGCACCACTTCTTGACTTACGTCAGGGTCTATGGCCGGCAGGAGGAAGCTTTCTAAAGCAAAGTTCTCGTCAGGGGAGATTCTGTAGAAGCTATTAAGCAGTTCGAGTTCAGGCTTAAGTGGTGACTCGAGAGGAGACTCGTACAATATAACGGCATTACCAATCAAGGAATTAACCACAATCAACGATTTCAAGATAACCAACGATAATATCTTGTTCTCGTTAGAATTACGGTTATATTTGGACGATTCGGTAACCAATGAGAGGGAGATCCTTGAAAAATTCAATAAAATGATCTCTTTATTATCCAACAACCATTCGGTAGATAAGGAATTGTGGGGAACATTTTCCTCAAATGGGATCATATCAATCAATAATTTGACTCCAAATAGCGCCTGGGTGATTGTAGGCGCACGTATGAATGAAAATTTACAGAATTCATAGCTGTTAGAATCAAACGGAATTATACTCATTAATAGTTGGAATGATCGGGTCATTAAACCTCCATTTTCAATTTCCGATTCATCCCCGTTGAAATATGCCACCATCAATTTTCTGGTTTCAATCTGATCCTTGGTTGTAATAGTAATAGGTGCGAGTGTAGGAAAGTTCGAATTAGTGCTAGAAAGTGATAATGAACCACTCAAAACAGCTTGCATTAAGGACCTGTTGATTGGTTCCCGAACCAATAACTTAGTAAATGCATCGATACCAAACGGTAAGCAAGAGTGAATTTCAAGATTGGCATATGGAATACTAAATTTAGAAGTGGTTTCTGACTTTCCTAATTTAGGACCAAACGATGATATCAAGATATAGGCAAGAAAAGCTTCTTCTAAACTTCTTAACTCCATGATCAATGCAATATTATCAAGCATCAACAAACAGTCTTTAAGAATACACAATCTTTCCCGGAAAAAAACAAATTTGTCAGGGTATGCTGCGATATATTTGACACACCTGAATAATAAGTCTTTGAAAACAGGATTCCGTGCCATTAATTGCTTGCTGTCCTCAGAGAATGAAACATTTCTAAGAATCATCGTAATCGTAATTAATTCGTCAACTAGCATAACTTGTTCATTGACTGCACTTTTCACTTGGAGTTTACTAAAATGGTATTTGTTCTCTTCTTTGAATTTGAGTAGGGTTGTCAAATTATCTGGAATTCCAAAGTGTTTCAATGGCTTTTCCTCCTCTTCGCTCACAACCATGGGAGTTGTAGAGTCGACTTCATTTAAGGAGAAAATTTCATCTAAATCCATATCTGAATCTTCATCTTCAATTAACTCTGCTGATAACGAATCAACTACAAATGCAACATCTTCACCCTTCATGTCCGTACTTCCACCTACGTACTTGTTGAAAACATCCTCGATTTCTCCTTTGGACTTTAGATTGGAGACATCATCATAAGGTTTCACATTCCTGGCATCTTTATTGACAATTTGTTCTAAAATCTTCAAACCCAATGAGGACAACGAATCCAACAATTCCGGGGCATCACTCAACTTGAATGAATAATTAGAATCAGACGTTGTTACTAATAAAGTATTAAGTGCACTGAAGATCTCACCACTGTCAGGAGTCGTATAATTCTTCAATGCCATAATCAATGACGAGAGATTAATGGAGCCCAATTCCGGAGCAAATAAATACACTGGCTTGGTCATTTCAATTTCTCCGGCCAAACTAGATAGACTCTTGATATCGAATCCATCATGCGTTTCGACCAATTTTCTGAGTGGAATATAATTTTTGATAATGTTGGGTTCCGAGTTCTTTTCAGGTTCCGTTGGGATTTGTGGTGAAGATATATTCAGTCTGGGAGTTTTGGCTTTGGGCTGAGCGGCTGGTTGAATCTGAGGGGTATGGGCCAGCGTCTGTCTTTGTTTCTGCATCTGCTGCGGACCTTGCTGCTGCTGTTGTGGCATCTGCTTATGGCCTTGTACTGCCATTCCGCTGGGTACTTGGTTCACTACACTTCCACTTCTAGAAATGGTTTGCTGCTGGATGTATGGGGATTGCACCAAGGCAGGAGAATCATAATTAGATGGGTTGCTGGCATGAGACAATTTTCGTTGTTGAGGAGTAGGCGCCAGGCTTAATACCGGACTTTGTTGTGTGCCTCCTACTGGGGTTGGAATACCGTTTACTGCAGGAGAATGAACTCCGATTGGCGGAGACATGTTTTGACGGACTACCGGACTCTGGCCAATTTGAGGTTGCGCTGGTGATTGCGTCTGAACTGGAGGCTGCTGAGCAGATTGTTGTGGGATCTGCTTCGATTGTTGAGCCTGTTGCTGTTGAAGTTTCATCAATATTTGTTTTTGGAAATGTAGTCTTTTTGTTTGTAACTCTCTTGCTCCGTTGGTAGTCTGTGCAAATTGCTCGTAAGGAAGAATGTACTGGACGTAGACACTAGCAGTTTCTTTCTCAATTCTCATTCTTGAATTCACATCCAGTTGAATATTTATTCCTTCGAAAAGATTCAATTTCTGACAAATGGCCGAGAATGGATTTGGCTGCTGTTGTAAGTTTGAAATGACCCGCGTTAATTGTTGAGCCCCACCTAGTTTTTGACTTAGGAGATGTAAAAATAATAGATTTACTTTCTTATTGTTCACCACGGGCTGGTGAGTAAGTGGAGTACCTCTACGAGCCATAAAGTCATTGAGAGTCATGATGAAAATTTCGTATTGTAGTTGGGTCAATTGCTGCTGGCTGAACTTACCTAGTGGACCCCCAGCCCCTGGTTGTTGACCTGGCTGCTGGTCGGAGGTATTTGGCGGACGATTATTCTGCATCATCGGGGTAAACTGACTATTTGGGGTCCCCTGGTTAAATTGTCCTTGTCCGCCGGTAGTAGCAGGGGATGCCATGTTTACAGGACTGGCAGCGTACCCTTGCGAGGATGTTCTCATGCTATTCGAGAAACCAGACTGAGATGGAGTCGGAGCTTCTGACCGGGGTTGAGGAGAGCCGGCGGCATTTTCATTAAGACTGAATGCCTGATGTTTCTGCAGCAGCTGCTGCTGCTGTTGTTGTTGTTGCTTAAGCATTTGTTGTTGCATTACCTGCTGTCTCATTCTCAATAACTGTTCTTGCTTGGACTTATCTAAGTTCTGGCCCTGGCCTTGCACATCTGCTCTCATAAGCATTTGAGGATTGAATGACTGATTGGAAAGATTTGAGGATCCTTGGTTGACGCCTGAGTTGATTTCTCCGGCGTTGTTTGATTGATTTATCGTTTGGGAACCTCCATTGGCGCCAGCCTGTTGAAGAACGTTGTTCTGGGCCGGAACCAGGTCAAAGATATTACTGAGAAAAGCATCATCCTTGGGGAGCGAGCTCTGGCCTTCGGCCCCCGTCATGTTTCCATCGTTAAACCAGAAGTTCGACATATCAATGGTGAGGTTCCTATAGTGAACTTGAATTGGTACTAGAACTCTATCATAACAAGAATTTTTCGCATATGACTCTCGGTACCGACACGAGGGTGCACGGGTGTGGGCGATGCACGACTTGGGGCATGGTCTCTTTTGCAGCACCAGTAAGATGTTGGAGTTTGTTAAGCTGGCCCTTAGAATAAGAAGAGTTGAGCTGTAGCGGAGAAGTGGTCGTACATATATAGAGAGTGAATTAAAATTATTGTGTATTGGTTTGATTGGATGTATATATATTTGAGGATAGGGATGTACGGATGTTCTATAATGACTACAGCCGTTACGACCAGAAGTTCCACCATCTCTTATGAAGTTTCTTTGATAATGCCTTGTAGTGTTCCATTTCGCCCCAGCAATCACGCCCCCATTCGCAACCGGCCATATTGATGACAAAATCGTAGTCATGGTAGAAATATTGAGGGTCTTCTGCCTGGTCAGAACAAGCACCAGGAGGGAATGAATTTATGGTACGTAAGGGTAAGAATCCTACTTTTTCACGGATCCAGGGCTGCGTAGAATACAATGTCTCTAAAGCGTCTTGCTCCTTGTGTTCCCATTGCATGTGCATTTGTTCGTACATGGCCGGATCCCACCAAATATCAAGGAGCATATCGGACCAAGCAGATCTTCTCATTAGAAACGAGCCGAGATTGAAACCTCCGCAGTCCTGGGTGATTATCATGTCAACATCCTTGCCGTAGGTGGTGTATGGTAAATCTACGGGCAATCCCAACGGATTGAAGGTGTCCAAAGTTCTGTAGGTAGCGTTGTTAAGGTCATTCAAGAAGTGGGTTTCCAACGAAATCTGCGGTTCCATGATGAATGTGTGGAGGTCCAACCACCAGAACCATTCGGTATCCGGGAATTGACGCATTGTTTGCTTCATGATGTCGACTTTCTCCCACGACTCTCTCCATTCGTGGGAGTATCTTTTTTTGATAGTCATGTCTTTGATGGTGAGACCGTAGCCATGAGTTTTGGCGTACTGTTTTTTGTTAGCGATGGATGACCGTTCCACCGACCATTCCTGGGGGCCTTTCCATTTTAGCACCCCTCCTCCTTCATTGGCAGCTAGGATGATCACCACCTTAGGACTGGCTTGTTTGAAATGGGGGACGAAGGGGACTGAAGTGAATAGTGAGAGAAACACAAGCAAGAGGCCCACAACCACGATTTTCTTGTATTGTAACGCGAACCGTTGTGCCAGCTCCACCAACGACTCAAGTTGGTGCTTGATGCTGGATGGTTTAGCAGGCTTGAACGTGTGCGAATACTCAGTGTTGTCTGCGTGAGAACGCTCAGGGTCTTCAGCATCCCCATCCGCAGCTCCTTTGGAGTACGGAAGACTGAATCCTTTGTTAACTCCACTCATGTGCTAATTGTGTGTTCTGATTGTGGTGCTGTGATGTTGATGGGTTTTGAATTTGATTTTGATGTTGGAATGTTGAAGGTGTTTTTCGCGCGCGCTCCTCTGTTGATCTGAGAGAACGATAGTGCGAAGTGAAAATGAACGGGATTGGAACGCAGGGGACCAGCGTGGGAGGCTGGACGGAATAAATGCGTTCAACGGGCCCAGGACGTGGTGCATGGATGTTTATGTGGTGCAAGGGTTTTTGCGGGTGATGCAAGGGTGTTTATGATGCATGTATCCACATCTTTAGTATTATCATTGCTATATACACTATCGTAAAGGAAGAAGATTCTGCTCGAGACATTGCAGTCTACACAACGGACACTCTGGACGTTCTCTAACCCAGTCAACAATACATTCCCAGCAGAACATATGACCACAGTTTGCAGCCGAAGGATTGACCATGGGTGATAAACACAACATGCACGATCTAGAGGACTCGGGGAGGTACGGAAGCTGTCGAGGGTCAGACAAGTCGATGGTCACTTTACGAGTTAATTTCCCATCGTCGTTGACCTTCTTTCCTAACTTCTCAAGCTGGTCTATTTTAAATATTCTTGTTGATTGAGGCTTCTCTTCAGTAGCTATGTCCTCGGTTTTCTTGTTTCGATTGTCCTGATAAGTCTTGAATCTTATGAGTGACTTGAAGAAGAATTCAAGAAGAATGATTGCACCAAGAAGAGAGTAATTCCCGGTTCTTTGCAACTTCTTGGGATCTTTATTATGTCCAAAAACGTATCTTAACCCGAAAATACGCTTAGATAACGAATAAAACTCTCCTTGGAAATAAAATACCGCAATGTGTAAGTTCATTAGTGTATCGAGCACCTGATTGTATGATGACAAGAGGTCATAAAAGAATCGTTTCTTGGGGTCAGCATTCTTCACATCCTCTTCATCCTTGGGCTTGAAGTGTCTAACTACCCGTGTGACTAAATATGGCAACACCGCATACGAAAGTATGAACCCGATTTTGGGTAACAACTTGGGCAATCTTTTCCCAGACCGGTTGACATACATTACGTCAATGTACTCTTCTCCAAGGGTTCTAGCACCCATCAAGGTGGTGAGGGCCAAATACAACGCTTTCGCGGCCACCGAGATCTCATTCCCATAACTATTCACAAATTTCTGGCCCTTTAGTATGTGCAACACATCATGCACTTGTGTCTTGAGCGACGACTCAAAGTAAGCATCCTTCTGGTTGGCTCGCACTGAAAAGTTAGTAACTGGAGCGATAAAGGATCTCTTGGTACATACCTATCGTTGCAGCATCGGCAAACGGCAATGCGTTGTTATTGACTTTGGACATTTGCCATTAACGGATGAATAGAGTGGATGAGAAGAAGAAACCGAGGAAATCCCCATATTTTATGGAGAAAAAATGGTGCACGGGTGGGTGAATATTTGGTGCACGGGTGTACAGACTCAAATTATAATGTACCGCTTATCTTTAAAATGGGAGCCGGGTTTGGCCCTTGGCTAGCTTCTTCTTAGCGGCTTTGGCAGCAGGTTGTCTCGGTTCTGTATTTCGTGGAGGCTTGTCGGTAGGCAGGCGGTTGAGTTTGTCCGAGAGGTCGATAGCGTAGTGGAAGTCGGCGTGTTCAAAAACGTCTTCCACCGCCAAGTTGCATTGGCTGCAAAATTGGGTTTTTATGAGCTCTGAGAGAAAGGTCGGATGTGTCTTTGGAGGTGTGGGCGGAGTATCTTTGGTGCCTCTGGAACCCTCGAAGTCTTCAAAAAGCTTCTTGATATACTCCTTATCCTCTTGATTGGGGCCCTTTGGCTTAGGTTCCGGGGTAGGAGACACCTCAGGCTCAGGCTCTGATTCTTTCTCCATGTCCTTGAACAACTTGGCAATGTACGCTTTATCATCCTGGTTAAGGGTTTTGCGTTGCTTTGGTTCCGGTTTCAGTTCTTTCTTGACGTTTACCTCGTCAAAGAGTCTCTTCATGCTCAGTTTGGAATCGGACTTCATGTACGAGTCAATAAGGTTAGAATCGGCTGTTTTTACGAAGTTGGAGATCACAACCGATAGGTTGGCCAAGGGCATTATCTTGTAGGTTGCCAAAGCACTTTGCGGGCTGGTAGGACTAAGGTCCTTGAGTTTGACGTTTTCATTCAACCTGGATACACTTGAAGATTCAAGCAACTCTATAAACACCTTAAACGAGGTGGAAATCATACTATCTCTCAACTTCTCCAAGTCTCTGGATATTGGGAGGGCCATCTGCTTCGACATCGCATTCCAGCTGGTTGATGTTAGGTGAATGCTCATGGTTTTCGGTCTCATGATGAACCCTTTTTCCCTTGCGTCTTCTTGCAGCATGGACAAGTTCAAATTCTCATCGTCCAACTCAATTAGCCTACTGTACAAGTCACCGACAAACACTTTGATCCATTCAAAGGCATCGAAAAGCGTAGCCACCGGTTTCAAGAAGTTCTTTCGGGACATCATAGACTTTACTGCAGTTCTCATTGTCAACTCTTCGTCGTAGTCTCCGTGGACCAATTGGGACACTTTTTCGCCTAGAGCGTCGTCGTTCAAGTCCTGCTTGATTTGGTCGACCGTGAAGTTTTCGCGGATGTAGTTAATGGAATTTGTTCCCGGAGGAACCTCGAATTTGTCGATAATGGAACTACCGATTTTTCCACCCATCCCACCAATATCGGTCAACTCGAAGTTGTTGAGGAAGTTTCTGATCAGCTGGTTTCGGACAACTGTCTGCATATCTGGCTTACGGAACCCGCCTGCCAACTTGGCGAGCCGTTTGTTTCTCGCCAACCCACCAGACGTAAGGTACCCCAACTTCTGCCTGATTAGGCACCGGAAATCGTAGAGAATCCTCGAACCGAGTAGCATGATGATGTCGTCCCAGTCTGTGATAGCAGCAGCAACGGTCCCGGCTTGCGAGTCGTTGACGGTATTCTGTTCTGCCTTCTCTTCTTCGTATGATTTGACAATATCGCCATACCACTGGCAATCTTCTGGTAGCACGGCCGGAATCGGAGGAAGATCCTCGTCACTTGTGACTCCATCTACGAGATAGGGGAATTTTTCCACTAGTGAATCATATAACAATCTGCCCATATCGAAGTAGCACTCGTCCACGCTGGCCTTCTCGACCAAGTCACATTCGGCCTGTAGCACCTTCAAGATCTTTCGGGACTCCCGCCGGTACGGGTCGAGTGACACCTTGTAGATTGCCTGGTCCGGGAACGTGTCGAGGTACAGCCAGTGGTATTCGCCCTTCTTGAAGGCAGCCGCGTGAGCAATGATGATATTGGGGCACTTTGATCTCGCCGACAGCACTGTATCCATACGGTTGATGCCGAACTTACGGGCCGGGTACGACACTGCAATTAAGGACTGCCACTGGGCGCAGACTACGGGTGCCTCGTCGGGCAAACCTAGGCGGATCTGTTCACACTGGGCGAAGAATGCATTGAGATCGATGAAGCCGATGATGGAGAGAGGCGATTTATAGGCGATTTTGCTGTCTCGGAGCTGGCGGAGGTGCTTGTATGTGAACCGGGACGGCGACGGTGAAGTCGGGAGGCAGCCTGTTTCTAGGTGGAGGTTCTTGACCGACATGGTGAAGAGAGGGCATATGGTGAAGCGATGATTCTATGAAGATGACTGCGATGGAGATGACTTCACTGGCGTGAGCTTGCGATCGCAGTGGGCCGAAATGGGCGGAAAATGGACCGCGCTTGACGGAGATCAAAGACAAATGGGCCGGAGCGGGTGGAAAAATGGGCCGAAGCGGGTAAGGAGGAAGGACATATGGGCGGAAGATGGCCCTGCAAGGGCTGATGCCGGAGAAGACATCGGCCGACATGGCAAGAGCGCACGCTACAGAGACTACATCGAATGCCAGTCATCACCAGAAACCACCCAGAGAGACTGACACCGTTATTGGGCGGAACCCACTACATTAGATTTAATAACCCCGTATATTGGGCAGTCCAAATTTGCAGCCAAGTTATTATCCCAGTTATATTTTGGAGCCCTGGACGAAATTCGTTCCTTGGGCAATTGACGACTGCAAGCCCTTTAAAGCAACGTCCACAAGGGCTTTTTCCTCCGAAGTCACCTGGAGACCCGTGAAGGGATCGATGTAAGAGCTGATTTCTCCATTTTTCAAAAACACTGGAACCGAGAAAAAATCGACATTGAGTTTTTTCTTCAAATTCTCCCCGTTTGGAACCCCAGACAAGTAGATATACGACGAATCTGGCACGGCAGCCGAAGAACTGGTTCCTTGTAATGATTCGATAACGGTTTCGGCAAAACGGTAGCCAGCGAAAGCCATGGATAATGTGGCGGATCCGGCCCCGTTTTTGGCCTTAACCACTTCATCCCCACCGAATTGAACTCTATGAACAAACGCTTTATAGTCAGCAGAGCTAATGGCTTGAACTTTGCTGGCGATGGATTTATCAATGTTGATTAATGGAACAATGGTGTCCCCCGAGTGTCCTCCGATTACCGAGAGTTTACCCTTCAACGAAGTTGGGTCTTCTTTGATTAACTCACCCAAGAAAGTTTCTGCTCTGACCGAGTCCAAGGTGGTGACCCCAAAGAGCTTCTTGGGGTTGAAGACGCCGAGTTTCTTCAACACTTCGGCGGCAATTGGCACTGTGGCATTGACCGGGTTGGAGATAATGAGAATGGCGGCATTGGGGGCGGTTTTGCCGATGTTGGCCACCAAATCACGGATGATGGAGGCATTGATGTTGAACAAATCAGCACGGGTCATCCCTGGCTTTCTGGGGACTCCGGCAGGAATAATCACCACGTCGGTGTTCTTCAAGGCGGCGGTGATGGCGCTGTTGTCCTGTTTGTCTTTGGGCTGGTGACCAGTGACCACGGCCGGTGAACAAATGTGAGACAAGTCGGCGGCTACCCCGTTAGCATTGACGATATCGAAGAGGGCTAATTCGGAGACGAGAGGATTCAATTTGAGTAAGAGCGATAATGGCTGGCCAATACCACCAGCGGCGCCACACACGGTAACTTTCATGTTGTAGAGTAGAAGAAGGTGAAAAAGGGTGATGAAAAAAGAGTACTAAAGAGAGTAGTAAAAGGAGTAGTAAAAAAGAGTAGTAAAAAGATAGTGAAAGTTATCTGTCAAAACGATCCGGCACCGGGGAAGTCACATGGGATAAATCCTCGGGCATTGGCTTTTTTTGCATCTGCGCAGCCCGAATGTCGCACATTGAAGAATGGATCCAGTCAGATGGACTCAGCACGGGCTACACATGAGCGGGAGTCTCGTGGTGGACATATAAATGGGCCCAATACCGGGTTGGGGTGGAGCGAGATGCTTGCCGGCTCCATGGTGTCAGGAACTGCCCCATAGTACTCACACCGCTTCCACTTGACGTCGATTCCACTTCCTGCGACTCGACATCGAATCTGCCTCCACTCTACTTCCATTCGAAATCGAATCTCACTCCATGCTGCCTCCACGCTGCTTCTGCTTTCCATTCCATTCAAGACCATTCCCGACTCTCTCATGACTACTGGACCTGGAGTCTACCCCGATTGACGACATGCGACATTGTGTCGAGGGGAAAATGGGGGAGGGGAAAATTGCTGCAAACTGATTACTGGATGTAGTAATACCGACGGATAAGTAATGGTTGATCTGTGAATGCGACGACAATGACTATGGAAATGATTGCTTCATCACTTGCTTTTTTGCGGGAAACACACAAATGAGAGACGAAGTAAATTGGGCGCTAGAGTAAGAACCATACAGTAAGTTGACCAGAGCCGGGAGATAACATGGATCGGTTGTTTCGCAGCCATTAGGTGATCTGTGTTGTTACTAGCTTCAAACGAGTGGTTCTGATTTGGTCTGAAATCTACACTGACATCTACACTACTTTATAAGAAGCCGAAGCCCTATCGCAGACACAAGGTTCGGTCATATACCTGCCCACCCTCGATCTTCATTACAACACCATACGAACAACTCCATGGAAGTCTTCTTATTGCCAAAAATCATCTCATAATTATATTGAAGCCATCTTGTGTCTATGGCTGTTCTACGGTCGATACTTCTGGTCCGGTCTTAGTCCTCTCTCAGTCCACTCTCAATCCAGCCATCCATCGCAGCCATCCATCTCCGTCCATCTCCGTCCATTTCCGTCCATCTCCGTCCATTCCGTTCCTCTATCGCCCCGCCATTCTCGGTCCATCTTGTTCCATCCCGCGCACTCACTTCGGTCCATTTCGGCCATCTCGCGCCACCCAGTCCCGCTCCCCTCACGTGACCTTCTCACTCCGCGCCTGATAACCATCAAATTTTCCATCAACTATCTTGCTCCAATCATCAAGCCACCACCATCCAACCAACCAATCAACCTGACTTGTAATTAATCTTGTGCACCGCCTTCTTTTGCCTAATCCATTCAATTGCCAACATGAACTATCTCCAGATTATATCATTACTATACTTGATAGTTTCGGCCAGAGCCCTTGACTGCTCCCTCAAAGAATTACTGCCATTCAACTTACAGAAGATCAAAGGAACCTACGAGTTCAAAACAAGCAGAAACACCCCTCCGTCCACCAGAGTCTCATCGTGGAATCTTGGCGTTTGTGAAAACACCGACGCCATCACCAACTGTCCTAAGAACTCCGACATCTGTGGAGTGACCCGTCTTGAATTCGACGGTAAAGACCCAATCACATCAGAAATCATTGGATTTGGATCCGACTTAAAGCCTGTGGTTTCGGTGAGAAAAATCGCCCAAGGTGATTCCTTTGATGGGTTCTCTCTCGATTACAACGGCGCCAGTTGGGGAGGCAATGTCATTAACGCGCAAGTAGACTTCCGCTGTGATAAAGCCGTGGAAAAGCCGAAACTCGAGCTCGTCTCGTGGGACGCTGAAGTTTCCCGCTTATTACATCTCAAACTCACCTCCAGTGCAGCCTGTGCTGATGCCAGTGGTAGCAAGCCCGACGAAAAGCCTAAACCCAAGCCCAAACCCGACGATGGTGGTGAATCTTGGGGATGGTTTACGTGGATCTTCATCTTCATGGTATTATTCTTGAGTATATACATTATTGGAGGTGCCTGGTTCCAGTACAATAAGGGCAATGCCATAGACTTCCAATCGGCATTGAAGGAAGTGTTGGATAACTTTATTGACTTGTTGAAGGGATTGCCGGCCTTCATAAGGGAGATTATTGAAAAGTTCACCGGTAATAGTAATAGAGGTGAATACAGTGCTGTATAAATGAATGATAACAGATTCCGATATATATTGTAGACAACTGTAGGCATATTGGCTGAATTTCACCTCACTATGGCCTCTCTTTGCCTTACTTTGACTTCTCTTTGGCCTGTCTTTCGCTGCACTATGTAACGTTGCACTGCGAAGATAAGCCAGAGTCAACTTTTTCAAGAAAAATTTCCTTTCGCACCTGCTTCTTCTCCACTACTCAACTCTCTTCCTTCCACGTCCTTCCACGTCCTCCCCCAAACATGCCATCGACGGTCAAAGAGAAGATATTATCGTTGAAGCCGCACGAGAGGTTTCTCTCGTTCGAGTTTTTCCCGCCCAAGACCGACGCCGGGTTCAGAAACTTGTTGGCCAGACTAAGCCGGATGCTGGCGTTGAATCCACTTTTCATCACTGTGACTTGGGGTGCTGGCGGTTCCACCAGTGAAAAGTCGTTGGATCTCGCCGCCACTTGCCAGAACGATTTGGGTCTAACCACGGTGCTACACTTAACTTGTACCAACACCAATAAAGAAGTCATCGACAATGCCCTACAAAAGGCGAAAGAAAGCGGCATAAGAAACATATTGGCATTAAGAGGTGATCCTCCACGAACAGAAGAATACTGGACTCCTAATTGCGACTTTGTCAATGCTGTTGACTTGATCAAGTACATCAAACAAAACTACGGCGACTACTTCTGTATTGGAGTTGCTGGGTATCCTGAAGGCCATGTAGATGGCTCGGATAATAACGGTCAATCTCCGGAAAAAGATATCCCGTATCTTGTGGAAAAAATCGAAGCCGGTGCTGATTTCATCATTACTCAGTTGTTCTTCGATACTGACAAGTTCTTACACTATGAAAAATTAATCAGATCAACTCCTCAATTGAAAGATACGATTTTAATTCCTGGTTTGATGCCCATTACAACCTATAAAGTGTTCAACCGGTCAACCAAACTATCGCATGCCTCCGTACCCGCAGACATCCAAAGTAAGTTAGAGGCTTCATCTCATGATGATGACTTTGTTAAAAGCTTGGGTATAGACATCATCGATGATATCATCAATAAAATCGACGCCAACTCCAACAACTTTATCAAAGGGTACCATTTCTACTGTTTGAACTTGGAGAAAGCAGTTGCTTCTATATTTAACAAATCTAAAGTATTACTTCCAGTGATGGACCTTCATGAACGTTCCAAAGACCACGACGATGCCATTGCTTCTGATTCCGAAGATGAACAGCCAGAGCCACGCAATGCCAGTAGAAGGAAATCCTCCATAATCAACGAAAACCAACTGATTAACGGACAACAAGTTTTGGTTGGC
Source organism: Isabelozyma heimii (assembly GCA_030555995.1). Taxonomy (NCBI): domain Eukaryota; kingdom Fungi; phylum Ascomycota; class Pichiomycetes; order Serinales; family Metschnikowiaceae; genus Isabelozyma; species Isabelozyma heimii. Next base: position 116,420 of record JANIVW010000005.1, read on the forward strand.
AGAGCCTTATTCGACGATACTAAAACATTAATGGATATAAGTACCGGTAAAGGAGCCTTGGGTAAGGATGCTACATGGGATGAGTTCCCCAATGGGAGATTCGGAGACTCCAATTCCCCAGCATACGGGGAAATTGATGGGTATGGGCCTAACTTGAAGCTTCAAACTAAAGAAGTTGAGGCTACTTGGGGTTCTCCTGAAACAGTTAAGGACATTAGCAAGTTATTTCACGATTACTTGTCGAACAAAATCCAGGTATTGCCCTGGGTTGATACCGAATTATCTCCAGAAACTGGGTTGATTCAAGAAGAACTATTCGAAATAAATGAAAAAGGTTGGTTTACACTTGCTTCTCAACCAGCAGTAGACGGATGTCGTTCTACTGATAAGATCTTTGGATGGGGTCCAGGTAATGGTGTAATTTATCAAAAACCATTTGTTGAATTTTTCATACCCAAAAAACAATGGGATTCCGAAGTGGTGGTAAAGTTAAGTGAGGATTTAGACTCTCGGACTATAACATATTACTGTGGAGACTCTCAAGGTAATATCAAGTCCAATTTACCTCTTGGGGCCGATGCTCATAAGAGTAAAAATGCCATTACCTGGGGAGTGTTCCCGCTGAAGGAGGTCTTACAGCCTACGATCATTGATTATGAATCGTTCAAGGCATGGAATGAAGAGGCCTTTTTGCTTTGGTTGGAATGGGCTCGTTGTTATAAGAAGACCTCGAAGTCGTACGAATTGTTGAATTCCATCTATAACGACTACTACTTGATCAGTGTTATTCACCATGACTTCAAAGAAGAATCGGCGTTGTGGGATTCTCTTCTTAACTAGCAATTTGCAGTGAAATCAAGACTCTAGAGATTTGGGTCTTGGTTTTACGCTAGGCCCAGTTCATACATGTAAATATATGTTAGAAGCTCTGTTAACTCTGTAGAGAAAGAAAAACTCGCTTGTGCCATACTTGTCTAATAGCTGTTCATAGCTTCACTGCCTATGTTCCTAGCTCTTTGGTCAATACTTCGATATACTTCCCCACCAAGCCACTGTTCAACTCCTTCGACAACTCCATATCGTCGCCAATGCCCATGTACTGACAATTACTATTCTTCAACATCAATACTCCATTCATCACTACGGCACCTTTATTCACAATCAATCTCCCACCCAAAGGGATGTTCAACGGGATACCACTCCCCGTCTGCTGTCGTATAAATGCTAACTGGTCGTTATACTCATAGGCGTAGCAGTAGTTATCGAAATTATCTTTCAACGTAAGTCTGTAGACATCATTAGAAGACCAGGACGTGCTGGGAACACTTACTTTAGTGGGATTTGACTGGTCTCCCATATCCACTTGGTTGATTACACGCGTGGGTTTGGCTGCCTTGCTGATTCTGTCAACAGCCACGCTGTTAGGGTCTTCGTAAACCTTCCATTCGTCTAGTTGATTTAGACGTGATTTGGAGATGTTGTGGATGTGAATTACATAGAATAATATGGGCACCTGAGTGGCTGTTTCCGGAGCATTAACGAAGTTTCGAGGATTGAACTGGTTCCTAGCTGCAGTAGCGTTCATAATGAAAGAAAAATAATGACAAACAGTGTAGAAGTAACTGTATAGGAAAAGAGCGATAAATGTAATTTTTCAAAGGCTATAGGCGGAAAAGCGCGTCATCACGCTCACTACCTTTCCACTCTTCTCTCTTCTCTCCACACTCTCGTCTCTTCTTCCTTACCCGTATGTCGTTGTTTGTTAACGATGACGAAGAGTACCGGGATGACAACCAACAGCGTTCTCCTGGTGGAAGCCCGGAGTCTCCGTTGATACCTGTCCGAGTGCAACCAGATACTCTGGATTCCACACCCATATACGAGTCACGAGAAGTGAACTGTACTCTACCGCTTACTTTCCATCAGGATATTGTCAACGATATGTTATCCAAGGACGGGCTTCTTATTCTCGGACATGGTCTTGGATGGGAGATCATTGTTTCGAACCTCGCGTACGCTTTAAGCTCTCCTTCGGTGTCATTGATAACTGGAGACCGTCAGCAGACCAAAAAGAGCTTGGTTTTGGTTATTGGTGCTAAAGAAGAGGAAATCATAAAGCTCAGTGAGGAATTGACTGATCTTCACTGGATCAATTCCGTGGATGACGAAAATTCGGGGGAAGATGGTGAAACTTCCCCGTTGAAGGTTATTGGCGGCGAGGTTTCTTCAGACAAGCGGAGAAAAATCTACGATAACGGCGGATGTGTTTCGATCACGGCCAGAGTGTTGGTAGTGGATTTGTTATCGGGGATGCTTTCTCCTGCCGATGTCACCGGAATAATAGCTCTCCATGCCGAAAGAATAAGGGAAACTTCCAGTGAATCATTTGTCATTAATTTATTCCGAGACAAGAACGATTGGGGGTTCGTGAAAGCGGTTTCCGATGAACCAGAGTCATTTACGGGGTTTACACCGTTAGCAACCAAGTTGAAGGTTCTAACTCTTACCAATGTTTTTTTATGGCCTCGTTTCCACGTCGAAGTATCTTCGTCGTTAACCCATAAGAACAAGTTTGCCAAACACCAGAAACAAGAGGCAGAAAATAGTAGGTTTGTCACTGAAATCAATGTCCGTTTATCGTATAAAATGAACAAAATTCAATCGGCAGTCCTCTCCTGCTTAAGTTCGTGTATCCAGGAACTAAAACGACATAACCCTTCGTTGGTCAATGAGTATTGGGATATGGAAAATATCCATGACAGAGACTTTGTTCAGAGAATACGTATTGTATTGGACTCTCACTGGCATAGGATTTCCTGGACTTCAAAGCAATTGGTTCATGACCTAGCCACTTTGAAGGATTTATTACGACGCTTATTAACGGTGGATTCGTTAAGTTTTTATCAAACTGTACAGGGAATTGTAGATCTGAATGTGAAGACTTTGAGTACAGGGATATTGCACACCACCAGCATGAGTCCATGGCTTACATTGGATGAGGCAGATACTATTATATCGTATGCGAAGGAACGAGCTCTAGCAAAGGTGAAGGTGACAAAGAAAAACCCGGCAACAACAGAGGAGCAGAAGGAAGGATTATCCATGACGGAAGAGATTGAGACAGAAGAATATTTATTAGAAGAGCTACCGAAATGGGATCAGCTTGGTCTTTTATTAGACGATATTATGTTTGAAAAATCGGCCCTTACCACTTCTAAAAACAATGGCCCAATTTTGATCATGTGCTCCAGCAATGAAGTTGCAAGACAACTATGCAAATTAATTCCCAGAATGAAGAAGGAAGAGAATAGTATAACAGGGAAGAAGAGATTTAGTAGTAGACGATATATGGTCAACCGACTCAATGATTATTTGGAATGGAGAGAAATAAGTAAAGCTACAAGCAAAATCAACAACGAACTATCGTCATTGGACGAGGAAAAGGCGGACGAGATTCAGAAAGAGAGTTTACAAATTTCCAAGACCTTCTCTCGTGGTAAAAATGAACCAATAAGTAAAAGAAGAAGAACCAGAGGAGCATCCTCAGTGGCAAACGTGACAAAACTTTACTCGGGATCTGTGCTGGGAAAGAACACGGAGGCTGTAGAATTGGAGGGAGATATCATGGAGAAACTCAACGAAGAGGATGAAGATGATGAGGAGGAATACATTGATGAAGATTTGGTGCCGCATAATGAGAATAACCCGATTGTTATACACGATGAGGAACCAGAGGGCTCAGGGGGTTTTGTTCCGGATGATATTCGTGAGGTAGAGAGAGTTTCACATGTGTATTTTGAGCACATTGATAGGTTCGACCAGGTCATCATCGAGACGTTTAATGATAAAACCTCGGACGCATTGTTGCAAGAGCTTTCACCGTCCTATATTATCATGTATGAGCCAGACTTGTCGTTCATACGAAGAGTCGAAATTTATCAGGCTATTAACCGAGAGAGTCCAGCAAGAACATACTTCATGTACTACGGTACTTCTGTTGAAGAGCAAAGTCATTTACTTCGCATCAAGAAGGAGAAAGAAGCATTTACGAAGCTAATTCGTGAAAAGGCTTCATTGAGTAAGAGCTTTAGCACTGAATCAGACAACTGGAAGTATCACATTCGCAAACAAGAGGTTGTCAATACTAGAATAGCAGGAGGTGCCAATTTTCGTACTGGAGACGAAGAAATAGCCGTCATTGTCGATGCCAGAGAATTTTCGTCATCGCTTCCTAACTTATTGTATCGTGCAGGGATTAAAGTGCTTCCATGCATGATTACAGTGGGAGATTACATTCTATCTCCCAAAATCTGTATTGAAAGAAAAGCAATTCCTGATTTAATTTCCAGTTTCAAAAGTGGAAGACTTTACCACCAGTGTGAACAAATGTTCCGTCACTACGAGTTGCCGGCATTATTAATTGAATTTGATGAGAGCCAATCGTTTTCGTTCGAACCATTTTCTGAATTGAGAATTCAAAAAGGCTCTGCAGGTAGTCCAATTGGAGCAAAACTAATGCAACAGGAGATCCAGTCAAAATTAGTGATGCTCCTCATCGCCTTCCCGAAACTTAAAATAATATGGTCATCTTCGCCGTACGAAACAGCACAAATCTTTCTTGAGCTCAAGGCCAACCAGGAAGACCCTGATGTCGGAGAGGCCATCTCTAAAGGAGTTAACACCCTGATTGAGAGTAATAATGATGACCCTCCTATGTTCAATGACGATGCCATTGACCTCATCCAGAATATTCCTGGAATCAACAACGTCAACTACTTTAAGGTTATCCAGAGAGTCGCAAATATTGAACAGCTTGTACAGCTCACACAAGAGCAGTTCCACGACCTACTAGGAGTAGAGAATGGTGACCGGGCCTTCAATTTCATCAACTATTCCTATCGATAGTTGATGCTTCGGCTGCAAGTTAGTGCTCACACCCGTGCACCGTGTCTTGCATGGAATGTTTACTTTTCTGCGAATCGGGTAATGTGAGGAATCTAATTTGATTGCGCATTGCATGACTGATAACATAGCTGTTTAGGGCTACTTATGGTAATAATTTCGCATGGTTGTGACGTGGGGAGAAGATGAAACAACAAGGGCAATAAATAAACGTAGGGTAAAAAGTTTTTCCTCACCACTTCGTAGTTCACAACGTAGGGAAGTTGAAGGATGGGAAGAGCAAGAAACCTCAGCTCTACCACCATGGGAGATGGTAGATTGATGAAGGAAAAGTACATGTACATTGAATTCAAACACTTGTACTTCAAACTCCAGAAATTAATAGATAAAAGAGTCATTTTAAGCTTGAAGTATGAACAGATGAAAACTCCAGAAATCCATTCTACGTTGATTAAACCAATCACCACCAAGATCATTGACATTGCTAGTGTAGATAACATTAGACAGATTTTGAATAAGTACATTCCCATTGGTGCCTCCTCTCCTCATCAGACCCCCAAATTCGGTCCCCAATTGGATAATGGCTTCAACTTCCACCACGGAGCAGAAGCTTCCAAAGTATCGACCTTCCTTGTATATATTATGTTGCTCTTGAGGTATGAGTACATGATCCAATCGGAAAACAATTTAATCCGTTTTGATTTATTAGTGACAAAGGCTAACTTATGTGAGATTTTGGCCATACGAATGTTGAGAGAGTACAAATCCTTTGATAGAATCAATTTATTGTTCATAAATCCGATGAAAAATACCTATTTTTGGGACAAACTCCACCACGAAGCCAATTTGAGTAATTATTACAAGCCTTTTTTCAATACTATCGAACTATCTATCTTATCCAAATCAAAAAAATTCTTATCCCAGCCAATTGTTGTTCATATTCTAGACCGGTTCTATAATGGAGAACTTATAATAAAGGATTATGGTAATGATGGGTTCTACGATGAAGGAGCGATTGAATTGGCTTTAGGATTTTCCATAGACAACCCTCAGGAAATAGAAGAACAAGCACTTCTTCCACAGGTGTCAACTGCATCCAATAATGGACAAAAGGTGTTGAACTACAAATTCAATAAAATTTCCATTGAAACAATCAATATGCGGGCAAATATTGTGCCCAAGTATCAGTCATTGGTGATAAACTTGAAGCATTTCTTTCTCACCGTGTTGTACTTTTATTTGGTTATTAACAACAAGAATACCACTAGCACAGGAGCACCTCCATTCACCATATTCACCAATATTGTGGAATGTTTGTTTTGGCTCGTCTCTCTCAGTTTGAATTTCGAGTTCCTTATCAAAATAATCAATATCGAGTACAAATTTTTGAAGAAAATCCTTTGGACATACATTGATATGGTACTATTGGTCTTAATCAACGGTACATTCTTATTGAGAGTTCTCAAAGGTTTAGGACGTGTTTCTAATAACTTCTACTATGATGTCTTTAGCTTGATTTCAATTATCGTGTTCCCAAGAATGTTGTCGATATTCAACAATTATGAATTCTTCCACATGATTATCTTGTCATTGAAAAAAATGTTGTGGAACACCATTGGTATGTTCTGTCTTTTCATTTCCATGATTTTTGGGTTCTATTTGTGTTTTATTAGTTTAGCAATAGGCCGGACAAATTATGATATCGCCTTTGACATGTTGAAGGTTTTTTTCGGATTTACCCCTGCAGTTTGGAGTAACTGGGAGAACTACAATAATTTGGGTAAAGCGATACAGATGTGTTATCTTTTCTTGATTCAGTTTGCGGTCGGGACTATATTGGCTATTGTATTGGGAAATATCTTTGTCAAAATCAATCAATCCAACAAAGAGGAATTTGAGTACTTTAAAGCCACCAATTTAATCATTTACTTGAAATGGGGGAACTCTTATTATTATAACCTATCGTCACAAAAAGCGCAGCATTCTCATGTGAATAGATATAAACCCATTCTCATCAGTATAACCACTTTGATTAACAATATTTTGAAATTATTCAAGTTCCCAATTATTTTGTTCATCTTCTTCTATGAGATTATGGTCAAGAATAAAATCTATCATAAGAAGACACAGTCAGATTTGAAGAAATTTACATTTTTAGATAAGGACTTGGATTATTATGGGGATAATGATATGATTCAGCTCTATAGAAGTGGCATGAATACCGTCGAAGATGACTCTGATATGAGCATTTTGTTAATGAAATCAAGAAAGAACTCGCTAGTACCTTCCTTAACTAATCCTCTCGGTTTTACTCTGGCTAGTGCTCACCATAGGAGACTCAGTCTTCTTGACTCAAATCACAACTTTGCTCAACCCAGTCATCAGAACGCGCCAACGAATAATAAGAATGGCCTTATGCCGGCCCAGTCGATTTATACCTTGGGAAACTTCAGAAGTGCCTCTACAGACTCGTTGTTTATAGATGAGGTACTCAATAAGAAGTACGGAGGTGGCACTAAAAATAACCACAATAGTACCAGTGGAGGTTCAGGAAATAGTGGATCGACAATAGTAGCCAATATGCCCATCATTGAAAAGATGAGAACCAATAATTCTGAATTGAGCAAAACACCATTGGGCATTCAGAATAAGATGTTCACTGAAAGGATAACTACCCTGCTCAATCCTCTTGATGAATATCTGGGGAATAAGAGAAGGAAAGCATATAGAGCTCGAGTTAAGCCCAAGAGTTCGAATTTGGCAAGTTCCAAAACAAAAAAGAGAAAAAACCGCCAAAATGACGAAATTATGACTAAGCTTAATGCATTGGAATCTTTAATGGAGAAATTTATACACCATAGAAATGTGGAGCAGGACTATAATCATAGTGTTTTACAAGAATTAAGCAGGCAAGATGATAGTAATAGCTCAATAGTAGTTAATGAAGAGCACAGTCCAAGGGCTGAAGCAGCAGAACTACAGACACCAGTTAGTTATTCCCTTCAACTTGGTTCAGGGCTAAGTTATAGGAAGCCTTCCAATGAGAGCGACATTTACAATATACCCGAGGTTTCACTCCACGAAATCGACCTGCTTCCGTCTACCAGACAATCTTCTGCCTATAGACCTCGAACATATAATCTTGGCTCTGATGATGGAATAACTGATGATGAAACGGAGGAATATGAATCGGAGGAAACTTTTTAAATCTAATACAGCTTAAACTTTCTATACATCATATATTTAGACGATTTTTAGTGATTTATATACATGGGATTAAGCAAAGTTCAACTTTTCGTGATGTTCGTTGTATCTGTAACCCTTAACTCCAATGGAGTTCACGATTTCGCTTATGTCAGACATATCTTGGACAGTTAGTTTGATCGTGTTAGAAAGGTTCTTATCGATCTTTTCTGTAGTTGAACCACTAGGAATGGGAATAATCTTAGTAACATTCTTAATCCCTTCATATTCTTCTGCTCCAGAAAGATTGAGGATCCATGATAATGCCAAGGCCTCTAAGGAAGTATTCTTCTTGGTCTTAGCATATACTTGAAGAGCTTTGATTAACTTAATGTTGTGTTCATAATTTTCCTTGGAAAACTTGTCGATGTGTCCTCTGACATCCCCTTCAGGAATGTCTTTAAGATAGGTGTCGGCATTATCTGCACAGTAGTCGGTAAGATAACCTCTGCAGAGGGGAGAGTAAGCAATAATTGGAATTTGCAATTCAGATAAAGTCTCTAAGACGCCGTTATGAAGAAGATCTTGACATAAGAGAGATAATTCCAATTCGACACAGGAGATTGGAAACACACTAGCAGCTTTTCTAATAGACTCAGAACCAACTTCGGAAAGAGAAATACCATCGATTTTACCTGCCTTGACATATTCAGCAATGTAACCAACGGTTTCTTCATAAGGAACTGAGAAATCTCTTCTGGCAATTTCAAAGAGGATCTTTGGTCTTTTAGTTGGATCGCTTGGGAAGTAGCTGATGACGTTGTCGATACTTCTACTGATACTCTCTTTACTGCCATCAGGAAGTAACTTGGCAAGGTTAACACCACCTTTGATTGAAACAGTCAAGTTACGATTGTATTCATCAGAGTTCTTAGAAAGAAATTCTTTGAGTAATTTCAAATTAGCAGCGTCTGGACCATAAAATTCACCACCATTGAGGAAAGTTACCCCATGCACATCAATGACGTGCTTGATAGAAGCAATTGATTGCTCAGTTGGTGGAGGTTTTGGGGTCCACGTCATACTCATGGTACCGAACCCGAAGTTTCCGTCAATTTTTACTGGATGATAAGACATTGTTGTTTGTTTGTTCTAGAGACAAGGATGAAAAAATAGAGGATCTTGTCTCCCATTTATAGCAAATGACTTCGGTGAAATTTGACAGTATGATGACGTCGGAGATTGAGCGCCCTTTCTGAAGCTCCACCGTTTTTACCAAAAAGGGAAATAACACCGAGATACCGGAGAATAACCTAAAACGGACACGGAGATGGACACGGACTTGATGAGGAGTTGAAACGGTGATGACTTAAAGTTAAAACGGAGACGGACAATAGCTGAACTTGCCAAATGGCTTACTAATGGAACTTTTGCCGTAGTAGGTAGGAAGAGACAATGTGAGGATGAAAAAGAAACCAGAAATGGGTTTAGAGCCGATATCAGAGGGGATGAAACACTGTTTACATTAAATTTGATCGTAAATAAACCTGATTTGTGTTTCGGTTTGAATCCTAGTATGACTGGAAATGGGTAAATTGGTTTGAAATTTTGCAGTTTTCTGAATTTTGCAATTTCTTCCATTTTTTATCGAAATAATTGAAAAATTAACTGGCAGGTTTTTTGAAATCGAAGAAAAAAAGGGATGTCAGCCAACGTCATAAATCTACTTGTTAGTTAATAACTTCGATCTCTGTCTAGTCGTTTTTAAGTCATACGTTATTTTACTCTGTAATATACATGAAGGTGTACGGATATTATCTATAGATGACGAGAATGATATACAAGAAACGATATTTATCGGTTAGAAGCAGAAAACTTGATCTTCAGGTTGGGACTTGAGAGTAGATTTATTCCAGCCGATTTGATGGGAAAGCTCAATCAATGACTTCTTCATTTCTGGAGGGCCACAGATCAAAAGCCTATTATCTCTATCCGGCTTTGGCATATGCTGCACCAACATCTCCTTAGAGACATAGCCGGCACCGCCTTGCCAGTTCTTTGGTGGATGAGTCAAAGTGTAATGGACTTTGAAGTCAGGATACTTTTTTGCAATTTCATCGATTTCAGTTTTTAGCAAAATATCGTTGATGGTTTCATTAGCATATATTAAATACACTTTGGTGATATCTGCTGGACTAGTGATGATTTCAGTCAACACTTGCAAGATAGGAGTCAAACCCGAACCTCCCGCAATCAACCCAATCTCTTTGGCCATATTAGTTTTATACTCAAATCTTCCCACAGGACCCCTAAATTTAACGGTTTGGCCCTCTCTTAACATGGCAAATTTCCTGGACACCTTCCCATTAGCATACGACTTCACCAAAATATCGAAAAACCCGGTATCAAACTTATTAGAAATGGGAGAATAGTACCTTATTTCATCTTTACCGTCAACTTCGAAACAACAAGCAACATGGTGACCAGTTGGAATATCTAACACTTCATCATCATGGTTTAATTTGAATCTGTAGATAGCGGAATCTTTGGAAATCACAGTCTTATCTATGAGCTCCAAATCGTTCCATCTCACCGGTTCTAACGAGGCCCTTTTGCTCAATACTTGATAAAATTTGAATGAACAGACAACCACTACAAATGATAGGGTGTATGGTAAGTATGCGTAGTCGAAGATACAGGTACCAACTATGATAAGAGCAATGGGAATGTAAATCCCGTGCAATGGCTGCTTCAATAGTTCACGTTTATCCTCCATTGACTTAGAAATCTATATCGTTCTTGAAAAAAAAATCTATCGTTCTTGTGAAAATTGGTTATTGTAAGTGAAAAAAAAGCGAGGTGGAAAGTGTCGATGTCTCCGAAAATCATCGCACGTGATCGTTTGCTGGAAGTAATGGAACTTTACTCATCCCCAAAAGATACTCAATTATCTGACTTCAGCTTCGCGGATCCTATGATTCTGGTTGGGAGACCTTTGATATGAACTATGTATATCGTATACAAGATAGAATCAGCAGGAAAATAGGAGTATTTCGAAATATACCATTCCCGACTTTTTGCACCCATATAAAATAGTAAGTGTCGTTTCGCTAACGTTCCTACACCGTAGAAGATATTCATAAACCAATCGACGACAGCTAAAGCCTCTTTCATGTTTAATGTGTAACAAAATTTATTCGGGTATAAGAGGAATCAAAAAATTACGTATTATGTATAAACAGCGCACAGGACGGATAATAAACCCGGAAAGAACCAAGAGAAGTAAACAATAGGAAATAAGGGGAGAATAATTCAAATAGATTAATATTCTTCTTCTTCTTCTGGGAATGAATCGGTACCAACTTCTTCATAATCTCTTTCTAAAGCAGCCAAGTCCTCTCTAGCTTCGGTGAATTCACCTTCTTCCATACCTTCACCGACGTACCAGTGAACGAAAGCCCTCTTGGAGTACATTAAATCAAATTTCTTATCGATTCTCTTCCAAGCTTCAGCAATAGCAGTGGTATTGGATAACATACAAACTGCTCTGTTGGCAGAAGCTAATTCAGAGCCTTGGATGGCAGTTGGTGGTTGGTAACAAATACCAATCTTGAAACCAGTTGGACACCAGTCAACCATTTGCACGGTTTTCTTGGCTTTAGTTTGGGCCACGGCATTTTGAACATCTCTGGTAACAACATCACCACGGTATAATAAACAAGTAGCCATATACTTACCTAATCTTGGGTCACACTTAACTAATTGGTTACCTGGTTCGAAACAAGAAGCGGTGATTTCAGACACGTTGTTAGATTCATGATTAGCTCTAGCTTTAGAGAACACAGGAGCATACGAAACCAATGGGAAATGAATTCTTGGGTAAGGAACCAAGTTAGTTTGGAATTCATTCAAATCGACATTTAATGACCCATCAAATCTCAAGGAGGCAGTAACAGAAGAAACTACTTGAGCAATCAAGTTGTTTAAGGAATCAAAGTTTGGTCTGGAGATATCTAAGTTACGACGACACATATCATAAATGGCTTCATTATCAACCATAAAAGTACAGTCGGCATGTTCTAATGTGGTATGAGTAGTTAAAACGGTGTTATAAGGTTCGACAACCGAGGTTGAAACTTGAGGAGCAGGATAAACGGCGAATTCTAATTTTGATTTCTTACCATAATCAATGGATAATTGTTCTAATAATAAAGAACCTAAACCAGAACCAGTACCACCTCCTAAAGAGTGAGTAAAAAGGAAACCTTGTAAACCATCACATTGATCGGTCATTCTTCTAACTCTGTCTAAAATATCATCCAAAATTTCTCTTCCTACAGTGTAGTGACCTCTGGCGTAGTTGTTGGCGGCATCTTCTTTACCAGCAATCAATTGCTCTGGATGGAATAAATCCTTGTAAGCTCCAGTACGGACTTCATCGATGACATTTGGTTCTAAATCCACGTATAAGGCTCTTGGAACGTACTTACCGGATCCGGTTTCAGAAAAGAAAGTTGAGAAACCTTCTTCACCACCTTTTGGTCTATCTAAACCGTCTTGTAAGTAACCATCGGGTCTGATACCGTGTTCTTGGGAGTATAATTCCCAGCAGGCATTACCAATTTGACAACCAGCTTGTCCGACTGAATGGTTAGTAAGAGAAAGGGGAAAGGGGAGAGATTGATAGACACGATCGTTATTTATCATCATCATCATCGGACGCCATCCTTTAATACTGATCTAACTCTGATCTGGCAGTCATCTATCAATACAGAGATTGGTGTATCATCTATCAATCATCATCATCGTCATCACATACCATTAATACTAATAACTTCTCTCATTGTATACCAATATCCTAAGAAGAAAAACCTTTAAACGTAAAGTTATGTATTAAACGAATTCAAAACTTTTGTTTACGCCTGTTGGTTTTTGTTTTGTTTTTGCAAGAGTAATGTGTATGTGTGCAGGAAATCATATTAAATTTCCGATTTGGGACAAATTGCAAACAATCAGACGAGTCAGCGCGTAGACGGAAAAAAATGGGCCAGGGCACGAGAAAACCGGCAAACGAGTGAGGGATGTGCGTAAAAACGGGTCGACGTGTGAGGTATACGGCTAGAAAAAGGGTGGACGAGCGACAAATTGGCAGGAGAAAATAGGTCCAGAACGTATTTTACTCTCACCACCCACGGCTGTACCCTGCACATTTGGCATCAATTTTCTTTATTACCGGTTTATTTCAGTCTCAGCTCATGCTTTTAAGTGAGCTTATGTCCCATCACGTCTGAAAACTTCTTATTGTACTAGTAGTAAGTAGAATCCTACGGTATTGGTGACGGAGAGTTGCCCTAATTTGCAGCTAAACGTCTAAACTGTGCTTCACTACTCTAGCTCAATGCGATTGCACTTGAACTTAACCTTCTTTTGCTTATATACGCAGTACATAACCTAGAGCCAAGCTAGAGAAATCAAACATTTTTTATTTCCGTGACTAAAGAATCGATTTTAATTTTGACCAAATACTGGTGGGTTTTGGTTTGAATCCGAGTTTTTGCTGGAATCCATCGGCAGCATCATGAAATACATCGACTATTGATTTATCCCATTTGTTGTTGGTGTCTCCGTACAACAAGCCGGCTTGGGCTTGCGACAACTTCACCAATTGGGCACGACTCAACGAATGTAAGAAGTCTCGGGAGTACCCAAATGACTCGAGATAAGAAGACAAGTCGGCATTGGAGTAAAGTTGGAGTAAATAGTTGTAGCTATTCTCTGCTGCTTGTTTAACTTGGGGTTGGTATTCAGAGTAGGCATTTTGGATAGCTTCGCTAGCATCGCTACCGTACTCTTGAGCTGCCTTACCTGCTGCCTTGGTATATTCTACTGCTGCCTCTCCGGCCGCTTTGCCGTACACGGAACCAGACTCAGCTGCTATTTTACCGTACTTCGAACCCGATTCGGCAGCAATCTTACCGTATTTTGAACCAGATTCGGCAGCAATCTTACCATACTTCGAAGCAGACTCAGCAGCTACCGAAGCGGCGTCCTGAAGTTGGGAGCTTGCTTCTTCCGACAAATCCTTTGCAATTCCTAGAGCTTCTTCCACTTTTGGCCTTTGCTCTTTGAGCTTGGCTACAGCTAAATCTCCATAGTACTTCAAGAAGTTCTGAGTCTCGCCTACATAATTCTGGACCACTGGCAGGCCCCTTTCATAGGCATCCACCAATGAATCTGACAAGTCATTGGCGTAAGTAGTGGCAGCAGCAGCAATGGCTCCAACTTTTTCTTTGACATCACTCTGATCAAATTGCTTAGAATACTCCAAAGATTGGGCTTGAAGTTCACTCAATGCCGAGCTCAAGTCAAATTTTCTAGATTTATACTGTTCTTTGATCACTTTAGAAGCATCATTATAGAACTCAATTGATGTCTTATAGGCATTAAGCAAAGTCTCATCACCAAGCGAATTGGATCCTTCACCTAGTTTCTTGGTAGTTGCTTCTAAAGAGTTTTGCAAATATGCTTCCAAGTCACTCAATTTAGGTGAGAAGTTATCAATTTGGTTGGCAATAAATTTGTCAGAGCTGGCTTTAGCTTCATCGTAGTGTGAACCGATGGTTTTCAATAATTGCTGTCTGGTGCCTTCAGCGGCCAATCCTTTTTCTTGCAACCAGTCACGAAGTGCTTCGGTAGACCAACTTTCGTATAACCAGTTTGTTGGAACCTTGATTTCTTGTTTGGCCTTAACTGGGGTGTTTTTGGCTGCGTGCACCAATTTGATCAATTGAGGTTTGGTTGCAAACTGCGAAAATTTGACGTCTCTAGCGTTTAAGAAATTTTGCAACTGTTCCTTAGACCAGCGTTCAAGACCCACCAAGAAGGTACTATTGATGATTTCCTCAATCTTTTCATCCCAGCTACTTGGCTTTTTGGAAATGTAAGGGCTTGCGGTTGACTTTGCGCTGTCAACCCAATTCTTAACGTCAATTTGAATGTACTTTTCATTGGCTTTAGCGAGATCTCTCAATTTTGTAAGATCTAAATCCTTCAATTCAGATGAGGGTTTGGTATCAATGATACCATGGTAATATAACCATTCTCTCAATTGGGAGTAAGTCCAGGTATCAACGAAAGACGAGTCGATAGTTCCATCATCCTTGAAGATGTTGAGTTCTGGTAAACGGAAAGAATCCAAGAGTGATTGTTGGCTATCGAGGATTGATTGGGAGGCAAGATAGTTGTATTCTTTGATTTTCAGAAGTAACGATTGTTTCGAACCTTTAGGGTCAAAGTCAACCCTGTTATCGGATAACCAGGTTTTGATATCACCAAGGCTCCAACTTTCATACAACCAGTCACCGGCATAGTTACCCGAAGTTTCATACTTCTCGATAATATCATTCCAATGAGATTTAGCTAATTGGATCAAATCATATTTGGAATCGTTTTTCTTGAATACGAGACCATTAGATTTCAAGAAGCTTCTCAAATTTGCTACTGACCAAGAAGCAAATATCCAATCTTTCAATTGATGCTGCCTTTTGGAGTCATCATGTTTAAGGTAATCCCAATTGCTGGGGAAAATGTCTTCTAAACGAGATCTCACATTAGTGGAAAATGATTGCTGTTCGTGCTGAACTTCATCTCCATTGATATGGTATTCAATATCTGATGATCTTAATTGTTCATATTGAGCTTCGGCAAGTTTGGTCAACTCTTCATAACTTGTCTCTTTTTGAAAGGGAACATTGTGATCTTTTAAGAAGTTTTTGATATCTGTTTCTTTGAATGTGGAGAAGAAATTGGCTTCATCACCAACAACGTATTTTGCAGCCACCGCTACTACAACAAAAAAAGTGCTTAACTTCATCCTGCTTTACTTCTTGAAGAAAAATAGGTAAATCTACTACATTATTCGAAATGCGTTTTATATAAATAACTGCAAATATTAGCATTCTGCTCATATAGCAACCTAGTAGCGTGGTCACGTGTAATCAACTGTGGTGAATTTTAACCACCTTCGCTACTGTTTGTGGAGCAATAAACTTGATGACAGACAGTGGAGAAGTAGTTTTTCTTTTGGTTGCTAAAAAGGGGTAACCGTCAGTCAGGTTATGAGTTTGATTGCTACCCAAAAAACACAGTAGCAACCACCAACTGCAACCTCGTGTTTTGCCTATCGTTGGGGCGACAAGCAGGTTCACACCCAAGAGTTCTCGCGTATAGATGAGATTGGTCCAGTTTCAGGTTTATGAGGCATTGCTCCACCAATTGGGTTGAGGCACTCGGCTATGATTGGCTACGTGCTGCAATTTCTTTTCTTAGTCAATTGTGGGACAACTTTTCAGTTATTATGCATTTTAGGTGTAGATTATAAGATCAACGCCCTCCTATATATTCAGTCGTCACTTCTTATGGCAACACAGGGGGTACCTTATTTTTTTGATATGGCAGACCATAAAGGACGAAATGCAGCAAATTTATAGTGCCGCGAAGTACCTCATATTTTTCGCACCCAGTTTTTCTCATCATCACCTTAAGGATGGCAGAAGTGTTGAAGACAAATCTAACGTCAATAGATATATCATCTTCGGAAGGATCTAGTGTTATTTCCAACACTCAATTTGAGACAGCATGTACTAGTGTGTTATCAGCACAGTCCGAGGACACCTTTTCTGATTTCGCAATTAATGTTATAATCGAAGAAGATGAGAGATGGGGAGGATTTGAATTCATGAACAACGACGTGGAGCCGTCCAATTCTTTTGGATTTATTTCTCTCACTGATGATTTGATGAGCCCATCGAACAATGCTCCAGTTAACTATATTTTCCATCAAGCTTCCACCAATGTCCCAGGTGCGCCTCATCAAATCTCCGAGAGAGGTACCTTAAACCCCATCTCTCATCTCAGAGGTTTACTCAGAAGAGGAGCAATGAGACGGAGGAGGCCACTGGTAACGTACCATTCTGAAGAAAGACCTCATTCCACACTCTCCATGATCACTGAGGACACCAGAGATGCTGAAGAGCTAGCAAAGATGGGCTTCACAGTGCTGTACCATCAAATATTCGTTCCTGCTTACACCCCTCCTCCTACCAGCACAAGAACATGGAAACAGAGAATACTACGCCAATATCCATTAATAGAATCTGCTGCTTTATCCAAACAATGTTCCCCCTTGACGGCGGTCAAAATACACCACCAAGACTTGACATTGTCAATTCCAGTTCTCACGCCCATTCCCAGAAACAAAAGAGAAGAAACGCCAACAATGATACAACACGACAATTACGAAATCAGTGATGATGGACTCATTATCAATTTCCAGGGCAAATACTCATGGCTAAAGCTTCTTTTTAGACATTGTGATTTGGCCCGGACAAACGAGAAGTTGGACTACGGAGAATGGGTACAACAAATACGAGAAATTGTTAATTACGAGTTTAAAAACTTTCGAGAGATAGCCAATTACATGAATTCTATTAACTTAGAAATACTTCACTAGAGATAATTACTAGAGATTTTTTTTTTTAAAAAAAGAAAAAAATGAAGATAAATACCCAATATTAACCTTTTATGCTTTTAAATTAATCTTTTCTAAGATATTTTCTTCTGAACTTGTTGTCAATTTCAGATAAATAGTAAGCACCTTTAGAAATTTCTTCAATAGAACCAAGTGGAGCGCAAGACTTTTGTAAGTGAATTTTTTCTCTTAAGTCAATGGCATCAAGGTATTGTTGAGGAGTTTTTTCAATTCTACCTTCGCCCAATTTGTAGTCAATATCTAAGACTTTGGTGATGTGAGAAATATCACCCTTGACAACAACTGACAATAAAGTAGCGGCTAAACCAGAACCGTAGGAGAAGATACCAATTCTTTTGTTTTGTAAGTTTTCTGAACCAATGTAGTACAATAATGAGGCTAAACCAGTCCAACAAGAAGCAGTGTACATGTTACCAGTGTTGGTAGCAACTTTCAAGGCTGGTTGAACTCTTTCCTTAGTCTGCTCTTTAGCCAAAGCTAAGAATACTTTTTCCAAGTTTTTATCAGTCAATGAAGCTTCGTAAGATAAATCATTGATTTGGTTAGCAGTTTCTTCATCGATGGAACCAGCGAATTTTTCTGGGTTGGACATGTAGTCGTTATATAATAATCTGGCATAAGATTTGGTGACTAATTTACAAGTTGGAACATGGAAAGCATTGTAATCGAAATGATCATAGATTCCTACGGTCTTCTTTGGATCTTTGGTAACTTTCTTGGAATAAGCTTGGTAACATTGATCAATAGCTTTGGTGTAGCAAGCCAATGAGAAGTAACCATCGACGACAGGGTATTCGGAGGTGAAATCTGGCTTGTAGAAATCGTAAGCATGTTCGATGAAAGAACCACGAACAGTATCGAAAACAATTGGAGCATCAGCACCAATCAAAAGAGCAATAGAACCAACTCCACCAGTAGGACGAGCGGCACCTTGAGAGTAGATTGCAATATCACCAGCCACGACAATGGCATCTCTACCATCCCAAGACGAAGATTCAACCCAGTTGATGGCGTTAATAACAGCAGAGGTACCCCCGTAACAAGCGTTGATGGTGTCAACCCCTTCGATATCATTATTACCCTCGAATAATTGCATCAATACTGACTTCACCGATTTGGACTTATCTAACAAAGTTTCAGTACCAACTTCCAATCTACCGATGTTATCGGTGTCGATGTTGTAATTTTCGATTAATCTCGAGGTGACAGTTAATGATAAGGAATAAATATCTTCTCTATCGTTAACAAAACCCATATTGGTTTGACCTAAACCAATGGTGTACTTACCAGCAGGAATATTGTCGAATTTTTCTAATTCTGACTGGTTAACATAGTTGGTTGGAATATAAACTTCGATGGCTTTGATACCAACGTTTTGAGGTCTTGACATGATGAGAGAAACTTGGTCGAATAACGAATGAATGTTGGGAGGAAAGGAAAAAAAAGGGAGAGAAAGAAAAGAAGTTATGTGTATTTCAAGATACAGGTAGAATCCATCGATAAAAAGATTATACGACGACAACGGACACAAAACGAAAAAAATTCACCTTTAACGAACACGCTAATTTACCATTTTGGGTACAAATAAGGCCATATTTTGACGTGTACGACTTTCAGATAAACGAGGAGGCACGGGTGTAGAAAGGTTGGTCACGTGTACATTACCAAATCATCTTGGAGTCATGAACAGTGATTCTGGCTGATGAATTGTGTTATTGGCCGTGAAACTTGTAGTTATGAGTAAACCAATGGGACTGGGAGTTCGGGTAGGCAATTACGATAGGTGGGTGATAGTGGGCAGTGGTAGTGGGCACTGGTGTCATCGAGACCCGTGCCCCCACAGATTCGGATTCTAGTAGTCAAACTATCAGCAGGATCTGGTTATAGAGGCTTATTCAGGGGAAGCATTAGGAGTTTCCAGCAGATAGGAACAGTCCCCGTGCCATGAACAGCCATCTAAATAGCCACATCAAAGCTGAAATTAACTTCCCTCCCGGCAATTGAACGGTTGCACCACGGACTCCCAATTGGGTTTACTAGACCCTCACTGAAGACCGTGCTACCACTCATTCATCAGAAACATATCATCTGAGGTTGTGGTTTTGCATAGACTGCGATCTCGGTATAAGTGCCGTATTTTTTGCAGTCATTGCGGAAAAAACTAATTGGGGTAATGCCAGATCGTGAAATATAACTACTAGAAAAACGTAGAATTGGAGTTATACATCATTATCAGGTTTGAATTCCGTTGTGGAGCTCTAACACCAAGACAACTCTCTAAAGAAATCTTGATAATTTTGACTCTGCAATGAAGCACTGGACCTCACGATTAAACTCAAAATTGCTTCCTCTTCTGACCAAACGGCACGATCGATTTATGTGGCACGATCAATTTCTTTTAATGCAGTCAAACTGGTCCAGTGGTCGCTTTTTATCGACTAACACCATTTAACAAGAGCCCCATCTCTCCATCTATCTGTCCAACTTAAAGCCGAGCTGGAAAATTGGCGCGAAAATACGCAGATTTTGCAGTATCTCCGGAAAATTCGTAATTTTCCATCGGGTTTACATAATGTGCTTTTTTTTCAAAATAACTTTACAGTCTTCCACTTGAAGATAACTACCAGAAAATGTCATACGTTGATGTACCTGACTCCATTAAGTCGTTCAGGACCACCAAGGTTTTCCATAGAACTTGGGCCGGAACCTTTTACTGCCAGCCACAGGCGATTTTTCAACCAACCAATTTGGAAGAAATCAAGGAGTTGATCAAACAAGCCAAGGCCCATGGTAAAACCATCATGACTGTCGGTTCGGGTCATTCCCCTAGTGATTTAACCATGACGAAAGAATGGCTCTGCAACCTTGATAAGTTCGACAAGGTGTTGAAACAAGAAGAATTCTATGGGCCAGCCTCTGAAGGCAGTGTTGAAAAAGAAGTCAAGTTTGTTGATTTGACTGTAGAAGCTGGTTGTAGAGTTTACCAATTGAATGACTATTTGAAAGAACATGCTCTTGCTATTCAAAATTTGGGTTCCATTAGTGATCAGTCCATCGCCGGGTTGATCTCGACCGGTACTCATGGATCATCCAAGTACCATGGACTTGTTTCTCAACAAGTGGTGGAAATTAAACTTCTTAACGGTAACGGAGAACTAATTACCGCTTCTTCGGTGGAAAATGATGAAATTTTCAGAGCTGCGTTGTTATCGTTGGGTAAAATTGGTATCATCACCCATGTTACTCTTAGAACTATTCCTCGTTATACTATCAAATCCAAACAAGAAATCATCAACTTCTCTACTTTATTGAAGAACTGGGATACTATCTGGTTAGAATCCGAGTTCATTAGAGTGTGGTGGTTCCCTTACTCCGAAAGATGTGTTTTGTGGAGAGCTTCTAAATCCGATGAGCCTCTTAGCGATCCAAGAGACTCGTGGTATGGTACCACCTTAGGAAGATTCTTCTACGAATCCTTATTGTTCGTCAGTGTCCATTTTTTCCCCCGGTTGACTCCATTTGTTGAAAAATTCGTATTCAACCAGCAATATGGTAACGTGGAAACCATTGGTAGAGGTGATATAGCTGTACAAAACTCTGTGGAAGGATTGAATATGGATTGTTTGTTCTCTCAATTCGTCAATGAATGGTCCGCTCCTTTGAATAATGGAATTGATACTTTGACCAAGTTGGATGACGTAATTAAATCGGCTGCTAAGACCGGAGCATTCTTTGTCCATGCTCCAATTGAGGTAAGAAGTTCTAACGTAACCAACTCCAATACTGCGTTCATTGACGAAGAAACTGGCGAAAAATCATTATACCCTCCTCAGTCATGGCTCGCTACGAGAAATAGATTAAGTGCTGGGCCAATTCCTGGTAATAACTTCCGTCCTTATTTGGATAACTCTCCAGATGGCTTAACCTACGTTGAAGATCCAAATAACATCACCAATGATCAATTGACTTTGTTCATTAATGCTACTATGTACAGACCTTTTGGTACGAACGTTGCAACTAAGAAATGGTTCCAAATCTTCGAAGACATTATGACTCAAGCAAATGGTAAGCCTCATTGGGCTAAGAACTTTATTGGATTGTCAGGAGAACACCACTCTGACTCCAACACCGCTAAACAAGTTGCATTTGGTGGCAAACCATTCTACACTATGCTTGGATTCGACCCTGTAATGAAACAATGGTTTGGTGAAAACTTAGTCAAGTATAATAAAGTTAGAAAGCAGACAGACCCTGAAGGTGTTTTCCTAAGTGGTAAAGATTGGGCCTTAAGAAACGGTATTTTAATAGAATAAGATTTAAATAACTTCGATAGAATAAGTATTAAATGCTATAAGATGTTTATTTTAATGCTAATTTACATGGATGGGGCTTATTTGAAAGGTGCTTTCATCGGATCAATGACATGACCTTGTTTCTTAATGATTCTAGGCATAGTAAGCTTTTGGTGGGTCTCTTTCGATGTCCATTGTTGTCCTATTGGCATTCTTAAGGATCTTTCATACTGTTCCTTACTCTCGAATGGATATGGCACTGCACCTGATTGGTATTTCAAATTATTCTTATTGACTCTTTCATTGATAATAACATTCTTCAAATTTTTATCTTTTCTTCGATCTTCTTGAACAACTCCATTGATCTTACGAACAAACTTCTTTTTGGGTTTATCAGTAACGCCTTCTCCGGCCCATCCTCCCCATCCGGGAAGCGTCATATCTTCTTCCTTGTCACCTTCGTCCTCGATAACCTGTCTCTTTTCAGCTTCAAACTCTTGTACGACATCATCACCGGCAAATGCCTGCTTTATTAAGTTCTTCTGCTTGAACATACGAACATCACCGCCATCACTCTCATTATCTTCATCATCACTATCGAGAACTCCACCTTTATTCATCTCAAGCATTTGTTCCATATCAATAATCTCACTGTCTTCTTTGTCTCTCTCTGCTCGTGACCGCTTGTTTGCAACCTTCGCAATTTTCGCAGCCGATTTACTGAGTTTAGACGAAGTTTGGTCCACAGTGTGAACATTTTTGGATCTTTTTGTAGTATCTTCATCAGCCAACCACGGATTAGCTGCTGCATCAGAACTTTCGTTGCCCTTTTCTGCTGCAGCCTGTTCTTCAGGTTGTTCAGGTTTTTCTTCCACTACTTTGAACTTTTTGGCAAGTCTGTTCTCCAATGACTTCTCGTTATCAATTTCAACCTCCTCTAAGGTTCTGGAGTTCACCTCCTCGTTGCTAGCAATCATAGAAACGCTCTTGGGGGTATATATTCTTCTTCCTTCATTCTTTTCGACATTAATGCCGCTGTTTGGATCATTTTGGAACTCTTCAAGATCATCACCATTTCTCAATTTTTTCATCAACGCTATTTGTCGCAAGTTATCTTGTTTCTGCCTCTCCTCGGCCATCTTCATGAAGTCCATAGCCAAAACACCTTTCCCAAGCTTTTCTCTCACTGCGTGGTCCTCTTCGTCTTGTTCGTATTGTTTTTCAACGTCAGAAATTCCTTCGTCACTTTGATCTCCATCCTCGTAACCTAATTGCTTAGCTCTTAGTCTTTCCCCTTGTCTTAACATTTCTTCGAGTTCCTCCCTATTGTCCGCGTCTTTCGATAATCCGGTCTTGATCATAGATTTTGCCCATTTGGAGTTGGTCTTATGTTTCAAACTCATTCTTTCTTGGGCTCGTTTCATATCGTGATCCTCTTTATCAGACTCAACGTCAGAACCTTCGACTAATTCTTGATTTCTTAATCTTTCCTTCTTTTTGATTCTATGGTACTGCTTGGATTTAATCTTCTTTAAGCGCTTGGCCCTCTTTTCATCACGAAACATCAAGTCTCTCATGTGTCTCAATTCATTGGTTCGTTTTCTCAAGTCTTCTTTGGAAAGTTTTGCTGTAGCTATTTCTTCAAATGTGGCCTCATTCTTTTCATCAAGTAACGCTGATTGCTTTAACATCTCTTGGACTTTCTTTTCCAAATCTGTCGATGGTTCAACCTCAGCATCAAATGCATTGTTGGTTTCAGGGAGAGCAGGAGCATTTAATGGGAAATGCAAGTGTTCAGCATCGAGATTTGCTTCTACAGCTTCTTGCCATTTACTCACTTGTTCTTTGGTGATTTCATATGCAACTTTTCTATCATTTCTAGCTTGAATATTACGTGGTAAGGGAACACTCAAAGCTTTGGACTTCTCTTGTCCATCTTTGCCAAACAGTGGTTCATCTATTAAGATGGCATCTTTGGAAACAGTGGAGTCTACAGCAGAAATCATATCAGTAAGAGATAATTTTGCTCCATTTGTGGGAAGGTTGAATTCGTTTTCATCGGTGGTTTCTGTTACGAGCTTTTTTCTTTCTTTCTCAGGTTTCCGTATGGACGACTGCAATCTGGAAACAGTATTTAATAGGTTAACATCATCATCGGCTTCCTCATCGTCAAAAATGTCATCTTCATCCTCCTCTTCCTCATCATCTTCTTCAGACGATTCATCTTCATTGTCCTCATCATCGTCCTCTTCTTCAGACTCACTCTCCCAGTCATCATTTAACACTACGTCTTCTCCCAAACCTTTTGACTCCTTTAAGTCTCTATCATCCATATCCCAGGCCTGTGATAAAGACACAAATTCACTCTCATCAATACTATCATATTCACTATCTTTTTGATCGTTTTCTTCTTCCTCATCTTCCTGCTGCTTTCTTCTCTTTTTAGCTTTCATCTTCTCTTTCTTTTTCTTATCTCTAATGGACTGTGAAAATTTGGAGTTCAAAACATCAAAGTCATCGTCTGAGCCTAAAGCTTCATCTGACAAGATTTCCTCATCATCAAAATCATCATCATCTCCTTGATCTTTTCCAAGGAATTTTCTGGCGTCCATAATCCCATCATGGACTGGTAAGTCATCTCCATCCGAACTGACATCGGTGTTGTTATCGTACCCATTTTCTGCTCTTTCTGCTATCTGGAACGCATCCAAGATTTTTTGAGCACTTCTCTTCGACGACGACTTCTTGTTCTTACGTGCCATTGTACTAACAGAATGTGACGCTGGATTATCTGCTTCTTGTAGAAATACAAACGTGATGATCTGAAAAATTTCGAGATGCGATGTGGGATGAGCATCCGTACACCAAAAAATAGACCCGTACACATACATCAAGGCTATCTAACATGAGCTGAACTGGATTATTGGATCTGGCTTCTTTTGGAATGAGAGCCCTTAGAGGAACATTTTGTGATTTAGGTGTTACTTACTGGTAGTATAGGAATATGTCTCAGTAAATACACCAGACCGTTTCCAGTACTATACACCTCTACACTTTCTTCTACACATTTTTTATTAGCCACTATAATGCATCTAACCTATCGTTTATCTCTTCCACACTTAATTTTCTGAATCTGGGTCCTTCATGGTCGGTACCCTTGTAGCCCAACAAATGGTCTTGAGAGTCGCTCACAATGGCGATATCCAAGTTTTCCCCAGTTAATTCACCATCCACTGATTCTTTCAATGCCAAAAGAGAGACATGTATGGCATCTTCCAATTCCAAGTTTTCATTCCATCTCTTTTCCAAAAACGTTTTGGCCGTTACAGAGGTTTTACCGATAGCGGTGGCTTTCCAAGGGAAGTAACTTCCAGAAGGATCAACCTGATATAACTGGAATGATTTCGAATGTTGATCGTATCCTCCCACCAATAATGAAACCCCAAATGGTCTTATACCCCCGGATTGGGTTGACTCTTGCATCACCTTGGCAAGCTCCTGCACCATGATCTTTACGGGAGGATATTCGTTGTAAATGCGCTTGTAGTTGGTGTGGGCCAATTTACGGGCTTTATCCACCAAAACTCTAAAGTCAGGTCCCATACCTGAATACGACATACCGATATCGGGTGTGATTAATTCGACTTTGCCGTGAGAGTTTGACTTGAGAAGATTGGAATTGGCCTTACGTTCGGTGGCAATGACAACTCCATCGGCCGATTTGATTCCAATGGTGGTGACACCTTGTTTCACAGCATTTAAAGCGTATTCTATTTGCACTAATTTCCCACTATATATAGTTAGTATATGCGATTGGGAGAGACATCAATAGTTACATACCTTGGAGAGAATGTGGTTAACGAGAAGGAGTATCTATCAGCCATGCTGGATTATGGTGATATTCGTAAGATATGAAGCAAGTAGTTGAAAATACACTGGTGAGATTTGCCCTCCAAGTGAGAAAGATGTCGCTGAATTTGAAATGTCGCGATTTTCACACCCGTACCTCTCATAATAAGATAGGCTAATACAGAGAAAATGATTTTCCACTTTCTCCCTTTTCTCCCACTCCTCCATCTCTAGCAGGTCATTTCCTGAGTCACGTAGTGTATACATTGGGAATGAGTTTGTAAAGGAAAGTATATCTAAAATATTGAAATCGCTATAACATATTTACAATGACTTCTCCTTTAACTTTTATGTATTACTAAATCAATCTACTCTCTAGCCTATTCTCTAACCTTATTCTCTACCTACTCATCTTCATCATCGGTGTCTGGTGGTCTTGGTGTACCCTTAGGAGTATTAAGCCACTCGATATATCTCAATCTTCTTCTTTCTGCCTGAAGTTTCTTCTCGTTTCTGGTCATCTTCTTCTTTCTGGTTCTGACCTTGATATTGGCAGGAGAATCATTGTCATCAGCTCTTGGTTTGGATGGAGGACCAGTTGGAGCTGGTGAAGCTTCCTTGGAATCTTCCCCGTTATCAGCAAATCTGTTGTTGTCCACAGCAGCAGTTCCTCTTTGAACGACCTCACCGTTCTCAACATGCCATTGCTCAGGACACAATGCACCCACGAACTCGTTGTTATGCGAAATCATCACAACTCCTCCAGACCAATCTCTGATAGCAATGGCCAAACCTCCCAAGGAGTCACGATCCAAATAATTGGTAGGTTCGTCAAGAACTAACAAGTGAGGGTTGTTCCACATAGCACCGGCAATAACCACCTTGACCAATTGTCCTCCAGATAAAGAACCCATTGGAGTATGATCAGCAATATCACCGTCCAATCCAACATCTTCGAAATGCTTCCTTATAACTGAAGGAGTCAATTCTCTGTAACCCAAACCTTCTCTTGAAGCTTCGTGATCATCGAATTTTTGAATCAATTTATCAAACCCAAGTTCAAGCAAATACTCTTTAGGGACCCAGGTATTATACTTAGGTAAGAAATGTCTCCATTTGATTTCATACTGGAACGATTTCTTGAGCTTTTGTCTACCAACAATGGCTTCAATTTGTCTAGGTCCTTTACCATCGTCGAATTGGATTTCCTTGGACATTTGTTCTTTTTCTTCTTCGGAGATCTTCCGTGATTCCTTCAATAATACTTCACGATCATCACCGAATCTATAACGCCATTGTAAGTACTGGTTTGCAGTTTTTTCCTTGTGCTCGTTCACATGTTGCAAAGCATGTTGTGCGATGTAACCGATTCTCAAGTTTGGATGCTTTTCCACTTTACCTTCATTAGGGGTTAATTCGGCGGTCAATAGCTTGATAAGGGTGGATTTACCAGCCCCATTAGGTCCCAAGATAGCCACACGAGAAGACAAGGACAATGAGCATGAAACATGCGATAAAGAAGGTTTGCTGGCTCCTGGATATGAGAAAGTAACATCACTCATACGAGCGACGGCTCTGGTGTTCGATTTGACACCGGTCAAAATACCCGGAGGAGGGAAAGCCATTTTAACGTTGGAATCAGTTAAAGTATAGTAGGATTTACCTTCTGGTTTGACCTTGACGAATTCCGATAAGTTACCCTTGTAGTAGGCCAATTTCTTGTTCTCGTAATGAATAATATCAGTACAAACAGCATCCAAGAATCCAGAGTCATGCGATACGATCAATGAGGTGATATCGGTGTTTTCCACAAGATAATCTTCAAGCCATTTAACGTTGGTGACATCCAAATGATTGGTAGGTTCATCCAACAATAAAACATCAGCTTTCATTAACATAGCTCTGGCCAATTCCAATTTCATCTTCCAACCCCCAGACAAGGAACCAACTTGTTGTTCTAATCTTTCTTGAGGGAATCCAACAGCCAATAATGCTTTGGCAATCTCATCATTACCAACGTTTGCCAATTCAGGGTCAGAAGCAATGAAACTGACTAAATCCATGTCAGCTTCAGAACCTTGTAATTTATGTTCGACGAAACAGGTCTTCAATTGGTCAGCAGTAGGAAAACCTTCCAATTGACCCTTGGAGATGGCCCTCATCAAAGTCGATTTACCAGCACCGTTTCTTCCACACAACCCATATCTGTGTCCTTTTAACAATCTCAAGTTGGTCTTATTCAACAACATACGGGAACCGTAGGCCAATGAGAAGTCAGCATTCACAATTTCAATGGCTCCATCATCATTTTCTGCAGAGCCTGAGTCCACGGAGTAGAGAGATCTGAGGTTGTGAACGACCTCACCAGGGTACTTGCTGGATTCTACGAGCATACCTAAGTACTCTTCCAAACGCTTCCAGTCATTGACGTGAGCATCTATTTGCAAGATATTAGCCAAGTAGTCAGCTACAACATCACTGGTGATGATTTGGGCAGGGACATCTTTCACATCATCACTCAAGTTGTCTTTGTAGTAGCCCAATGCTTGCTCTAAAGTAATTCTACCATGGAATTTACCATCGGATTTCTCCTCATCTGCCTCTTTCAATACAGTATAAGCTTTACTAGCAAGTTCACGAACTTCAGGCAATGAGGCATTATTAACGACTTTTTCCACCCCAGGTAATAATATAGGAATAAACGACTCAATTTCACGCTTGTTGTTGACTAATCTGGTCAAATTTTCGGTCACAGTTACTGTTTGTCTCAATTGATCATTAGAGGAAGCAGACATCTTCAATGATTTATCCAAAATTGGCACCAAAAGCGACAATGCTGGTTCAGTGACTTCAGCAACAAATGTAACCGAAGATAAATTCTTGATACACTCAGTGATCTTTTGGGGGTCTGCCAAAGTTTCCACAATCAAATCATACTTATTTTGCAAATCCAAGTTGTCTAATACAGAAACAAATCTTTTCAACGTTTGTAAACCTTGTTTTGCTAATTCTGGCTTGAAATCAGTTGCCAAATCAGTTAAAACTGGAACTGCTTTCAAGAACTTCAATTCCAAAATATCAGCAGAAACGTCATCAATTAACTTTTCAATCACATTTACTGCAGCTAGCTTGGAGTTCCATTTAGCAGAGGATCCTAAATATTCCAATACCTGGTCAATAACTACAGATCCTAACGCTTCCACAGGGAAAATTCCGTATAAACTGTCCACTGCAGTTTTAGCAGCCTTTGCCACATTTTTGTCTTTATCAGCAAACATATCGAAGGCAGAATTGAAAAATTGTAATAAATAGGCTTCTTTAGGGGTTTGACCTCCAACTTTGATGGCCAATTGCTGAATAATTAATAAAACTGATTCTCTTAATAATGGAGACGACTTTGGTTTGGATAATGATTTAAAAATTTCTGCTATTTTCCATTCTTCAATTACGGATAAGTCATTGGAGGTGATTTTGGTTGCAATGGCTTCCACTTCGGGCTTGGCCTCCGCAATCTTGGACGCCGATTCTAATTTGGTGATATTTTCGGCAATAGGAACATCAGCAACATTTAGTTTGGCCAAAGCAGTGTTTAACGATGCTAAAGATGCAGTTGACGACGTTGGGTGTAAGTTGCTTGGAGTGGCAGTTCCACTGGTAGGAAGAGAGTCTCTGGGGCTATTAAGTTCCGGGGAAAACGTGCTCTGGACCTGGTTGGGAATAAATGATTGGCCTTGATATTGGTACTGTCCCTGGTATTGTCCCTGGTACTGGCCCTGGTAACCTTGGTTATATCCTTGGTTGTAGCCTTGATATTGTTGGTTGTGTCCCTGGTTGTACTGGTGTTGACCGAACTGCTGATTTCTGCCACCTCTGGCGTTCTGGCTGTTTCGGAACCCGTACCCCTTGGCTTGTTGTTGCTGCTGTTGCTGCTGTTTAATGAAATCGTCGAAGTTCGACATGATAAATGTACTAAAGGGTCTTGCAAGTAACAATTACTGTATAACCTGAAGAAAAAGTGTTGCTAATGGCTAAAATTTTTCAGTAGCGAAAAAAAAATAGAAAAGGCTCATCCCGCATCGGATTCCAAAAAAAGATAAGGTGTAATGAGCATGAATGGTGAAAAAAATGGTAAAGAAGGGTGCAAAAAATGGAGGTTGGCATGAAGGAACGTATAAAGAATCCTATACATAATGGCGTAAAATGAGTATATAATGAAGGGATGTAGTTGAACAGATCTTGTATGGCAGTACTACCATAGTCAGGAGCCTCTACTGAGCATGAATGTGAAATGATAGTGTAGTTGGGAACGGAGGCCATATGATGCTCATGGTTACAGCATATGTCCTTATGTTACATATATGTAGCCTTCAAAACAACTGCAATGTCTTCCCTTTATGTTTTCATTGGGTAGAGGAGGAGATGGGATTTGCCCGAAGTAATGCAAGCCTGGGATCTCGTAGAAGTCACCGCTGTCGCGAGGTTTAGATCGTTCTCAACCTTTTCCGTTCTTAGGAGCTGAAGCTTTGTATCGAAGACCACTACCAGCTGGTCTGCGAATCTCACAATTGTCCCATTACCATGCGTGAGTATGGCCCAATTATTCAAACCACCGGTGGCTTTCACCTGCTGTTTCTCTTCTGTTTGTAAATTGTACAAATTGACACCTTCACCCGATGTGTAAAGAACAATATTATCCTGTAGAAGAAGCTCTGACTTTGCATCTACGTCGAATATTGGGGTCTTTTTCTTCAGAATTATATTCCATCCAAAAACCTTGTTATCTTGTTTAAATATCACCTCGTACGGTAACATAACGTCGTCCACCGAAGTTGTCCTTTTATGACCTTTGCTGCCTCTAACTCTACGAGCATTGTCATTCTTG
The DNA here is from genome assembly GCA_030555995.1 of Isabelozyma heimii. NCBI lineage: Eukaryota > Fungi > Ascomycota > Pichiomycetes > Serinales > Metschnikowiaceae > Isabelozyma > Isabelozyma heimii. Next base: position 147,078 of record JANIVW010000005.1, read on the forward strand.
TACCATTTTAAAAACAGCGAATCCGTGGAGGTAAATTGCGAAAGACTTTCCATAGTACAATCGGTGTTGCAGAGTATTTCAAAAACTTTGATTTTGGTGTTGGAGGTGTTGACTGAAGATACAACCAACCCCCATGATTGATCCTTTTTGTTCTTGGATTCAATACTAATCAAATCCAGGGCATTTACTTTACCCGAGTTGATGGCAGTAGCATTTATGAGAACTTTCTGACTAACAACTCCTTTAGTAGATTTCACAAATTCAATGGTATCTTCCAGAACGACAATGAATTTATACTCTTGCAGTTCCTGATCTGTTCCGAGAATGAAAATATCTACGATTTTGGAAAAATCTTTGAAGATGGTCAAAGGCAACTTAAGTTCTTGATTTAGACCTATAACTTCCAACGAAGTAGAGCTATTGGTGCTAGGATCGAAGTACACTATCACCAATGCATTTGAGTGGCTGTTGCTGAATAGTTTGTAGTTGTCATTATCGAGAGTTATGGGTTGTAATTGGATGGTGGGTACCGGAGACAGTTCATTAGATGTAGGGTTGGTATTGGAGTTTAACTCTGATAGTGGAGGTGACGGAGAAGGTGAAGGAGTAGTTTTGTTGTCATTAAGTATTAGATCGTCATTTATGAATAGTGACGCAGATGTTGAAGGAGATAGACGTTTGAATTTACTGGTGGGAGATCCAGGGAAATCATTTGGTTTCAAATTGCCGATTTTTTCCAAGATCTCTTCATTGGCATCATCCTCGTCTGTCTCCAACGCAATGGTGTCGGCATCACTTTCTTCATGAGGAAGTAAGGGAGGAGATTTTGAGATTTCCGATTGAGAGTTGATGAAGTTGTTGATATCCCTAGCAGTTTGTGATTCGGAGTTGGCGATTTCCATGAGTTCACGCTTATCGAAATAGTCAAGATTGGATTTCTTACGATCGTTCAAGATATCGGTGAAAATATCCACACTTTGGTTATCCTTTTGACCATTTGCACCATTTTGTTCTACCAATTGGCCGTGTTTCAATTCGTATATTGGCTCCTTATCTTTGGATAATGGTTCTGGCTCCGGGCGGGGCTCCTTGAATGCCTTTATCTTATTTGTTGGTAGTGGTTGATGATGGTTGTTTTCTTGGGTATGGAAAACGAAGTTATCTTTGGCCAAAAGCTCATCGACAGGGTTTGCAACTGATTCGTTGGGGTCGGGAAGGTCTAAGTAGTTGGCGCTGGTGACGGAAGGAGTCTTCAACAATTGGATCACCTCCTTCATAGTTTTGGTGAGTTGGAACCTTGATTCTTTGATAACTTCGAGGTCGATTTGGGGGATTTCTACATCATCGATCGATAGCTGTTTGTCAGATGGGGCACCTCCTCTTAGTTTTTCATTTTCGTATTCTAGTTCTTCGATTTTCTTAGACTGTTTGTCGTTAAGGAATTTCAACGCGTTGACCTCTCCTTGGAGGTGTAGTATTTGATATTTCATCTCGTTTTTTTCCAAACTAGTCATGATTTTATACCGCTCTAAGTTGGTGAACTCTGACGTCAAGTAGTTGATGATCCCTGGGAGAGTATAATTGGCCAGGGAGTTGCCTGGCATTGGTTGTTGATTTGGCATCATTTGCGGTTGAGGAGAAGAGTCCGGCCAGTTTTTAGACGCTCCATTCCCATTCAAAAACGACTTACTCATCGGAGAATGGACGGAGAATGAAGTGCTTGGGAGAAGGAAGCAAAAGATGGGGTGGTGAAGGACGAAGGAAGAAAGAGGTTGTGGGAAAAAGACGAGGTGGTGTGTTTTGCGCCTGACCGAGAGGTGTGCCAAAGAGCAAATCGCAGATTTAGACGAGGACGGGGGCCGGACAGAAAAAAGATGAGAGGAGCCCGGGCGGGGGCGCGGGCGAGGGCCTACTAGAGCGGGGGCCGAGAATGGAAAGAATGGAAGAATAGAATTGTTGATTTAGATGTACAGGGTGTAAGAAAACATCTGAGTAAGGAAAATTGGAAGCCAGAGAACGTACAGAGACAGTGTAGAAGCCACACAGGTAGACCTAAATGAACAGGGAGGGAAATGTTCAGCCGTTTCTCTGGCCCGACCTGATTTCCCCTGTCTAAATTTTCGGCCGGGGATTTGGGCTCAAAACGGTATCCTGCCCAAAGACATAAAATGCTCTACGACGGGGGCTGTTAGAGGCACTGTTCTATTTGTAATATGAGGTCAACAGTTCGGAGATGCTTATATTTCATGAACTGAAGTGCCAACTCGAGCCTGTGGCAAGCTGTTCTATTGGCACGACATATTTACTCTCTCTACATTAATCTTCAATTAGCTTTATTAGTGTACACACCTACTTAGAGGCAACCCAGTCGTTCAAGCCGTATCTATTTCTGGCAATTTCTATGGCGTAGAATTGGATTCTGACGGCAAAAATAGTATCTTCTTGACTATATTCACCGGAAGCTTTGGATCTCAACAAGGTACCAAAGTTATAGTCATCGATGAAGTTGAATTTTTCACAGAATGCTCTCCACTTAGCTTTCCCTGAAGGGCTCTTCATGGTAGCTTCATCAATGACAGCAACATTGCCTGGTTCTTTGAACTCAGGAAAGTCTTTCAATAAAGTTTCGAAAATGTCATCGTCGTGTTGAGTGAGAGTCAAGCGAGAACCAGGAACTTTTTCCAAAATGTTCCAGTATGTTTCTGCTTGAACAACTGCCTTGACGGCGAATTGTTTTTCGATATCTTCGAGATTATCGGCGGTTTCAGCATCAAATGGAGTGGCCATCTTTGTTGAATAGGGAATGAATAAATTGACAGTTTGGAGAGTTTTATACAAAATTTTGCAATGAGCAAAAAAAAAGATGAAGACCCGTGCACCTTCTAGATGGTTCCAGACGATTCTGGGTGCAAATCATTGATGATCCACTCTGCCTCGCGCCGACCACTGTTATAAGCACCGTGAACGCAACCGGCACCGTCCAGGATGGTGTGTTCGCCTGCAAAACGGACGGGCGAGTTGTAGAGGCCACAGCCGCTGAATTCGGCCGAGAGCTGGATGATAAGGTCCGAGGGGTCGTCGTTGACCTCGACAGCAGCGTACGAGCCTCTGATGAACGGGTTGTTGGTCCAGTTGGAAGTGATGGTGTTGATGGGGTCAGTGAGCGTGCGACCGGTGACGAGCATCTTCAGGAGCATGGGCTTGAAGTAGTCCCACGCTTTGTGGGGATTGGACTCGAAATATTGAGTGAGGGGGGCCTGGGTGAGGACTATGAGACTAGCTGGCAGTGATCCTGGCAGCGAGACTATGGGGGTATAATTGATGACGTATGCAGGGTACGTGAAGGGACGGGGCACTGTAGTTGGGCCTGTGATAATGTCTGGGCCTGTTTTAGAGTCAGTGCCTGGCACAGTCTCAGACGTAGTTCGGTCCGCTATGATCTCGATTCTCTCGCTCTCGGGGTCCCACCACACACTATCGAACTCAAATACCACCTTTCCCAAGGCCCCAAAGTGGATCGTGGCCAAAGCATCCGTGATTGTCACTGGCAACTCCGGGACCCATCTGATGCCATAGTCGTGATCGGGTCCGAGCTGCAAAATGCTCTGCGGCACCGTCACCACTACGTAGTTACAGTACACTTTCTGGCCTGCAGCAGTGTGGACGCAAATACGGCAGCCGTTGGCCTTATTCTGGCGGTCGATCTGTTTCACCTGCTGATTCAATTGCACGGGCACTCCGGCCGCCAAGTGATCGACCAAAAACTGGTACCCCCGTTTGTTGTACAAGTTGCGGCCCTGGTGGTCCATGATGGCGTATTTGGAGCTGATCTTATCCCAGGAAATGCCGTACCAGAGCTCGAGATAGCGGAGCATGCGTCCACAGTAGTGCTTCTGAGCTGGGGTCAAGAACCGGCGGTACTTTTCGAGGAACCGGTCCACAATCCGTTCAAGAGGCTCGTCGGGCACTTTCAACGACTCGTGATAGTAGAGTTCGATCCAGCGCTCCATATCTTCCATCACCCGGTGGAGTTTGAGTCTGTCCACGTCCAAGGGCCCATCGGCGTCGGAGGCATAGAATTGCACGTCTCTGTCGTCGTAGTAGCCGTCCTGGTCGGGGTCAAACGCGCCGCCGGCCACGTACTCGTGGAGAACTTCGTTGGTCAAGCAGTCGTGGAACCACGCGGCACCGAGGTCGTAGTGGAGGCCCAACTTCGACGCTGTGGTGTTGGTGTCGATTCGGCCGCCAATATGGTCCTGGGCCTCGAGGACCACCACGTCCTGGGCCGCCAAACGGGACCGTGGGTGGTGCAAGAGGGTGTGGGCAGCCTTGAGGCCCGAAACTCCGGCCCCAATCACGCAAACCTGAACGAACATGGGGAAAGGGGAAGAGAAGGAGAAGGAGAGAAGAAGATGGACCGAAGAGAAGAGATGAGAGAAGATTGATTTTCGCGGCAGCGTTATCGCACGAGAATAATATGGACAGGTATCGGGCTGGGCAGAAATGGGGCAGAAATGGGCTGAGGAGGACAGTAATGGGTCCGTCGGAAGATATAGGCCGGACAGGCAATTCCTAGTTCACTTGTATTCATCTAAACAATATGTACGATTGCGCCCGTTACTTCCATCTGACTTATATATGGGGACTTTAGCTGTCCTGTGACTTCCATCTAACTTATCTGGAGCCTCTGGCTTGTGACTTCCATCGGGTTTATCTGGGGCCTCTGGCGTCTTCCTGGCCTTCCGCCCAGCCTTCGCCTTGGCTTGGGCCCGTCAGAGCCCCAACGATCTACGCACATGGCTTCTGATCTGCTTATCATACTCCTCTCGATGGTCTCTCCACAACTTGCACGCATCGATGTTGGCGCCGCTCTCCGGGTTTGGTTCCGCCAACATCGACATCACACTCAACAAGATCTTCTCGATGCTTTGCACCGGCGACCACCGTTCCTCGGGCCGTTCGTACTGATTGGGGTCTTCGCCTGGCGGATGGAGAATCGAGATACACACCGTCCCATCGGCGTAGATGTTTGGATGCAACAACGGAGGCTCGAACTTGAGCGTCGGTGGACTCAACGGATAGTCTTTGGGGAACGTTAACGTGGCAGGAAACACCCCGTTCTCGTAGGGAGTGTCGCTGGGGCCTTCGAGCAAGCACTCCCAGGTGAACAAGTTATCTTCCGACACCGGGCCAGCGACGATGCCGGGCGTCGGGTCTCGTGCGAGCTGCTGGTACTCCTTCAACAACCGCTTCTGCGCTGTGGATCGGGGGGCCATGCTATGTGGAGGAGGAGAAGAGTTGGATTAGACGGAATTTTAGCGGTGATTTTATCGGTGCGGTGCGGGTGCGGAAATTTTGGCCGAGTTGGTGAGGTGGCATGAAAAATCGGCACCAGATCGTCTCCACAATTGGATTGAAATTTTTCACTTCCATCCACTCTTCTTCTTTCTTCTTCACTCTCTCCATCTCTTCACTTCCATATGTTCGCAGCTAAGGTGAAGAACGTCATTAGTGGCGACACCGTGGTGCTCGTGCCCACCAAAACCAACCAATTCCCCGTCCCAGAACGACTCCTTACCCTTTCCTACGTCCGCGGCCAAGGCTACGACGGTAAGGAAGCCCTTAGACAGTTGTTGATCGGTAAGGAAATCAAGTTCAACGTGTTGTTCAAAATGCCCACGTCTGGCAAGGAGTTCGGTGATATTAAGGCCCCGATCTTCGACTCGTTGGTCGAATATGCCTTGGAAAAGGGTTGGGTCAAATTGAAGGACAACAACGGCCACGACAACGAAGAGTACGTTGAAAAATTACAGCAAATCGAGAACAAGGCCAAGTTGCTGGCCGTAGGCGTATGGAGCTCGACCCCTGAGCCCGAAGTGGTGCCATTGACCGAGTCTATCATTGAGAAGTCCCAGAAGGCCCCCATCACCACCGTGGTGGAGAAGGTCATCAGCGCCGACAGAATCATGGCCCGAATCCTCGTCAACAAGTCCCAGCATGTGTCCACGCCATTGATCTTGGCCGGAATCAAGGCCCCACGTACAGACGACCCAGACAACACTAAAGTAGCTCTCCAGGGGAAGCAATTCGTCGAAGACAAGCTTCTCACCACCAGAGCCTCCGTAAAGGTCAAGATCGTGGGAGAAAACCAGGCCGGGCTCCCGTTGGCCGTCATCGAGCATCCCTCTGGCAATAACTTGCACCAGGCATTGTTAGAGAATGGATTCGCCGAGGTTGTCGACTGGCAGTCGGGCTTACTTGGGTCTGGAGTGATGGGAGGCTTGAGAAAGGCCGAACAAACGGCCCGTGCCTTAGGCAGAGGGTTATATGCAATGAAAGTCGCTGGAGCTGCTCCTGCTACTGCTTCGGCAGGTGCCTCAGCCGGCAAGCCCCTGTCTAAGCTCCAACCTGGTTCTACCATCGATATCACCGTGGCCAAGATCATCAACGTCGACACCTTAGTGGTGCGGACGCCGGCCGATGTCGAGCTCACGGTGCAATTGTCCTCCCTCCGTGGCCCTAGGCCCAACGATACTACCCTCACCAACAACAGCGTAGTGCAACAGGCAGTGGTGAACACGGCCCGAGAATTCGTCAGACACCAGGCCATTGGCAAGACCGGGTCAATGTACATCGACGGTTTACGGGCTGCCAACCCAGACTTGGGCTTGGACCAAAGATGGTTGGTGAGTATCAAACTCAACGGCTCTACTGACTTGTCGGAATTGATTGTGCAGAACGGGTGGGCCGGCGTCATCAGACACAACAAGGCCACGAGCCACGAACGGTCGATGAACTGGGACCGCTTGATCGAATTGGAAGAATCAGTCAAGAAACAGGGCAAGAAGGGAATCTACTTCTCCGGCGACATCAACAAGATCTTGACTGTCGGAACCAGAATCGTTGATGCCAGTGAAAACTTCTCCAAGGCCAAAGCTTTCTTCAACGGGTTTCAGCAAAAGGGCCGTATCAGCGGAGGTTATTACGTAGAATTCGTTTCTGGGGTCAACAGGGTCAAATTATTTAACCCCAAGGAAGGAACCAAGTTGACTTTGGTGCTCGGTGGGTTGTCGAACGATAAATCGTCTACTGCCGACCAAGGTGTCAAGTTGTTGAACAAGCGTATCTTGCAAAAACCGGTCGAATTCGAGGTTTATGACACCGACAAGATCGGAGGGTTTGTAGGTAATTTGTTTATCAATTCCAAGGCTTTAACCCCAATTCAAACCGTCTTGTTGGAACAAGGATTCGCCCGGGTCAATGACATTGGCTTATCTAAAAATCCGTACAGCGCCGAGTTGATCAAGGCCGAAGATGCAGCCAAAGCAGTGAAAAAGGGAGTCTGGGTTGGCTTTGATCCTTCCCAAGTCGAGGCCCCAGCCGAAGCCCTTGAAAATTTGAACATTGACGTCAAACCACAGTTCTTTGACATTGAAATCACCGATATCGATGCCTCCGGTTTGATTTCGTACCACCAATTAAACGCAGCCGGCTCTTTTGCTGGATTCAAGAAGGATTTTGCTGCTTTCCACAGCCAATTGCCTAGTGCCAGCCAAGCTTCGGCCGATTTACCGTTTAACTTGCAAAAAGCCCCAAAGAAAGGCGAATTGGTGTCTGCCAAATTCACCGAAAATGGGAAATACTACCGTGCCAAAGTAGTGAACTTCGATAAGGCCACCAGCAAGTACGAAGTTAAGCATGTGGATTTCGGTAACATCGACAAAGTGCCCTTCAGCTCGTTGAGGACATTGCCAGCTCGTTTCAATCTTGCCAGCTTCCCGGCTTTTGCCCATACCACCAGGTTGCAAAACATCAAATTGCCTCCAGCTACTCCTACGGACTATTTAACTGATGCCATCTATGCGTTGGAGGACTTGACGTTCGACAAAAAGTTGGTGATTAGTGCTTTGCCCAGCACCGAGCCGGGTGTCGAGTTCACGGGAGTGTTGTACGACTCCGAACAGTCGTTGAAGGACCCGGACTACACCATTAACAAGCAGTTGGTGTCTGAAGGATGGGGGATTGTGCTTGGCACCAACGTCAAGCCCAGCTTGAAACCGTACATTGACCAACTCAAGGTCGCCGAAAAGCTCGCTAAGAGCAACCACGCCGGCTGCTGGGAGTTCGGGGACGTTTCCTACGATGACGAAGAACCTTTATAGTTGTATATAGTAAATGGTCTCTCCTATATTGGGCTTCAAGCCCAGCGTAGCCCTGATATGGGTTCATAACCGCACCACAGGCCGATGGTATCGGCCCCACCACATGATTGTCTTCTGGTCGTTTTCTGCTCTGCTCTACCGGTGTCGGAGTTCACTATTATCCGGTTCATACTCTGCTTATCGCGAAACTTCTGGAACCAGCAGAAAAATAAAGCCGACGAAGAAAAAAAAAAGAAAAACTGAAAAATTTCTATCTGTTGTCCTTCTTTTTCTTCAGCCATTCGAACTCCATAATGAACCCAGCTATCACCAACTTAGCTATCATGCTTATCATGATGCAGGTTTCCCGTCGTCTAGACTTGGAAGACCCTGACATCCTTTTCTACGTCAGAGCTGCCTACATCTCTTGTCAGGTTGTTGCCTTCGCCATCTACTTGTTAACCAAATACAAGATTAACAAGAAGAATGATTTGACCACTCTCAAGTACGTTGAACCTGCTAACCCTATGTCCGGTGAAACTGCTCCAAAAGCCGTTGTCACCACCGTTAAGGAATACGACATGAAGCAGGTTGATGGTCAAATCAAGAGTATCTTCACCAGTTTGGCTATGATGGGTTTCATGCATCTTTACATGAAATACACCAATCCTTTGGTTATGCAATCGGTTTCCGGTGTCAAGAGTGCTTTGGAAGCAAACATCGTCAAGATCCACTTGTTCGGCTATCCAGCTTCGGGTGACTTGAAGAGACCCTTCAAGGCTGCTCCAGGTTTCTTGCAAGCTTTACAAGGTGGTAACCAAGAAATCAAGACTGATAAACACTCGGTTGAAGCTGCTGAAGTCAGTGGTGCTGGTGGTATCAAAGAAGATTAGATATATAGCGCAATGAATGTTGATCAAATTAGTTGTAGACAATGATATGTGTGGGAAATGATATACTCTAGACAAGGACATACTGGCCTAGAGTAGGCACAGAGAACACAGAGAAGTGGACGTCTATTGTGAAAACTCTGAAGTCATCATACATCGAAGTCATCGCCGATATTTTCGTTGCATTGATGCGATGTGGCATTTCCCAACTTGGTAAATATTATGTGGATTTCTGCACAGCTTCATGCATTTTTCTGCAAAATCCTCGTAATTTATCTTGACATAAAAAATACAATTTCCTATCAAACTCTACATTTCTATAACTATATACACTTTATTCTATAACGGGGCCACAACTATACATTCCTGGTCCTTTCCTCTAACAAACCCAATCAAATCCAATAACTTGGCAGCAATAATCATTTGATCCACTTCCCACTTTCCCCTATTGAATATCTCCGGCACCGCTTTGTTTAGTGGTATTATTAACCCCTCGTAAAGCTCCTTGTAGCTGACTATTTCACTAGCAGTGATCTTGGTCTCCTTGCTGAGTTTTACGAATGCTTCTTGTATCCATTTGGGTAAGTAGTTTTCCTCCTCATCCTCATCACTTTGTATGTACTCATCTCGGTTGTAGCACCGCATCAAGTACAACAACCAGATCTGGTCCTGTAGTTCGTTCTCAAGTATTGTATCATAAGAAGTGACACCAAGGGTTACTAACAAGGCCTGCAGGAACTTGATATCCTTCTTATACACATTTTTCAATGTCAAAAACCGCTTTTTGTCTGCCAACAACTCCTTTTCTATGCGCTTGAGATTTTTGATGCTAGCAGAGAAAATTTGCCGTTGCGATTCCACATACACTTTGATGTTGTGATAATGCTCAGATGAGTTCTCCGGTACAGTAATTGCTGATAAAGCTTGATGTTTGGTATCAAGGGCTTGACGCAACTGGTTGATTCCGGCCAATTTCATTCTCAAGGTGAGCTCAGTTTCCCATTTGTTCTTCACAAGCCACTGGAAAAGAAGCACGAGATTTTCTGGTATATGGTCATTCGTGATGTAGAACAATAATCCGTCCTCATGTTGCTTGTAGTCGGAGGTGGATTCGTCTTTCTGTTGAGAAGAGGTTTCAACCACTGAGGAGGTGTAGTCTGAGATAGAGGGCAATTTGACACCATGTTGTTCGAGTTCAGGTAAAAGGTCAACCGGCACTTTGATTTTGAGGGCCGAGGTGTCGCTTTTGTTGTTTTCAAGTACAAATCCATAAGCAAGTAACAACTCCTCGTTTCCCTTACGGCCATAGTTATTGAACAACTCTCCACTAGTCGGCAACGAATCGGATTTGAAGTTGAAAAAGCCTTCCGAAACCGACCAATTCACCTTGGCACGAGGCGAGTGGTTCAAAAGATCAACTAATGGTAGCAACATAGCTTCATCTTGCTTGAATTGAGAATCGCTCAACAAATAAGCCGGAAACGATCGCGACTTTAAGATTATGGAAGCCCAGAGATAGTTAGGGAAGTTAGTCCAGTTATTGATATTTTCATCGGCAAAATACTTAAAGAAGTCGTCATCGGTGTAAAATTTAGCTTCATAGTAGAACTTCATATTAATGAAATGCTCATTTGGTTTCTCTAGCTCATCGGGCAACAGGTTAATGATAGTCCACCATTCTTCCACCAACTTCAACAAATTCTCCTTTAAAGAGTTCCCAAGGTTGGTTCCTTTGATGAGGGCTTTGTCTTCAGCACTCCAAACGTACGGAGTATCGATATTGGCCAATTTGGGCAATAAGCTGAGATATTTCGAGTAGAACGAACTGGAGATGAATTTACTGGTTCTTTCTCTAGCTAAGTACAATTTTAGCAATGAGTTGGACCCATTGGTGATACTGAAACTGTCTCGGGCAGTTTCTGGTGTTATAATTAGCTTCATTGGCAACTTTAATTGGGGTTCATCGTTGTTTTCGCCGCCATTTGTATAGAAAGCACCAATATTATGCGGAGATATCCTTTTGAACTCAACATTAGGGGTCACATAACCTCCGTGGGACACTGCCCATTGCACAAGTTCTTCAACAGACATTTCTAAGGTCTCCGTAGGAAGATGAACTGAGAAGTTGAAAAATGGCACTGAAAATGGTACTGAAAAATGCCATCTATAAAATTGGCGCACACTTGAAAAAAAAGGTGATTTTTCAGCCAAAGCAACGACTTCTTTAGTAAGCACCACTATAACAGAATGATAGGTAGATTGATGTTGAGAAAGAGCATAGGTTTAACTCCAATGAGAACCCTGGTGCCTCTTATGAGAGCAATAACCATTCAGTCGAGATTTTTCAGTAGTTCGAGAAAGGTGCTCAATTCAGAACAGAATCTGGACTCAAAGCCCGAGACCAAGCCCGAGACTAAGACCAAAAGACCGCTAAGTCGAGTCGCTATTGGAGGGTCTGATGCTTCGAAGAAGAAGTACGCTGCTGGGAACAGTATCGAGTTTGCCTCGTGGAAGGCGGTAGTGTTGTTGATTGTCATTGGTGGAGGATTCACCTACTGGTTCAGTAATGAGAAGGAAAAACTTCGAATTCAAAGAGAAGTAGAATCAAAAAGAGGCTACGGGAAACCCTTGATTGGAGGTCCTTTCAACTTGGTTGACACCAACGGAGAAAAGTTCACCCAGGAAAACTTGAAGAATGACCAAAAGAAGTTCTCCATCATCTATTTTGGATTTACTCATTGCCCTGATGTTTGTCCTGATGAGTTAGACAAGTTGGGAGAAATGCTTGATGAGTTGAAAAGCAAGGATGGTATTGAATTACAACCAATTTTCATCACTTGTGACCCTGCTAGGGACTCTCCTGAGATCATTAAACAGTACTTGACCGATTTCCATCCTTCCATTCTTGGATTAACTGGTACCTACGAAAACGTGAAGAAGGCTTGCAAACAGTATCGTGTATACTTTTCAACACCACCAGATGTGAAGCCAGGCCAGGATTACTTAGTCGATCATTCGATTTTCTTTTACTTGATGGACTCCGAAGGTGGGTTTGTTGATGTCATTGGTAGAGAAGTGGAAGCGGCCGCAGGTGCTGAGAAGATCAGAAAGCATGTTGAAGCATTTGTACCTCAAGCAGAAAGAGATGCCCGGAATGAGTCCTGGTTGAGTTTTCTCTACAAGTAACCTAACAGTTCTGACCAGCGTCATGTAAATAGTAATTTTATCTTATAAATATTTTATGAATCGTATCGTATAGTTAAAGGAGCTTCAGCTTGAAAACGCTATATGATTGCTTCCAATACACAAGTTCTTCATCTGCTTCTTAATAAATATTTGCCTTATTATGTTATTCATATAGATATGCTTCTTATAAATATGTGCTCCATGTAAGTATTTATTCTTATAAAGTAAGTTGTTGCTCACAGGACTCTAGTTAACGACTAATCTCCTGTAACCACCACATGCACGGCATTCCTCTTGGTGCACAAGCATCAATTCTTGGGCTTTTTCTGGGTCTTCGACTTCCTTGGGCTCGTCCCAAGACAAGTAGTCATTGGAATAGTTTGGCTGGTAGTCAGCTGGCAAGATCTCTAATCTCTTCCCATAAGCAGTAACCTTTTTCCAGTCACGATGAACGTTGTACAACGACTCAGAGAAGTAAGCAAAGCATCTTTCAAACTTCTTACTGTTCAATTCACTAGCCAAATTAGGTTTGAAATCCACATATTCTTCCCATGCCTGCTTGGGGTGTTCCAAAACGTAGTCAGTGGCTCTCTTGATGGCAGTTAAGAATTTAGTGACTTTGTCAGGGTTGGCTGCTAAGAACTTATCGTTAGCAATGTACAAAATAGTACAGAAACAGCAACAGCCCAATTCGGCTAACTTGTCGATTCTTAACATTTGAGCATCAGAAATTGGTCTACCTCTTTGCTTCAAGTATTCCTCTAATTCAACCTGTTGAATACATTCAATACCAATTCCGGCATCAATTTTCCCCTCAATAATGTACTTGGCTACATTCATTCCACATCTAACTGCAGTGTAGTCATCTGGGGTCATACCGTAGTGCTTGGTTAATTCATCTATCTGAATCTTTCCAAACTCTCCGACGTATCCAATTCTCTTCCCCTTCAACGAGGTGAATTCAGAGGTGATTCCTGAACCTTTCAAGTACAATACTCCGGTGAAAGGCTCATCCAATAATGAAGCAATTGAGGTAACAGGAAACCCTCTGGCTTTAGCAGCGAGAGTATGAACCATTGCTTTTAAACCCATGTCAATCTTACCCGAACCAATCAATTCAGTCACATCGGATGGATTGGATGGTTCTAAGATGGAGATGTCAACCCCGGCATCTTTGAAGAACCCTTTTAATTGGGCAATATAGATTGGAATATGGTATGGGGTAGCTTCCCAGTTCAACAAAAATGAGATCTTTTGAGTACTCATAATGGCTTGCTTGTTGATTCAACTAGTAATTGGATCTATCTTGGCTTTATATACCCCACAGAGGATAAAATTGCTCACCTCTCACCTGCTTAAACGCATAGACCCTTTAACTTTTAGGCCTATCCAGCTTATCAGGAAAGAAGGGTTTGGCTGCAACTAAACTGCGCAGCGATACTCCTTGTAAACGCATAACGTGGCTGCAATTAATATGTATGATTACATAAGCGCGCCTATATACGAGACCCACCTTAACAGGAAACTACATCGAGCTCCAATAAGCATTGGTTGAGCTTATTCTTTAATGGTGTCATAGCTGTAGCAGGAGGAGAAGAAGTCGATTTCCAATTGAATTGTTTTCACAAAAATGTCTTCACTTTTAGACCTGGCTTCGTCGTCAGTGACTACTCTATTGACTTCACTTTTAAGGAAGTCCACCCACTTCGTGAAATCGGGGCCCGAGTGAAGCACAATCCACTCCTTGTGCTTATAGGCTAGATCCGAGGGTATGGCTCCACTTTGGAGATGGTGATCGGCCCATCCGAGATAAACCTGCTCCATGACGTACATGAAGGTAATTAGCTCTATGTATGAGGTGCTTTCATATACCAAGTATTTGAGTAGGTCGATGTACTCCTTTACCGGCTGGAGTGTTGGAGCTGGATCTGCTAACATAGGTGATACATGAAGCTGCAATTCACTGGAGTTAGAAGCTTTGATTTCGTGCAAACAGTTGAAGAAATAGTCATTTTCGTCATTTGATACAAAACCTATTTGCTTCCCCAACACAATAGCAGATTTATCGTCGTCACAGTAAGCCAAGGTTTTACCGAAGAGATTAAGGCCTACTTGGAAAAATTTCAAATCCTGCGTCATATAGGTGAATAGTTTATAGTCGGGTAGAGTGCCTTGGCACAATTCGTTGGTTAGGGGGTGAGTAATGGAGCTTCTGTAGAGGGCATGGTGTTTTGATAGCAACAGATCAACAAACATTGGGCAGGGGAGAGTACTGGGGGTGGTTAGTAGGTAGAATTGGTCATTTTACAGTTTTCATTTCAGAAAGTAGAATTAATTTTTCACTTCAGATAATTTTTCAGCAATATGCGCTTATAGGAAACAGATGTGAGGTATTAACCAAAATGTGAACAACACTTAAATAAGGTAGTCCCACTCAAATAAGCTCATGAAAAAAGGTTGTATTTGCATATTTGTAGCATGGAAAGATCCAAAACAGCCGAAACGGCTGAAAAATTCATAATAGCCGAGTCCAGGGCCAGTACTGAAGAGGTTCCTGAGCACCAGGTGTCGAGGTATTTCCAATGGATGTACCAATTGGACCGGCTAGGAGTCGAAACTAGGGGAATAGAGAGAGTTACGCCCCAAGAGCGGCACCAACTTTGTCGGGATCGAAAGCATGCAAGGTTGCACCAGTTTGTCCATGTTGCTGGACTCTGGTTTGCTGCCTGCGGAGGGTTGACGTCGATGTCGTCGTTCTTTCTCCCCACGCTAGTGTTTGGCCTTGATCTTCGTGATGCCTTGATCAGTGGGGTGATTTCCACGATCGTGGGCTGTTTGGTGCCAGCATACACTTCGACCATGGGGTCAAAATCAGGGTGTAGACAGATGGTTAGTGCCCGGTTCTTGTTTGGCCAGTGGGGCGTCAAATTCGTGGCCTTGATTTGCATAGTGGGCGGTATTGGATGGTCGGTAGTGAATTGTGTGGTAGGAGGCCAGGTTCTTGCTGCCATCTCCGGCGTGGATTTGGCGATTGGAATCGTAGTGATCAGTGTTGCTAGTTTGGTGATTGCTGTATTTGGAATCAAAGTTCTTCTCAAGTTCCAGACGATTTTGGCAATTCCCATCTCTATTGCTGTGATTTTATTCTATGTCGTGGTCCTCAAGAAGAGTAGCTATATTGCTGAAGGGAATGCCTTGATCAGAGAGCAGCATTATACCTCAGCAACAACTAGAGGGAACTGGCTCTCGTTCTTCACCATAGGCTACTCTGTCACAGCGACATGGGGTTCCGGGGCATCAGACTACTATATTCTCTTTCCAGAAGACACTCCGTCATACCAGGTATTTCTCCTCACCTTCTTTGGCATCAGCATCCCCACCGCTTTCGTGGCCGTGATTGGAACCATTTGCGGCACAATCGCTTACAGTTATCAGCCATGGAACGCTGCCTATGAGGAGTACGGGATCGGGGGCCTTCTCAGCGCTGCTTTCGAGCCGTGGAATGGGTTCGGCAAGTTTGTCGTGGTGCTCCTCTACTTATCGTTGGTGTGTAATAACATCATGAACACTTATTCGTGCGCATTTGAATTCCAGTTAATAGACACCAAATTGGCCGTGGTCCCGCGCTGGATCTGGGCCACCGTGGTCACCGTGGTGTACTTCGTGTTGTCACTCGCCGGAAAATCGAAGCTCTCCACTATCATCGGCAACTTCCTCCCAATGTTGGGTTACTGGGTGTCCATGTACATCACGTTGTTGGTGGAGGAAAATATCCTTTTTCGCACCCTGTCAAGAATGAAACGGCTCCACCATAAGGAGTTTGAACTGGACCCTGAAGATGGCTTGTTTCAACTGGGAGACAGAGATCAGCTTCTGGAGGTCGATGCCCCGGCTGGCTCCTGGGTGTATATGTACAACTGGGATCAATGGAACAAACCGCAGAACATCACCATGGGCCTTGCGGCTGCTGTAAGTTTTGCAGCCGGGGTTGCAGGAGCAGTCTTGGGAATGAATCAAGTTTACTTTCGTGGTCCGTTGGCACGAATTGGAGATTACGGCGGTGACATTGGTTTCTGGCTTGCCATGGCCTTCTCGGGAACCGTATACCCGGTTCTCCGTTACTTCGAACTCAAGAAATTTGGCAGGTAGTCGAGTCGTGCGGTACGGGTCTCGACTTCTTATCATGTCACGCAGCGCGGGAATGATCCACGTCTTATCTTATCTCTCTCCACCTTTTTTATAGTATCTTAACCAACTAAACATGTCTGGATTGACACCAGAGCAGATTGCAACCTTCGACAAGGAGGGTATGCTATGTATTCCCGACTTTCTATCTCCCGGAGAGGTCTCCGCCATGCTTAAACGATCCCACGAACTCCTCGACGACTTTGATATATCCACCCACCCCAAGACCCAGTTTAAAACTGGGGAGAATGACCATATTGGGGACCAATACTTCTTTGACTCTTCTGATAAAATCAGCTTCTTCTTCGATACCGACGCTTTCGATGAGAAAGGCAAGTTGAGGTACCCCAAGCAACAGGCTATCAATAAAATTGGCCATGGTTTACATATGAAGGACAAGCTTTTCGAACAAGTCACCTTCACGGAGAAAATACAGAATATCGGCCATAGTTTGAATTACAAAGATCCCCGGGTTCTCCAAAGTATGCTAATATTCAAACAACCAGTAAAACAACGTGAAGACGCTCGAGAAAACAGGGTGCCTCCCCACACCGACGGAGCCTTCCTATTCACCAAGCCACAAACGGCATTGGGGTTCTGGTTTGCCTTGGAAGACTGTACCACTGAAAACGGCTGTTTATTATACAATCCAGGAAGTCACAAGGTGTTTCCTATCACCAAGCGATTTGTCAAAGTCGATGGGGGAAGTAAAGGGTGTAACTTCATTGCTGTAGACTACGATACCTCAAAACCCATTCCAGAGGACAACGAGGATAATTACAAGATCGTGGAATGTAAGGCCGGATCGTTGATACTAATTAATAGCTCTGTTTTGCATAAATCAGAGTCTAATCGGTCGCAAAAGTCTCGCTTTGCATATGCATTCCATCTAATAGACGGCGTCGATGGATACGATGAGTTAAATTGGCTTCAGGTGCCTCCGGGTCCCGAGGGAGGAACACAATTCACCAAACTTTACCCAACACCAGTTGCCTAATTGGGAAGACCAGCGATTTGCAGCAACATGATTGGCTGTCACCAAGAGAGAATCATTGGTATCTTTGTGTATGCAACGCTTTGAAATCATCCACCTGTAGTCGCCTTTTGGTTTCGCTATGACTAATATTTTGAGCTCTTTTTTCACCAATAGGGTGCCGAATCAGCGTCCCCGACCCCCCGCTATCGCTATATCAACCTTCGGCCACCTTCCTGTTATGGACATGTATACTCCCGTTTACATCTACATTTGACCCCAGAACACCCGTGCACCGTGTCATTTTCCTTATCAAAATGCACCCCTCGCACTACCCATCCCAATCAGGAAAGACGGGGCACCTATAAGGGATGATCCCTAAAATAAATCTACGTTCCTCGTTCTACAACAAGCTATTTGGCGTTTACGATTTTTTTTTCGACTTCCTACGTGATCTGTGGCTTCCTATTGGCCAATATACGTATTTTTCCCTTGTTTTCTGTGTTTATTTGTGTGGTTTGAAGCGACCCCGTGATTTGCCATCAAACCGCCACTATAAATACGGTGCACTCTTCCCAATTACAAATCAAATTATACTGCTCTCACAAACAGATCTAAATAAGAACATAACTGCTTCCAATTACAGCTCTAATACCCCTGTACAACCCCATCAATATGTCTGACGCCTCTATCACTATGCTAGAATCACCCGATGGGCCCGTTGCTGCGAACCGGCCTGCTGTGGTTGCAGAAGACATAGATAACCGTGTCGTTGATCTCACCAGCGACGGAATTCACGTCAGAAGGGCCTCGTCAAAAGACCCCACCAGACCTATTGCTAAAGATAACTTAAACTTCCTCAACTCTCATCTCTCCAAAGATCATGCCACCATTGCAATCAGAGACGGCAAGGTGCTGGTAAAGGATAATTGCTCCACCTTTGGTACTACCATCAATGACAACTTCATTATCCCCGATCACTGGTTTGAGTTGAAGAATGAAGATGTTCTTGGGTTCATCGTGTCCAAACCTTCGGAGTTTGTTCATGATATCCACCAAAAGTTCGCCACCAACGAAAACCATTTGATCTCCTTGAGTAACTTTGCCAATGCTGCATTAGGGTTACAGTTCAAGGTGAATGTGAATGAATTCACTCTCTCATTAGTGAAGATTTTAAATGGTCATAAATATTTCAAAGCTGCTACGGAAACCCCTGAAGTCACCGATGCTAATGGTGCCTTTGAATCCGACATGGAAGAGGTAAGAAAAGAACATAAGGAAAGACTTTTGGAAGTTCAAGATCAACTCAGGTCCGTTCACAAGGCAAAGCAGGAAGAATGGGAGCAAAAGTGCAAGCAGCTTTCTACCGCTTGTGATATGTTTGACCGTTATCAATCAATTCTTGGAGTCAAAACAGATGACGTGCTCTCGTCGTTGGTACCCGAAGACAACTTGGATGCAAGCGAAGACGAAGGATACTTGGAATCGTCACGCGTGGAAGATGACAATTGCTGCCTGGAGGAATCAGATGACGATATTGAGGAGTATCCATTGAATGATTATGAATGCAGTAGAGTGGTGATTCCTGATGTCGAACTACCTCCATACTACAAGGATTTTGCTGAAGAAACTGAAGACGAAGACTACTTTGAATCGTCACGCATGGAAGATGACGATTGCTACTTGGACGAATCGGATGACGATGTTGAAGAGTATCCTTTGAGTGATCATGGCTGGCGTAGGGTGGTGATTCCTGATGTCGAATTGCCTCCATACTACAAGGATGTTGCTGAAGAAGGTGAGGAGAGTGACGATGAATATCAGGTTGCTTCTGAACAGTCTGATGTGGATTCCTCGGAGCTCGAATTTAGCTCCGACATTGAAATCGAATGTTGTGGTGTAAAGAGAATACCCATGGTAATTGATGGTTACTATCGTCCATACAAGCCCCTCTGCGTGCTCGATGTTGAATCGGTGCCGGATCAGGAAGATGCAGAGACTAATTCCGTATGGGTACTGGAGCTGGAAGATGCTTCTACAGATTCAGTATCCGAGGGATCAGACGAACACATCTGGGGCCAAGAATATCTCGAATCAGGGTCAGAATCAGAATCAGAATCAGACTATGAAACGGAATCTCGACCACTCCTCAATTGTGGTATTTTAGCAGGTAGTGAAATCGAGCTGGAAGGTAATGATTTATTTGCAGCCGATTGCTGTGGTACTTGTTCCTCTCATTTCCCGGAAGATATCTCATCTGACTCCGAATCCGTGGTACTGAATAGAAAGAGGTCGCACAGCGATTTGGACGAAGAGGATTCCGACACTCTGATTTCCGAACAAGAAGCTTATGAACATCCGGCTAAGAAACAGAAAGTGATTGAGTCCACCAAGTATAAGCTTTTGAAGGAAGTCGGGAAAGGTCTTTTATATTCTTTGGGTACTGTAATTGCTTTGGGTATTTATGGAAGCACTCTCGATGGTTCGGAATTATAGTTTTCTTTGGTTTCATCCGGTATTGCTACGATTGGTTTTTCTTTTCTGGTTCTAGTTCTAATATCCTATTTTTTTTTTGTCTTTTTAAAGGTAAACTTTTTCTATAATCTTTTTTGTTATTCTTCTGGCTATTACTCGTGTACTCTTCTTCAATTCATAAAGTCCTTTTTTAGTGCGTATACCCTGTGTCTTCGAAAAATGGTCAAGAGACTTTGAAAGGTTATCTTTATCTCTATTATTATCATTTTTTCTACCCTTGGATAAAGTTCTTTGATTTTATTTTACAGCAATTTTTGTCTTTGGGCTTTTAATTCTACAATTAGTGTATTAAGGTTATGTTCATTTACGTAAAATGGATCCTATATCATGATCCTTATGAATAAATATCCTTCTATAATAAGTGGTAGCTAACAAGAGAAACAGTGATGAATTATAATTCACTTTCATGTTCTTAGTATGGTTGCTCCATTCCAAGTGGTGTATCGGGATTCCTCAACGATTCTTTTCTTATTGCTGGGGCCTCATGTTGTTTGGAATAGTTTTCCCTGCCACATCCGCGTGTTGTTGGTTGAATTGTCCTGTTTGATTGTTCCCGGCAGAGTTCCCGGCAACTCCCATTTGACGCTGTGCTTGTTGTCTCCGTTGTTGTTGAATCATTTGAAGTTGTCTCATTCTCTGGAAGTACACAGGGAATCTCTGCAACAACTGCTGTTGAATCAATTTAGCTTGTTGCATTGCTTGCTGCTGTTGCTGAGGAGTTAACTGGGCTCTATTTGGGGCCACACCTGTATTTCCCATAATAGCCAAAGCATTCATTCTAGATTGCAATTGCTTATAAGTATGTTGTTCCTGTGGAGTTAATGAACTTTGGAAAATTTGTTGCTGCTGCTGTTGTTGAAGAGTTTGTGCTGGTTTTTGCTGTTGTTGCGGCTGACTTGTAGCTTGCGGATGATTTTGCATTCGAGGACTCTGGGAACTCTTCATAGGAGGTGTGCTCATATTTCCATTAGCTAAAATGGGAGTGCCAACACTGGAAGTAGGCTGCGAAGAGTTCGGACGGAAATTCAGGTTGAATTGGTTTGGGATCTGCTGAGATTGAATTTGAGGAGAAGGTTGTTGTCCGACTCTCTTTTGTCTTTTATTCTGGAGATCTTGATGTTGATAATGTTGTTGTTGTTGTTGCTGCTGCTGCTGCTGCTGCTGTTGTTGTTGTTGCTGTTGTTGTTGTTGCTGTTGTTGTTGTTGCTGTTGTTGTTGCTGTTGTTGTTGTCGTTGCTGTTGCTGTTGTTGCTGTCTCAAAGCTTGATTTTGAGCTTGGACTTTTGCAGCCATAAGCTGCTGTTGTTTCTGCTGTTGAAGTTGTTGTTGAAGTTGAGGTGATTGTTTCTGTTGTTGAAGCTGTTGCTGTGCTCTCATGGCAGCAGCTGCAGCAGCGACTTGCTGTGACTGTGACTGTTGCGGTGGTGGTTGCACTTGAGGTTGTGGAGGTTGTGGTTGTTGCGGCGGAGCCCTGTTCTGAACCATAGAAAGCTGTTGAGAAGCTGGTGATTGAACTGGGGCAACATTGGGTGCTATATTTGGTGATCCACCGCCATTAATGGAATTGCTGGTGTTCGTCACCGTGTTGATACCATTGTTCTGCGCTTGAGCAACGACTGCAGCCTCTTGTTGAACTCTTTGTGCTTCCTTCCGTTTCCTGATCTCTTCTATAAATCTCAATCTCATGAATTGATTGCTTGTAGCATTGCTTCCACCAGATACAGCAGCAGCGGCAGCGGTGGTAGTGGTAACTTTATTAAGAGGTGTAGCTGAGGCTGCACCGTTCTTTTTACTATCACCGCCAGTATTTTTCTTGTCTTTCATTGCAGGTGTACCCTCTTCACTCTTAGATTCTGGTGCTGGTGTCGAAGATGTTAATGAGGTTCCTGGAATAGTAGAAGAACCGTTTCCTACAATTATCAACTTCTTTTCACCAACCTGGTCAGAAGGCTTCTTGTACTTGTTAGACAACAAGAACATAAGTTCTTCGAACTCTGTCGACTTATGCATGACAAGAGAGTCTTGATGGAGTCTTCTTGGAGTAGTTTCAGCTTCATCTCGATGCAGAAATATGAGTGTATAATCTCCAGTCTCCTCGTTCCAGACTTTTCTCGGATATTCATGCTCCGGAACTAAGTAGTCTTCATAGAGATACGGATTTAAAGGAACTGACAAATCTAGCTTTCTGTTGGTCAAATTGACAATTTCGGATTCCATCTGAAGTGCCAATGGGTCAGAAAACTTTGTTAATGCCGAATCTGTGTGATAGAGCAAGTCATAGTAAATTGACAATTGTGTTGGCTTTAGAAGCGTCCGGTATGTCTTAGGTTTCTGAATGACTGGAGCCGTATCTGGCTTCTCTTTTGACGATTCGGTTTGACTATCAGCAGCTGTGCTTGTAACAGTAGAAGGTACTGAGGATGATGTCGCTATTCCGTTTGATACCGTAGTACCATTACTACCAGCAGAAGACTTCTCTGATGGAGACTGTTGCAGCTGTTGTTGTTGCTGATTGCTGGCAACTAAGTTTCTATGGTCAAATATTTGTAGAATCAAACAACCATCATACGACCTAATAGAGAAATCTTTGAGCAATTCTGACATCTCTATAGGGATTTCCTCTTTAACTACATGTTCGAGAAAGTCCTTGATCATAGGACTGTTTTTGGGTATTATATTCGAGTCCGGGGTATTATTGAACCGGTAGTGGGATTCATAAATATGGAAACTGAGGGATGCAGGATATTTGGCGTATTTCTTCAACACCTCTTGCGAGGTGGTAGCAAATGGGAAGTTGGGGAGGTTTTGCCTGGCAGTTTTGAGCTGTTGTTGCATTAACTGTTGTTGTTGTTGTTGTCTTAGGAGCTGTTGTTTCTGCGGGTTCATTCTTTGATGTTGAAGTGCCTGTGCCTGTGCCTGTGCCTGTGCTTGTGGGTTAGAAAATTGTCGTACTTGCGACAGCATGTTGGCTCGATTCTGGGCCATGCTGGCAACTCCATTTCCGGTAGTATTCATTTCTGGCAATTAGTATGACCGAGATTTCTGATAATTGGAAGTATGAGGTACTGAATTGGTGATGATAATGTATCAGCGATCTGCCTTGAGGAAACCAGTAATAATAATTTCTCGATTTAACTGAATTCAATATTAGTCTATTGGGTTATGGAGGCAGATTCAATACTTTTTCGTTTCTGCAAAAGGAGAATTTAATATTTTCGTTTCGGACTTTCGACAAAATAGCTTGTATCCAAAATAGTCCGACGAAAATTTTCTTTCGATCAGCTCGTGTATTATAGACCACAAGAAATATACCAGTAAGATATTGCTAGTAATTTAAATATGCGACGAGTCCTGGAGATCAATCTTTAGTAAAAGACTCTCTTTCTTTCACCATTCAATGGTAATCACACAAGTGCACCACCAGAAAGTTAATTATTAGTTGCAGAGAAGCCACACTAGCAATGAATTTGTCCTTTTTGAAGGATAGTGTTTCACCGATTAGAGGGTAATTGCAAAATGAAATATTTGTATGAGAGTCGTTTTTCAAAGATTTTTGTTATTCTTCAGGGCTCGCTCGTAGTGTACGGGTTTTGTGCTCAAGGTTTACGGGTGTTTCAATACATGTACTGGTCTATAGACATTGTACATTACCTAATAATACAGTTAGAACGACACTGAGTCGTTGTTGAGGCAGAATTGAAACAATTTGAATAATTTCGCTCTATCGTCCTCATTGAACACCCATAATCCATATATCTCTCCTAAAATGTTCTTTAAAATGATCAAGTTGTCGTTCAATTCGACATCCATAGAATTGATTCCATTATTGTTCAATCCATGAGGGAAAAAGTGACCGGTTACTTTGTTTGGCAATAAGCCCAAGGAAAAACATTGTGGGTTAGTTCTATTGAGCAAGATTAATCCATAGCAGAATAGCTTCTGTAAGTCTTCATAAGTGGGGGATGTAGTTTGAGGTATTTGGAAGTCTCTTAAATAAAGAGCTAGGGTGCCTTGGTATTCGCTTTTCACCCACTCCTGGGATTCATCATTGAATTTGTATATAACACAGTGGGATGTGGTGCATAAGAGTTGTTTTATACCTGGGTCGTATCGATTTATGACGTTGAAATTTAGAGTACTGCGGTAGAGTTCTAGTGCTTTTTTGGCGGTCAACTTCTTGAAATTATCACCTCCTTGTGATTTATCTGCGACTCTTCCTGTCATCTTGACTACTACTGGTTGATAAGGAGTAATACGAGAAGTTTTCAATAAATGTGATAAAGCTGAATGGGAGTTAAGGTCGTAGAGGATGTCGCTCGCTGAATCAATAAAATGTCGTCACCGTAAAATGTCGTTAGATCGGATCACCGTTATTGGTAATGTCGGCCGGTTATCGCACGAAAGCAAATATCCAAAGGAAGGACAATTTATGCCCCACCCATTGGGTGCCACAATTTATCAATTATTTCTTTCTGGAGCTTTTAGTATACAGATATTACTCCCAATTTTGATCAATTCTATCACCATGTTGTCCACAATCTTTCGTTCCGCCAAAACTGCAACCACTCCCTTGTCTCGTGGTTTTGCAACCTCCATGACCAGGCTCGTGGCCGTTGGGGACGCTATTCCCAAAGTGAATGTGTATGAAGATTCTCCAGGTAATGTTGTTGACATTGCTGAAGCTACGAAAGAGGGTAAATCGGTAATCATTGGAATCCCTGGTGCCTTTTCTCCTGCTTGTTCAGCCTCTCATGTTCCCGGCTTTCTTAAGAACTTACGAGGATTCAACGAAAAAGGTTATGAAAAGTTCTTTGTAGTTGCTGTTAATGATCCATTTGTCACTAGTGCCTTCAAGAAGGAATTGTTGGAAAATACTGTGGGAAGTAATCAGCTTAAATTCTTAGCTGATTCACAAGGTGAATTTTCCAAACAATTAGACGTTTTATTCGATGCTACAAAAATCTTCGGTAACCCCAGATCTGCAAGATACGCATTATTAGTTGACAATGGAAAAGTAATCAAAACTTTCATCGAGCCAGATAATACCAGTATCGATGTTTCAGACGCTGCCAAAGTGTTAGCTGAAGCATAGTTAATGGATATATTTTCAAAATTATAGATAACGAATGTATTCTGAATAATGTGATTTCTGTACACAAGGATGGTGACAGTAGACAAGACAAGTTCTTAGAAGCTAACAAACATTTTGTATGCGTCCTTATGTTTTACATGTATCGCACCGTATTTTTATGTCTGACAGTATTTTGTATGTATGTCTCGCGTTGATCTGACGTTGGTTGTAATTTTTTTATCTGTCTGATGCCGGTGGTACTTTTCTTACTTCATTCCTTACACTAAGAAGTATATACTTACATTCAAGAAGTCTATAACAATAATCTACTATCTGTTAACTTCCTTCTATGCAAGAATGTTGGGAAGATACTTTCTTTTATCGAGAGTGCCCATCACTCTACGACCCATTACACCTCATCGTATAGTTCAAATTCCTTTCAGAAGCTACTCCAGTCAACAATTTTCGGAGGAAGAGATCAAGGAATCCAAGGAATGGCTCTCATCTTTCAACGAGTTTAAAATTCCGAGGAATCTATTCGAAATTGGATATAGTCGATCATCTGGTCCTGGAGGCCAGAAAGTGAACAAAACTTCTTCAAAAGCCACTATATCATTGGAACCCCATGAATGGTTGAACCCTCAGTTCTGTTACTGGATCCCTAAACCAATCAGAGAGCAAATAGCAGAAAAAGGGATACGGTATCAAACCAAAACTGGAGGAATTTTAATCCAAAGCGATTCTAGCAGAAACCGTGAAACAAACACCGATGATTGTTTCAGAAAACTACTACAGGAAATCAGAAGTAACACCTTCTTCAGTGAAGAACCATCTGAAGAAGATCAGCTACGATGGGAAGAGATTAGAGCAGATAGAAAGGAGAAACGATTATTTAATAAGAAGAAGCAGAGTGATAAGAAGAAGAGTAGGTCCAAAAAGTTTGATTTGTAAGTTGTCATCAAATTTTCACGTTAAATAGGTGCCAGACTACCTTCAGAGGCCTTTATCTTGTATATAGTAATAAACTCGTAAAGAGTCCGTTGATATTGAATCCTGTATATAAGTTTTGATTTTTCAGACAAAAGGCAGACACGAAGAAGACACTGTTTTAGTTCGTGATAGGGCAGAAGTAATGACCACCAATATGTTCAATTCAGGGGTGGAGAAAGGCACTGAGCTACTTCAGGAAACAATTGGTAAGCTTGCAACCAAGAATGAAAAAGAAAATTTGCTTATAGATGTTCCAAACTTTGAAGACTTCCAGGCACCTATTTCGAGTCTTCGCCAAATTATTGGAGAAGACGATTGGGGATACACAATCACGCTAGACGATTCTAAACTTGATGGAGATGATGAATCGAGGACGAAAGTAGAAGAAGATGTTCAAAGCTTCAACAGTACTTTGGAAGAAAAATGTCGAGATTATTTACTTCTATTGATACTTCAACTGACATTACAGACATATCTCGATGAATATTGCGAGTATCAGAAGAGTAGCAACGAGGAAGATGGCATTAAAATAGAAGAGTATACAATAGGTCCCAAAGAGATGTGGATATTTAATAAAATTGCTCTTGTTATTGATCTACAACTCCAAATTTACCTTGGCAACTTGCCGTCGACAAAAGGAAACTTCTACCAGCTTATTCTTCAAGCAACGGAGACCCTTCAGAACTTAGGTTCTTTTGGTGTCGACAAGTTCTTTTTTTATTTGGAGTCGAGGCAGACTATCATCCAGCAGCAATTGTTTGACCCGAAGCTAACGAGTGACCGTATTTCGATACTAGAGATATGCAATGGGCTTACGGATCGGTATTACACTCAAAATGCCATCAATGGAAAGCGGGACTCTTACAAGAAAGACAGTTTCAATGACAGATTACAATACAGGGTCAGAACATTCATCACCAATGTGTTTCAGTTTGAAGACAACACTGGGTTGAATAAATACTTCACCAATGCCAACCGAATAGTCCGCGAGAGTGCTCCGGTAAAATCGAAGTCCTGGGAGGACGAATTGCTTCAGGATTTGGTGAAATTTAGTAAAATCATCCGGGATCCGTACTTTTATCTCAAACCAAACAATTCAAGGCAATTATCATCTGCAATAGAAACCTTATCGAAACTCTATGACTTCTTGTTTGAGGAAGAAGACGCTTATGTGAAGAACAAGCCAAAAACCGATCAGTTTTTAGTGAAACCGGAAAAATCTAAGTCAGAGCAACAGTATTTGAAGGAGAAGTACGAAAAGAAGGTGTTTTTCCCCGAGAGCTATTGGTTATCACCGTTTGAAGCCAACCAAAGAAATAACAGCTACGAGATGCAGCGGGAGGATGAGAAGTATTTCATGAAACAGTTGGACGATACCAAAACACGCCACGTCCTTGTAGTTCAAATTTATCTTATAGCCTGTTTGTTCTATCACTTGGTAGGCAGTAATAGAAAGGCCTTGCTCAAAGACATTGGAGCGCCAACAAATGTCAAGCATTTGACTGATGATAGCATTCCCGAGAGCTATGTGAACGAATTGTTCAAAATCAGAAGAGAAATTTTGAAGAAGTACCGAAGCATTGATAACCAGCTTGGGTTTTTGCTTCAGCAGCTCCAGAACTCCGAGCTCAATTGGTGGGGATGGCTCATATACAGCAAGGACGCCCAAGGAGTGCCGTTACACACTAATCGACAGCTCACGGACGAAGAGCTATCCGATGTTGCTAAAAGAACCGAACTCGTTGTTCCGTACAAAGAAAAGAGGTACTTCAACATCTACGCAACTCCTCAACTTTCGAGAAAGATGAAGGTGCAAACGGGCTTGGATAAGCTTAAAGCTGGGGAGGACAGTGGTATGGAAGAGGAAGATAGAATTGGGGAGCTCACGGAGAAGATAAATGCCAGGTCTGGGCCCGAGAGAGAGCAGTTGGTGGAGCAAAGAACGATGATGGTGTGGAAGCAGTTGAAGACACAGAGGCAGTCGAGGTGGTTGGATTTCGGTAAGTTGCTAACGAAGGAGATGTTGACGGATGTGAAGAGGGACGAAGAAGACCGTGAGCGGGTTCAGGAGATAGAGGAAAAGACGAAGCAGGAGGAGGAACGGGCCCAAAAGAGTACACAGACTTCGGCCCAGAAACAGAGCGAGGACTCAGCTCAACAAGAAATAGACGAGGCTGCGGACCCAGTGGCCGCCCGAAGCCTGGCTGCACAACAGAGTGCCAGCCCAGAAGACGGTCCAGAAGTTGGGGCCAATGCAGCAGACTCAGAGACCGCTGCTGGGCCGGTTGAACCCCCAGCAGTAGCCGAAGCTATACATGGCGAGTCCGAGGCCCGCAAAAGGCCCCGTGAGGAAGAAAGTGCCGAACAGCAGGACGCACAACTCCTCAAGCGGACCAAACTCGAGTAAATAGACTATTTAGCCCTGCCGAAGTGGCCCCTCTTGGTGCCGGATCTGTCGCGGCGCTGTGGCCGTGCTACCGCCGCGAGTCTCGCGCGTGTCGCATACGCGTATTCATTTTCGTTTGTGTATCCATCACTACTCGT
Source organism: Isabelozyma heimii (assembly GCA_030555995.1). Lineage (NCBI taxonomy): Eukaryota > Fungi > Ascomycota > Pichiomycetes > Serinales > Metschnikowiaceae > Isabelozyma > Isabelozyma heimii. The sequence goes on from JANIVW010000005.1 coordinate 175,593, forward strand.
CTACTTACATTTTTCACTTCTGTAGTACAAACTCTACTATACCTTTTTCATATAAGAGCCCTAATAGCACGTAAGCCAAGTATGTGGGCCGGCACCAACTCCACACCATTGCTACCTCCCCCTGGCTCTGACAGTATATTCACAGCCGGTGACAACGTGGATGATCCAAGCAGTATGATCAAATCACGATACCTTTCGTTGCATAGTCCCAAATCATCCTCCAGAATAGACCAAACTGGGCTGCCGCGACCACGAACGAGGTCTGGGAGACGTCTCAGTGGGAAGAAATCGTCCTCTCCGAAGTCTAGGTCTTCGACTCCAAAGAGAAGAAAGAGCCCGCTGCCGGTAATCGACTTGACGAAGTCCAGCGAAGACGACATTAAGGAGCAAATAGAAAACAATAAAGGTGATACTCCTGACATCCCCACAATGAATGGAGAACTTCCAACCAAACTCCTCCTCATGAACCCAGGATCCGCCATTGTAGCGCTACCATCCCCCATTATACCCATTCCCTGTTCCTCGCCTATAAAACACAAGAAATCTGTAGCATTCACCGAGATCCCAGACCCAAATATCCTCTCGTCCCCTCTAGGTCCTCTAGTTACACCCAGAAAATCCATTCTCAAGCCCAATCTCCCGTGCCAGACTCCGTTGCAGGACCCAAGTAACACAGCAAACTGGTCGAAATCCTCACCGAATAACCCCCAATTTTGGACCCTGGGTGCAATCATCCAGCTCCCGCCTAACTCCCCTGATTTGCTCCAATTGGTTCGTGGATGTGTAAAGGTGTTGCAAGATCTGAACTTCGATAAGAAATTCGAGGTCTATGCCAGTCTAAACCATATTTGTAAGTTTAATTCCACGGAATTGCTCCAGAAATTGTTTATCTACAGTGGTTCAACCAGTTCTCCCTCCAAATCAGATCCTAATCTCATAGCCCAAATAGCTGTGTTTATTCAAAGAGATATCCAGAAAATTGAAGCAAAACTATTCAAAAACGACTCTCCTTCCGTCAGTCCTATAAAAACTGAGACTCCTTCAATGAATAAAGAAGAGCTTGTAGTCTCGCCATCTAAAAGTGACCCCTTCTCCCTTAGAATCATAAGTCAGGCCCTCAAATTCCTATACTTCATTCTTTCAGATGTAGAATTGAATCAATTCCTTTCCCTCGAGTCAGTCACTTGGTTCTACCACCATTCCTGTGAAATGGTTGTCCGCCCAGAAGTTACCAAGACTCTCCTACTTCCGTATCTTAGTATCATAAAGGATGTCAGCGTCATTGGAAGAAAGAAGAAAGCCATTTTCCACGACGAAATCACTCCGTTGCTGGAGAAAATGCTATTCGCCTTGCTCAACATGAAAAGCATGTCCAGTTCGTCACTAATCTTGGAAAAGTTCCTAACCCTTAGAAACTTAGTCACTACCTTCCCAATTATGATGGCTAACCACTTAGACCAGTGGTTTGGAGTATTGATTGTAAACCTATGTGATTTGACTTCCCCAATGTACTCGAAGGTCATCGCAGTAGGCATATCAGTGTTATTGGAGGTTGCAAAAACGTATCTCGATAACAAAAATGTTCTTTTCTCCATCAGACAGTTTATGAAGCTGCCAATTCCGAGTCAAGTAAAGTCCTTTTCTTCAGAGCACAGAATCCCGTCAAGTAGCAATAAAGTACAGTCACCCACGGCGGTAGATTACGTTGTGAACTCTCTTCATGCTCTCATGCTGAATAATCAGTATAAATCTGCCATGGATATCTGGTTGGGACTTACGTTGCTCTGCAATAACACCGATAATGGATTCGAGCGGTGGGTGTTACTCCCTCAATGGTTGAATGTTCACAAATTGTGTATCAACTCAGGAGATACGGCAGCTATCAAAATTGCTATTGCTAATTGGAGAGGAATCATCTACAATATTTGCATCAATGACCTCTGCGACCTAAAGAAATACTTTGAAAATACCCCAGTACACAACTTAGCATCACCAGGTGGTGCCATCACATCTAAAAAATCCCAACAGGAAGTCACGAATGTCACAAGACCTAAAATTAGACTATTACTTCATGTCTTACTAAGCACTCAAAATTTCCAGGATAAAAACGAAATCATTGATCTGTTACATAATATCTTTCTCTCCATCATCTACACCCTATTAAACCCCCTTAGCACTAGAAATGCGTTGAAATACACTCATTTTTATTGGGACCGAATTGTGGAGGAAGTATTCAGACTGTTCTATTTCAAGAAGAATTTCTCTACCGCTTACATGAACGAATTAGGTATGGGATTGTTAAACCGTTGGTTGAAGGGAACAACATCCACTCTGATCTATAATGACTTACGGTGTCTATCAATTGAGCCAGTCGCATTGAATGAGATCAACTGCCTTCCTCACAGATGGGTGCACTCTAGATTTGAACGTGTTTTGAATACTGTAGCAAGAGTTTTGGAATTGGATACGGTTAGTATCGACAGTAAATTGAATATTTTCAACAGTTTTTTAAACAATATCAAACTCACCACTAAGAAAGAAACCACTCCTTCTCATGAAACCCTTGACATTATTGATAATTTGCCTGCAATTTTGGAAGTTTTCTACGCTAACAACCAACCGACATACTCTATTATCCATACGTTACTCATAAACTTCATTGATACTTTCACTGGTGCTAGTTTATTGAACAACGTTGATAGTGGCTCTATAATGAACATCTATGAGTTAATTCTCCAACATGCTACGAAGAATTTTGACGCAAACGAAATATCACAATTGTTGATACAAATATTCAACTCAGTAGGAGAAAAGAATCATTTTGTTCTCTTATCGCAGGTATACAACCTCAAAACCGACTTTAAAAATCATCTCTTGGAGAAGTTTGTGGTTGATAGAGTGAATGCTACCAAAATTAACTCTTCGAGCAACGCAGAATTGATCCTCACTTCGCAAATGTTTCAGAGGTTAGACAACGGTTATTCTATCGTGGCCAAGAAACTATTTCAAGATCTTGTTCTTTTGAAGGAGGAAGAGTTTTCCAGACGCATAGGTATATTGGAGATCTCTAACTGGACATTTCCTTTGTTCAGATACTTCATCACTTCCGTGCATGGATCACCTTTTACACATTTGGATAAGCTTATCATTAAATTATTAGCAAGGAGAATGAATCTTAACAATGAATACTGGCTTATACTCCAATTTTTGGTAGAACTCAACTATGATTTTGAGCTCGAGGCATTATCTTCGGTAATCTTAAGTCGCTATGCAAACTTTGACAATATTCAGAAGATCACATTCAATGAAATTTGGGGATCATACCTTCATAATGTTTGTAAAAGGGAGAATTTTGAACTCTATGATAGACTCCTTAAGGGATCTGATATTGTTGGATTTAACGTAAAACCTTATATCCTAAATCTCTGGGAAAAACTCCCATTGTTGAAAGAAAGCTGGAAGTCCCGAAATCAGCTGTTATACTGGGAGATACCTCCAGAAATTCGTGAATCCGACCAGACTGATATTGAAGTAACTACTGAGATCGTATCAGGGTCGGGACCAGTTGCCGAGCCAGTGCCGGTGCTAGCTCCGGTGCCAGAAGTTGCTAAAGAGGAGGCAGCAGTACATAGTATTCAAACCTCGCAAGATACTCTAGATCAACCAGTTGATGCACTGAAGGTCCACTCAAGCTCTGAAATACCTGATCTGTTTGAAACACCAGTGGCAGCCTCCAGAAAACGAAAATCAAGAAAGAGTAAAACACCCGAACCAGCTCGTGGTAAGGTAAAGCATCCCAAAGGGCTTGAGTTTGACATTCATTCCTTTACGGCACTGATGGATGCAAAATTGAACTCATCAGCTGCAATGAGTCACCATGAAGTAGAACAGAAGGTGAAGGAGCTTTCAGAGGCTATCAGCAAAGAGAATGAGATGATGAAAGAAAGGGGCCAGAAGTTGGTATCCGAGGCCATATTGGGTACAAATTATCTGCTACAAGAACATGAAAGCAACGGAACGCTAGTAGCCAATAGTGAGGAATTAAGAGACGATCTTTACGAAAATGCCAAAGGCAAGGTTAATGAAGGTGACGACATCAAAGAGAAGTCTGAAAAGCAAGAAAAGGAAATAGAGATGGCAAAGAGTTCAGAGGACCAAAAGGAAACTGAAAAGTCACAGCAATCACCTTCTGATGGGGTAGCAATCAATGATGATGCCCTGATTGTAAATAAAGAGGCTGATACCGTTGTTGCTCCCACTTATGAAGGTGATCAGGTTGTTACTGTGACTAGAGAACCTGATAACGTGGTATTGAGACTAGAAGAACCTGATAACGTTACTGTAACAGCAGAATCTGGAAAGGCAGCTGCTCTTACTACGCTCGAGGCCATGAACCACCATTTGGCTGTCTCTCCAGCTAAAACCACTGATCCTGTATCTACCCATACGCCCCCTCCCGTTGAGATCATTGATGTTGATAACGACGATTATATCAGCACCCCCACAAGAGCCCGATCCAAGCGAAGCATGAGAAAACGTAGGTCCAAGCGATCTTCTTCCATCCGGTCAGAGAGCGAAGAACTCACAGACTCCCGGTCAGAATCTGAGTCTGTCTATGGTTCGCAGCCTCAGAGCTTGAGAAAACGGACCCGGAGCAAAGCCAACTCCCCCAACAAAAAGAGAAAGTCACCACTTAAGCAAATATCGATGTCTCAGGAGGATTCCTACCCTTCCAAATCAGATATCCCAGAGGAAGTTAGCTCGAGTTGTGATGTACCAGCCACAAACCCATTGTTGCAACTTCAACCCCCAAATCAGCCAGAATTCGCAGCCAAAGAGTCGGCAGCAAATTGCGCGCATCGTTTGCACAGCGTGGTGCGAGGAATTTCCGCCGACGAAATAGGCCGAATGACAGTACTAGAAAAGCACAACCTCGAGACTGAGCTTATAAAATTGATGCTTCGGTTGAAGACGTCGACGGCAGCATCCTCTATAGAGGAAAATTAATGTATGTTAATGATCAAATAGTGTAAGGGCCCGTCTGAACCCACTTGTAGTCCTTCCGATGTCGACCCATCGTGGGGCAACTCTCAGTCCACTCTCGGTCCATCTTCATCCTATCCTGGGCCCAGTAAAAGTTTTTCGAGCGAATCGCGTCACTAATTCTGTCCGCGCAAATCATCTCACCACACGATTCACACTGCAAATAACATCACTTCTACTCCACAAATCATCTACATCACCGCTAAAACACGTTCAAAACGGACAGCACTCATCTCAAAGCACATCCAGAGCAGTCTAAAATCATCTCAAAACACGTTTAAAAGCTCAATTCAAGGCCGTGGTCTCAGTTCATGTCGATTATTCCCTATAATTCCACTAGCGAAATCGTGTATCATGACCCTCATGATGGTATCCTCGTAGTGCACAATAATCAACAAAACAGCTTTCAGCTACTTTCTACCGTTTCCAACCCCTCAGTTGACACATCACATCACCAGTTCCACTCCAAAGACCCTCGTTTCCGCCCACCCCAAGGCCCCGACTCCCACCAGTGTCCTAACTGCGGGTTCTCGTGGTCAGAAATCAAAGCCGAGACCAGGCGGTCGTTTGATGATAATGTACCCCCAGCCGATGAGGTCCCTGACGATGGACTCATTCCTCAGACTTTCATGCACAGTGACTACTTCAAACTATTGGCAAAACTTCCCTATACGAAGCCGCGAGTGATATGTGGAGATGGGACCGAATCCTTACCCCAGAGCATCTTCAACCAGGGCTATTTCGACCGATTCTTCAAGAAAATCCCCCCCTACGTTCTTGGGTCAGGGGCACATGCCCAGGTATACAAGGTTACGCATGTTTTGAACAGCATTGAGCTTGGAACCTACGCAGTGAAGAGAATCAGCATCGGAGACCATTCTGAGTTCTTGGATCAGGTCCTCAACGAAGTTCTTATCTTGTACGAACTTTCCATCCAGGGAGCCAATGAAAACAATTTAATCAGATACAATCATGTGTGGTTGGAGCTAGGTGATATAAATGACCTGCAAACGTTCTTCCTCCCACAAGGAACGATTCCTCAATCGGTGCTGAATAGAATTCCCTATGTTTTTATACTCCAGCAGTACTGTGCTGGGGGCCACCTTGAAGATTTGGTCAGTAAAGTGTACCAAAAGTCGAAAAACATGTCGTTGAGCGAACGAATCCACGAAGAGAAGATCAAGCGGAGAAAACGAAGATCTAGCAACGAACAGAACGAAAAGAGAAATTCCATCAACGAACAGAATGAACGAAAGAAGAGCTGGCTCTCTGACGTGGAGATCTGGAAATTTTTTCATGATATAGCCACGGGAGTCCACTACTTGCACTCCCATGGAATCCTCCACCGAGACTTGAAGCCCTCAAATTGCTTGTTGGATGTAGTTTATGTCAATGATAAATTCAGTTTGGGCGAAGAGTCGTTTACTAGTCTGGCAGAATTTAATGAGTACTTGCACAAGTTGCCAAAAGTGCTAGTTTCTGACTTTGGCGAAGGAAAGTTCATCAACAAGCACTGCGTCTCCCATAAGACATTCAGTGAAGAAAGACAAGGAAATACAGGCACTTTGGAGTTTACTGCACCGGAACTTTGGCTTTATGCCAAGTATGATCCTTCAAATCGCCCAGGAAAGCAACGGTTTGTCTACAGCTCTACCTACAAGAGTGACATCTACTCTCTTGGGCTTATACTCTGTTGGTTGTGTGTGGGTTCGCTTCCGTTTTCCGAGGCTATAGCGTCAGATTCTGACCCAGAAAAGGTAAGAACAATTATAGCAAAATGGTACACCAACTTCACCAGTGAAGGGTTCCACCATTGGTTTACTAATCTTGTTCGCGAAACAAGAGGAGAGGAGCCATCAGAGCCGTTGCTAGACCTAGAGAAATTAGTTTACATGATGTTGAAAGGACGCAGCGAAGAGAAAGAAGTCCCGGAGAGAACTAGCTCCTTACATGTGTTGAAGTGCTTGGATGCTATCAAATGGAACCGGTTCATTGGCAAGAGAAGAGGTAGCAGCGTGGACGAAATACCCCCAGTAGACGAATCTGATGACGAAGTGGACCCAGATGTCATCGATGCCTTGGCTTTAGCTAAACAGTGTCATCTTTCAATCGATGCCGTGGCCCTAGCTGACCAACCGCGGAGCCAGCTTGCAGCTTCTGTGAAAGGTAGAAGAGTGCCAGATAACACATTTATTGTTGCTTATTTGGCATACTACATTGTCCTAGACTACTTTGGCTTCTCGTTTGGAGTGAAGCTGATCAGTGTGATTGCGTGTGTGTTCCACTTACTAGCACCACTCCCTTCTGGTTCCGAACTTGTTCTTCTCTCTGTGACGACTCTCGCAGTCCTCTCATTGCTTCTACACTCTCATCTTACATAGAAAGAACACTTTTTCAGTATAAATGGTTGCAACCAATAAACTACTGCATGAATGGTCGCCCTGGGACCAAGATGTATTATTCACGATTCAAGAATGTATGCCGTGATCCCAAAGATAATTCTCTGTTATAGCCTTTCAAATTCAATGCGAAACATCAAAGCTTTTTTTTGCAATTTGATTTTTTTTCTCAAAGCTCTTCTCGTATCTCCCTCACCACTCCATAGCCGCCATGGGAAACAAAAGAAAGAGAGACTCTCCGCTGGCCGGGCGGGCGACGAAGAAAAGCAAGAAACGGACCCAACACCAGCTTGTTGCTGCGCAGAATCAATTCGCTGGCCTACCATTAAGCGCCGACAGTGGATCCGATTCAGAAGTGCTCTTTGACCATGAGAAACGCAGACTAAGCGATGAAGAATTGGTGTTGGTGGACTCGGACAACGATGCCAGTGCCGACGAAGGTGTTGTGATAGTTTCAGACTCGGAGGGCGAACAAAGCCAGGGAGTAGTTTTGCACGAAGAAGAAGGGGAGGAAGTAGAACAACGAGACAAGAAAGTGTTTATTCCTAATGAGCTTTCAAAGAACGAAGACTTCATTGAGTTTGGATTCAGCTCGTCAGATGAAGGGGCAGAAGATGAGTTTGCTTATTCGGATGACGGTGTCATAAGCGACGACCAACATGGAAACGTTCACTCTCCACACTCCGGCACCCGATCTGCGTATCCTTGGATCAAAGACCACGACCATTCAAAGCAGAAGGAGATTGCGGACTGGTTGACGATGGAAATGAAAGATTTCGTAAATTATATTTCCCCGTCAAAAGCCGAAATTGTCACCAGAAACACCGTAGTGTCTCGCCTCAAGAAAGAAGTCAGCCAGTTCTGGCCGGGAACCGAAACCCACGTCTTTGGCTCTTGTGCCACGGATTTGTATCTTCCTGGAAGTGATATTGACATCGTGATCATCTCTGTTACCGGCGACTACGAAAATCGGTCGAGATTGTACCAATTATCGTCATTTCTTCGAACCAGGAATTTAGCAAAAAACATCGAGGTCATTGCCAAAGCAAAAGTGCCGATTATCAAGTTCGTCGACCCACTGTCCAATATTCATATAGATATCTCGTTTGAAAGGGAAAACGGGATCATAGCTGCAAGAAGAATCCGTAAATGGTTGGCAGCTTCTCCAGGACTAAGAGAATTGGTTCTCATTGTCAAGCAGTTCTTGAGATCGAGAAAACTCAATAATGTTCATGTCGGGGGGTTGGGAGGCTATTCCACCATCATTCTATGCTATCACTTCTTGAAAATGCACCCACGGCTCTCTACTGGTAGTATGTCGGTCTTGGACAACTTGGGGTCGTTGTTGATTGAGTTTTTCGAACTCTATGGCCGTAACTTCTCTTACGACGACTTGATCATCGCCATAGACCCTGAAACAGATTTGCCGGTGTACTTGTTGAAGACTCGTCACCCAGAACTAAATTCCTCTAGGAACCCATTTTCCATAGTGATACAGGACCCTTCTGACCCCGAAAATAACATCTCGAGGTCTTCGTACAACTTACGAGACTTGAAGAAAGCGTTTGGTGGAGCATACCAATTGCTAGTGGATAAATGTTACTCCTTGAACGAAGCATCCTATAAGAATAGAATAGGGCTGTCGATTTTGGGGGACATAATAAGGTTTAATGGGAAAGAACGTGATTTCAATGATGACAGAGATAAGGTCATAAACAATGCATTGGTGAACCATGAGAGTGAAGATGAAAGCGAAGGTATAAACGGTAATGATAAATATTACTTTTCTGACATTACCGTCGAAAGTGACGAAGAAGAGCTTCGGCCTAACAAGGTCCCAGTAACTGAAAAGCCACAAGCCCCGGCTGCAGACCATGGAAAGAAGGTTTCAGACTTCATGAGCATTAAAGACTCAGAATCTGAGGAAGAGGCTGAGAGGGTAGCTTCGCTTCCAAAGAAACCGGTGTTGGATAAAGACGTCAAGCGGGATTACTGGAGGCAGAAGGGACTTGATTTATGAAAGAGAATAGGCAAAGTCAGAGTCTTGTAAGTGTATGTATTATAGAGAAGCGGTTACAGAGAGAATGAACGAAGTCGGAACAATCTACTTGTATGTATGAGTAAAGAAACGATCACTGATGGAAAGTTCGTAAACCAATATCAGTTTATGCAGTATTGGCATCTCTGGACTGCTAACGTGCCAGAGAAAAAGCATATATGGCCACTGCAAAGGAAATCTTAGAATGCTGTTTTCGCCTAAGCAGTGTAGTAAACTCTTCTAGATAGAAAGCTATTCAGGTGGAATGTACACTTCTCTTGCTTATCTCTGGTCCCCTTATTGCTGCTATTTCATAATGGATAAGCTGCGAAAGGTTAGTTTCTGCCATAAAATCCCTATGTTTGACGATAGAAGTCGAGGCCGTATGTCACTCTGTACTCATTCCTCAGCAGCATGACAGTGGTCGTTCTATTCTCGTGTGCAAGAAGTCCTTCTGAGTATCCTTCTTCTTTGCATCTGCGTAGTATTCATCGAAAAACTTCTGGTCGAGGCCATTTACAATATCTTCAAAAATCACCTCAACACCTTCACCGGTCTTAGCACTAGTTTCACATGACGTTATATGGTTATTCTGGCAATACTCTTCAATTTCAGAAGCATTTTCGGCCACACGGCTTAAATCGAGCTTATTTCCAATGAGTTTGATGATTATGGAGTCCTCTCCGGGAGTACTTCGGTGCATCAACAACTGGTCTATCCAGTATTTAGCTCTTTCGAACGTTTCCCGCAGATTCGATAGATCAAAGCATACCAACGCCACTTTAGCGTTACGATAGTACATCGGAGTCAAGCTCCGGTACCGCTCTTGGCCTGCAGTGTCCCATATTTCGAACTTGACCTTCTTGTTGGGGTGTTGTGGAGAGGTGAATTCCTTTGTAATGAATGCAGCGCCGATGGTGTTGGAAGTGTGCTGATCGAAAGAATTAGTAGTAAACCGGTGCACTAATGATGTCTTTCCCACGGAAGAGTCGCCAAGGAGCACGATTTTGTATGGAGGCGGTGGTACGTCTCCGGTTCCAGGGGCCATTTGATGTTGAGAGAGAAGAGTGGGTGATGAGGTGCGATTTGAGGGAAAAATACGATAAGAGAGAAAAGCGTGATAAGAAGTTGAGTAAGAGAGATGAGGGAGGGTAAGGAAAAGGTGGATAGATGAAATAACAAGCTTCTGTAAATATGTGGGCAACTGCTGGAAAAGAGCTCCGATGTAGATAACTACTTTGAGGACTAAGAGGTAAGCTCTATTCTGGTTCCAAGCTATAACTTACTACTAACTACTACTGAGAATTGCCTTGACTTGAATATTGAATCAAGATCGAATACTTATTAAGATCGAATACTAATTAAGATGGAATACTAGATCGAATACTAATTATGATCGAATGCCAGATCGAATACTTATTGAGATCGGGTACATTACAGCGCCTCGATCAAATTGCGTTAAGCACATAAATAATGAGGGCATGCTTCGCTTACTTGGCCCCACCGAAGGCATTGGTGAATTGGGAAGCACCTCCAGCCTGTTGAAAGTCCATCATGAACTCTTCCAACACACCGAAAGCAGCAGAAATTCCCACAATAGCACCGACACCTTTGCCTAAACCACCCGAGAGTTCTCCGGCAATAGCCAACACTGAAATAATGAAAGCACCGGAAACAGAAGCAACAGGAACAATTCTGGAAAGTTCTTTGGCAATAGAAACATCTCTTTTACCACTGATAGAAATCCCCTGGTCTTTGAACTGTTTGGAGATGTCCTTTGGTGCAGAACCGGAGATATTGCACCATAAGTTAGCAAACCAAGTAGATAACACTATAATAGCAGCGGAGTACGTCACCACTCTAATTGGAGAAAGTGCGGCTTGCAATAATGAGCCTGGACTGGAGAGGTAGAATAAAAGTCCACTAGTTAAGTTCAAGTTTTCTGAATTGGCGTCTTTGGTGTAAGTACCAATGAGAGAAGCAACCAATGGGTTGTAGTTTTCTACGATTTTGGTGAGGAAGAAACCAAAAATTTGAACATTGGCCAAAATGGTGAACGCATACATGATTGGAAGTGCACCAGTGTACAATAATCTGATGGGGAACACATTGTTCATACCTCTAACTTTGGTGGATCTGATTGGGAGTTCAATTCTGAAGTTGTGTAAGCCAATTACCACAAGAACGGTAATCACAGAGATGTAGAATTGGGTTAAGTTAGGTAACTGAATTCTGGTGAAACAGTTCAACACATTGGTTCCAATGGCAGACAAATTGAATTCAAAGTGTTTAATGAAGTTGATGATGGCTCCAAACGATTCTGATTTGTTTGAGTTGGGGATAGGAATGATTTCCAATCCCAAAATGTCTCTCACTAAGTTGGTGGAGGTTTGAAGAGCAACAAACGATAATGCTCCACTACCAAACCCGTATCCTTTGTCAAAAACTTCCACTAACAACCCAACAAAGAAGTTCCATCCAACAATTTGCAAAAGAATCAAAATATAGGTACCAATAGGGACTTTGGAAGCAGCATCCAATGGATCGTATCCATGGATAACATTATCATAATATCCAGAAAGAATCAATCCTAAACCGAAGAAGAATGCCAACACCAAACTAGTGAGTTTCTGGCCGGTTTGGTACAATTCCCTATCAATTCTGTAGTTTAAGTTGATCTTGGTCAATCTGAGACCAACAGCAATTTGCCAGAGAAATGCCGAAGTAAGAATAGGCAAAAGACCCAATTCCAACAAGGTTCCCTTTTCCAAGGCAAAAATGGTTCTAAACGAGCTGAATGGGTCGTTAATCTGCAAGTAAGCATTAGGAACTAAACTATAAATAGGAATCTGGGATGCAAGAAAGATGATTCCACAACCAATAGTGAAAATGATTTTTTCATCTAAGGAAATCTTTTCATCAGCAACTTCTATCTCGGGCAAGATAGGTAAAAAGAACTTCACCACTTCAAGGAGACGAAATCCACTCATTCTGTTGGTTGGTTGGTTGGGTGATGAAAAATTGAATAAATTTATCGGGCTCTGGTGAATTTTTCAAAGACGTCCACCCGGAAATGCTCAAGGCCAGCCCGCAATATGGAGGTCACGTGAGAGTATATACGAGCGACACCCGTACATCATACTACATTAGAAACTACTGCTTTACTACTTGCAACTTCGTATATTTATTAGACGCTAAACTTAACGGCCATCTCGACAGCGGCAGCACCCCAGTCTTCACCGTGGTTGTGCATTTTGCCTTCGATCAAACCAGCACGGGCCTCGGCTTGCTCTTCAGTCAAACAAGTAAGCACTCCGAAGATGACCGGCTTACCGATTTCGAAGTTCAATTTCATCAATTGGTGAGTGGTGGAGTCACAGATGTATTCGAAATGCATGGTGGAACCCTTGATAAGAACTCCGATAGGAATAACAGCATCTAAAGGCTTACCGAGCTTATCGTGCTTGTCAAAGAAGAGTTTAGTTCCAAATGGCAATTCGAAGGAACCAGGAACACTTTCAATGATGATGTTCTCGGGCTTAACTCCTAAGGCTAAGAGCTTAGCCTTGGCACCATCAACAAGAGCATCAATGATTTTTTTGTTCCATCTAGCATGAAGAATACCAATTCTCAATTGAGAACCGTCGTAGCTTTGGTCTATCTGACCTAATCCTGAAGCAACCATTTATCGACAAAATTTTATGATTTGTAGTGGTAGATAGTGGACGAAGTACCAATTTTATACTAAATCTAAGTCCGTATGTCGGCGGAAGTTTCAAGTCAGTATAAGCGGATACAATATACCTCACTAAGGGAATGGAGCATGAAAAGGGCATTTTATTCACTTACGATATTTTTCAGTCACGTGAGCACTGAGAAAATTGTTGCTGAGATTTTCCGAAGGAAGTCAAATTTTTCACTCATGGAAGCTTCTTCTTCCTTCTGGCGTGGTTGCATGGTTTCAGATTTAGTCTGAGCGTGTTCTAATCGGCAAAATGTTGTTGTGGGACAGTCTGCGTGGTTTTCAGCGCCGGAAAGGCTAAACCTTTGACTTTTCTGCAAGGATGTTGTCTAAGGGCATACTAAAGCCGGGACTTATTGGGCCTGGGCAATTCCCAACTGAACCTCCCAGCATCTCTTTGCTGGTTATTTGGCTATGACCAAAATCGGAGTACGATCTCTGGTACTGACCATACCCAATCATTCGGCTCTGTGATGACTGTCGTCTATCTTTTTCTCTCTCCCTTTCTCTCTCTCTCGTTACCTATGATGATGAACCAATAACTGAATACTAGATCATGTTAGAAACAAACATCGAAATTAGTCTTTCACCCCTATCTGAGGTAACAACAAGTAGTCTCCCACTTTCTCTTAACCCCTCTACCCCTCTACAAATCTGCATTATCTTCGTTTCATATTCCAGCCGCATCCATTTCTACCATCCGTACCTCCCGCTCACAATCTCTTCCCTACAACAAAGTCTCTTACGTAATTTTCAATTCCTACGACCCCCATCTCGTAAACTCTCCGCCTTTGCATCTCCTAAAAGCTCCGAATCCCCCAATTCAAGTCTCCTCTGTGTATGCCAACAAATCTACCTGCAAATCTCCTCGCTTACCCAAATTCATTTGTTCTCCTCCTCATCGCGTCACTTAATCCGATAATCGGGCGCCGCTGACGTAACAAGTAGTGCGCCTACCGGAGTCGCTCTAACGGCGATAAGAGAGATAGCCACAATGATTAATAAACCCAGGAATAGTCGTACTAGGTTCTTCCATACTTGATCGAAGACTTGATATATTTCTGACATTAACTACTACTTTCCATCAGTGACACTTGTGCTCCATCCCCGTCAATCCTTCCTAACCGTTCATTATGGCCTCAAATCTAGCACAACACGCTTCTAATGCGATCCCGCAATCCAAGGCCAGAACCGGGTCAACTGCCGTAGAAAATGCCAGCGACACCAAGTCGGTGTCTATTTTATCAGATCTGCAGTCCCTGTGGGTGCTATTTGATCCTACCAGTTCGGCAAGAACCCATTCCTCCATAGCCCGTGAATCAGATATCCTTTCGTTCACAAACGATACCAACTCCCAGGTCACAGAAACCGATTCCGATGGCACCAATAGCCAGTACCGTGGCTCCCATCGTGAAGTTGTAGAAGAAGAAGACGATGATGATGACTCGTTGATTGATAACCTTGAGTCCAGAGACTCTACTCCCTCCCAGTCTCGTTTGGAACAGCTCTTCCTGCAAGGAAACCCAGCAAAAGAGCCAGGGACCCTTGATAATAGAATTAACCAATGGAAGCAAAATGACTTGGAGGAGTTGATTGATGATAATGTTGCCTCCTGGGATCTCGATGAGAATTTGATCAGCCAAGTTCTTGATAAACTGTTGATCAGTAAGCTCAAAGGTAAGAAAATACCTCCTCAGGGGTTTTACGGAGATGAGTATTTCGCTAATTACCGGAAATCAGATTACATCAAATTCAAGAAAGCTTCCAATAACTTGAAACACCACTTATCGAGAGATGGTGCCTCGTCGTCATCCACCCTCCCCGAAATCATTAATCAACTATTGGCCAAGTTTCTTCTTCAACATGAACACAATTCGCATCGTCCAAATAACGTGGACATCATGAAGCAGCAACGTAAACGGTATTCCACCATTCTTAACCAATCCACCACTAATAATCAACTTATTTCCTCCATAATTGACACCCAACTCAACCCCGGCTCTCCCGTAAACTCTCCTTTCCTCTCGCCATTGCAGACGAGCCAAGAACCAGGTAGTCCAGTTGGTTTACATCTTACGCATTCACTCGAGTATTCTGATACTGCTACATCATCATCATTGGTGCTCTGTGGTGGTGCCAGAATGGGAGGTAACTCCTGGGGCGATATCTAGGCCTCTCTGCGAGTAACGGGGGTAATTGGGGTTTCATGGTTTCGGCACGGTTATTTGTATTGTATTTTTATTTTTATATTAGAGCACAGACATTATAGTTATTGAGTTTTTATAGTTATAATACTTGATTTTTGCTTAAGCGTAGAAACTGCTGCTACAGACTAAAAGCATTTTTACCTTTATTCATCAGTTATCACAGGTGAGCTATGCAGCTACTATAGACACATTTTGGAAAGGTGGAGCCCAATATTAATCTTCTGCTCTGTAATAGTTAGAATTTCTGCTATTACTTACTTGTATGGCATTTTAAACTGAAATTTTATCATATGTTATACAACTTGTATAACATCTCTTCAATTCGCACCCACTTGCATCTAAATCTCCACGAATATTCAGGCTTAATTGCTGCCAGCTACAGCATCATGAATGACACGGCTTTCTCTTTGCATTTTAGTCTTAAGCATTGTCCCCATACCTTCCCAACTCCCTACTGTCGATGGCTGCAACTCCTAACCCTTAATCCTCTTACCTACACCCGTACCGCTCACGCCCGTACCACCTGTCATTTATCTCAATTATTTACTTCACGCGTCAATGGCAACACCCTTCAATTCAACAAATATCAATCCAGAAATGTCAATTAGCTTGTTAACCCGTCAGTCCCTCCGCTCCTTCTCGTCTTCTGCCGCCCGCCTGGCCTTTGCTAAGATGCAATTACTCGGAACCGTGGGAATTGTCAACCATCGTGAAACCAAAGATGGTGTACCATTTATCAACTACTCGTTGGCTGTGAACCGTTTCAATCCCCTGGGATCAGTAGAGGAAGGCACTAGAACCATCACTGATTGGTTCAATGTCAGTGTGTTTGATGAAAAACATCTCCATGCCTTCAATTCGTTCTTGAAACCAGGAACCCAGTTATTTGTTGAATGTGATGTTAGACAACGTGTAGTAGCAGACGAAGCTGGCGAGAACAAGCAAGTTTTCACCAGCTTGAGACAAACGTCGTTTGACGTTGTCAGATTTGCCAAAAAGACTGAGGAAGAGCTGGCTTGATCGTCTTAGCCTCTGGCGCTTAAGCGACTGCTTATCGGATAAAGCTCTTTCTGTGTATATTTATGTACTAATACAAACTTTTGGCTATTACAGTTCGTACTATAACTATATTGCACTATATTAGTATAAACCTTTGGCTAGGGATAATTCATAGGCAAAACCAACCGTCAACTTAACATGTTGCACCATATGGTCGAAGTCCAACCGGTCCAACGTATCCAAACTCAGGTGGATGAATCCGCTGGTGAGATTCGACTCAGCTTCAATGAGAAAGCTGGCCGGAAACCCATTCTCCAAAGCAGAAGCATGGTCGGAGCATGCGTAGCCGCAACTGGTGTCATGGTAGGTGATGTCACAGTATTCGTCCACTACCTTCTTAATAAACTGGTTAAGGTGCTTAGAAACGTAGTCCGACATCAACCCAAAGTGCTCTTCCTTACCGCTGGCGTAAGTTCCGGCGGTAGAACCGGTCATGTCCTGTTGCAACATTCCAAGAACAGTCGCCTGTTGCTCATAGTACTTAGCGAACACATCAATGGACCCAAGTAATCCTCCTTCCTCAGCCGCGTACCAATGGAACTCTAATGTATTGTAAGGAAGAAACGTTCCCTCTGCGTACGCATCTATAAGCACTCGGAGCGATTCTAATAGCGTCACCGTACCAGAACCATCATCATCTGCCCCTGGAGCCCTTATAAGACCGGGGAAGATAAGTGTCGTGGAATCCTGATGCGCTCCGACCACGACTTTGTCAGTGGTCTGCCCTGGGATTCGAGCAATGATAGAAAACTGGTCGAATCCGCTGTGGCTCACCACCTCGATGTCCACCTTGTTAGCAACTGGTTGGACTATTGCTTGGACTTGTTTGAGGAGCCATTGAGCACTCTCAAGTCCTGTTTGACTCTTGTAGTAACGGGTGAAAAACGATGTTAAGGTGCCTAAGAACTCTACCAAATTACTTTTCTTGATACTATCCAACACCTTCTTGACTGCCTTTTGGTTCTGTGCTGCCTCCGGATAAGCATATACGGGGATTTCTTTCTTTAAAGAAAGCAATTGTTTGCTTCCAACTCTTCCTATTTTCTCAAACAACGACAAATGCTCTCCTACTGGGTTAATCAACCCAAGGCCGATTGCCTGTTCCACAGTAATGTGGTTGGTGATATCAATAAACTTTTTACCCTCACTACGATACTGGAGTTTATCCTTTTCAGTAGCAACCTCATATTCGTTCTCCCCGACCTTAATCAACCGTTTTTCAAAAGCATCCGGAATGCCTAACGACCCTTGGAACCAATTAGGAAACGGAATTGCACCACAAATGGCCACCAATAGACATACAACCAACAATTTCATTATATTTCCTTAAATTCAACACCTTCAATGAGATAAAGAGTTGCGCCTTTTATAATCACTGATTAGTTTGTCCATAAGGGTTATCGGTTATGACGAAATGCCAATGTGTTTTCCGCAACAAAAAATATTCTTATCGGAAATGTGAAATTTGACAGCTATCCGCCCCGGTGCGTGGCTACTGTGCAGAGAAGGGCGTAAGACGGCAGTTGCTATTGTATACAATGGAAGGGTTGTAGCTGACAGAATCTGGACTTTTTACCTTATCAGTACAATAAGTTTCTGCAGGATGGAGTGGTTTTGCATGTGGAGCAATTTGATTATGGAAGTCCCATTAAATAAATGAATTATTAAGAACAGTATAATATTGGTTCGAGGATGTAGAAAAGATAGAAAAGATAGAAGAGATCGAAAAGATTTTAGCCTCAGATTATTAACTTCAGAGTATCAAATTCGTTTAATTATTACACCCTTACAGTGCTTCCGCAATGCTCCATAAGCAGTAGAAAATGAAGTCAGAGAGTATAAAGCTTCTCTCCTCGCTTCTCTAGAACTCGTAGGTTTCCTTGTGACATTGAGACATTTAGATAAACATAAAAAGTACATATTATTATCAATGTATTCCTTGCCATATCTCTATACTATTCTCAATGGTTGCAAAATATGCCAAAATTGGGCAAATTCTTACAGAATGCGAAGAAATTAAACGGAAGCCACAATTATCATTCTTTCTTCACACATATAGCATATTCTTCTTACTCCTATACAACGTTCCTCTACGATCTCTACATTACATTTTTACTCAAAATTAAACTTGCAATTAAAGACTACAGAGAATCACTACATAAACATTCCCTAGTACTGAACCACTCTCAATACCAAAACCTTGTCTTTTGCTTCATCTTTCGCTACCAGTCATTGCCTTTATCATCACTTAACTGTAGATTCGCTTCCACCTCCTCCAACCACTTACCTCCTGCCTCTTCTTCATCCTCTCTCCTTTAGTTTTAGGGTCGTGCCCACACAAAATATCATAACAAAAAACCCAGACCTCCGTGTAAATAAAATTTCGAGATCTCGAAGACTACTGTTTTTTTCATCTACAACCTATCAGAACATCGTTGTATCCCACCACCAACCGAAACCAATCGTTTGTTATACCTAGCCTTGGTCTTCAGCGTGTAATTGAGTTTGAGATGGATTTCAAAACGTCTTCCGCCATCAAACCGCCGAACGATGGATCCAAGTTCATAACATCAACATTGAAACTTGGCGATGGTTCCTCGGATCCATTACAATTCCAACAAGAAAAAAACGGAACCAGCAACTCTTCGCGTCATATATCGTCCCAGAGAATAATACACCCGCTCAGTTTGGACTCTGCCAATGAAGTCAGCTACAAAATCAACGTTCCCAACTTCTCCAACCTTCCACCACTAAGATTAGGATATAACTATATAACTGGGTTGATAAAAATCGACTCCATGACTCCATCCGACTTGTACTCCAACGAAAACATCAACAAAAACTCGGGGTTAGATAACTATTATTTCGATTATGAAAATGGATTGGGCGATTTTTCAAGATACGAAATCGTCAACCAATTGAATTTACCAGATAAGTTCTTCGACGAATACAATTCCACTGAGTGTGTGACGAAGATGGGGTTGTTCCCTGATATTGAAAGATGTTGGATTGCTGTAGACAACAAATTGGTGTTGTGGAATTACTCCATTCCTCAATCATCCTTCAACCAATCAACGCAATTCTTGACTATAGATCATATCAGACATTCCATATTAACAGTGAAGTTGGCAAAACCCAAACCAGGCGTGTTTGTTAAAGAAGTGAACCATTTATTGTTGATTGCTACTACTATGGATATTCACATCTATATCATAAAGTACAACCGTAGTCTCAATAATTTGGAGATTTTCAACCCAGACTTATCGGTGTCCACACAAGGATTATTGATTAATGATTTTGCTGTGAATGAGGCTACTAATGAGATTTATTTCACAGGTGAAAGTGAAGGGGTAGATGTATGGAGACTTGACTATTCCAATAAATCATCTTTCATAAAGAACAAATGTGATAAAGTTTGTTTGACCAAAAGTGGATTTCTGTCAGTTTTACCTATTGGAAAAATTCCTGGTTTCGACTTGTTTGGTACTGACTCTCCAACCACAGCAGCTGCAGCTAATGGGGCTACTACCAACTCAACCCCAGAAGTTATTACCCAATTAGAGGTGGACTCGTCCAGAGGCATTTTGTATTCTTTATCTAACAAATCTGTTATCAGGACATACAAATTGGAGCCGAACCAGGAACAGTTCACTCAACAGAATAGAATTACACCCCAGGAGATTTTAAGATCTATTGCAACGCTATTTGTAGATAGCGCCAATTTGAAAACCCTTGCAAAGTTTAAAATAGTCAACATTCAAATTATTTACCCTTCTGAATCTTCAAACGTTCAATTAATTGCTATAACTAATACTGGATGTCGTATCTTACTAAGGTTAGGAACGACATCCTCGTTCCCTTCTTTCATGTCATCATCTTTGGCCAACTCCAATTCCAGATTGAAATTGTCAGTGGTGACTGCTAGGTTTCCTCCATCGAAAGAATTGCCAAAACTAAATCCAGAATTAGACGCATTCACCAGAAACAAGCAATACTTATCTCAATTAATTGCTAGTCAAAGAAACTCGCAATTATTAAAAAACACTAAATTTGCTAAGATAATTAGCCCTGGTATCTTTTTCTGCGTTAAACGATCAAAAGATCTGAACGATAAGTTGTTCGTGAGCACCACTAATTACGGGTTCTTGAAGAAGAACAGCAAAGTAGTCGAAGATGCCGAGTTTTTCAGTATTGGCTCCATAGGAAACCTGTCAACTCCAACTTACATCCATGACATTATCGAACTAACCCCATCAATGAGTGCTACCGACACTCCTAATGGATATGCAAATGTTTTGGCTAGTCAATACACCAAAGAACGGTTAAAGTTTGCTGTGCTCACTAACTACGGCTTAACTATCTACCAATTCAAGTCATCCGATCAACTATTGAAATCGTTGAAGGATGAAACCATTGAGAACTTCATTGAGGAAAATGGATATGAAGAGACTTGTTCCTCTTTATTGTACTTAGGATGTTCTTACAGTCACCGTAACCCTAATGATTTATTAAAGAGAAAAGCACAAATTTTGTTCTCCACCACTGGTAATAACGCTAGACTAGTTGATCATTCTTCACCAACACCATTGTCCCAAGTAAATGGACTACAACAGCAACAACAGCAATTGGCTCTTGCTCCAACCAACGAGCCCTCCGTTACCGTAGACCAGGTCGTATTGAGTGATCGATTTTATGGAACTTGTTTGTTGATCTCTCGTTTATTCAGAGACGTTTGGAACCGGAAAGTGTTCGTTATGTTACCACATATAAAGGTAACTCCATCCGGGGCTGTAGATGCAACATCTGTGAAGGACGATAATCTTTTGATAAAAGGTCTTAATATTGATAAAAAGCAGGTTGAATACTTTATTGGTTCCGTCATTGTCTTACTCGATTTCTTCCTTGAGAACAGTAACAGCATACAGGGGTTGAGTGCTCCAAATTATAGTTCTGATCCATCAAGGTTTGAAAATGAAGTTTGCTTAAGAGCAGAACATATTGCGTTCACTTCGGTGATCAAATCTTTAGGGTCCATGAAGGAAGCATTATCATTTTTGATGGTTCTTATCGAAGAATCGCAAGTGAACCAAATGAGTTTTAAAGATATTTTGAAATTTTTATCGTTGACCAACCAATTGAATTTGTTGACGTTATCGTTCAAAGACTTGTTGTTACCTACTCGTGAAGTGAAGAACTTGATCAAAGACTTGTTGTCGTCCATCATCAACAAGAATATCTTGAAAGGAGGGTCGATTGATTTAATTGCATCATCATTGCAAAATCGTTGTGGTTCTTTCTGTTCTACTGACGATGTGTTTATCTTCAAGGCTATTGAAAATTTGACTAGGGCCAAGAATATCGGGTTCAGAGACAATGACTTAAAAACGAAATGTCTTAAGAATGCGGTGGTTTTGTTTGAAGAAGCATACGAATCATTGACAGTTGAGAACATTGAAAACTCCATCAACATCATGCTTAGTCTTGAATTTTATACTGGAGCGGTTGAATTACTCTTGAAATTGGCAGCCAAATTGCTTACTCCCACCACCATTGATGCTAACAGTATCAATAACACCAGATCTGTAGAAAACAATAAGAAACGTATACAATTATACGATTTGATCTTCAAGATCATTGCCAAAATTGATGCCAAAGCTATCAAAATCACCGAATCCAATGATCAACTTGCAATCAACGAATTCATTGAGATCAGAGATGCCACTTATGAAACCTGTTTTGCTTCGTCCGACAAAACCTTTCATTATGAATTTTATCAATGGTTCATTAATCAAGGTGTGAAGGAACGATTACTAGACATCAACACTCCGTTCATTCTTCCTTTCTTGGAAGAAAAATCTGATAATGATATCGAAATGAGTGATTTGTTGTGGCTCTATCACGCCAAAAGAGAGAACCATTTTGCGGCAGCAAACATCTTATATACCTTGGCCATCTCGGAATTCAAGTTAACGTTCATTCAAAGAATCGAATACCTTTCGCGGGCCAATGGTTTCTGTAATTGTGTGTGTCCTCCGAACTTGAGACAAAAAATGATTGAATTATCATCGATTATTCAGGAATTATTGGAAGTAGGTAATGTTCAATTAGACGTACTCACTACTATTAAATCAGATAAGAGAATCAGTGAAGAAAACAAGAAAATTGCTACCGAAGGTTTGAATTACAAAATCATGAGCGTAAGTGATTTGTTCAACACCTACGCCGATCCTCTTGGATATTACGACTTGTGCTTGACTATATTCAAGATTTCTGACTATAAGAATACCGATGATATATTAAAGAGATGGGAATTGTTTTTTGAACGAATTTTCTATGAATACATTGTGAATAGTACTAAGTCGGAGCCAGTTTACATTGCACTACTTAATTCATTTTCAACCATAGGACCTAAGTTATCGTCCAATGATTTAGTGTTTCCAATTGATGAATTGATCAAGTTGATCAGTAAATACAACCAAGAGGCCATCGAAGAGGATGCTGTGACCCAAACACCACCTGAAGGAATCATTGTTGATATTTTTGTGAAATCGGGAGTTAGTTATGAGAAATTGTACTTGGTGATGAAGTCGCTTATAGAACACAACAGCTACGAGATTTATCCTGGATTCACAAAGAATTTGAAGAAGAATGAGATGGTATATTTGATAAAAAACTGGTATTCTTCCGATAAGAGATTAAGAGGAGTTATTCCTGCTGAAAAGATAAGTGGGCTTCAGGAATACTCCATCGAGACAGACCCAATTTCAGAGTACAAGGATCTCATTAATTGAAAACCTGTATAGCCAGGATAGACTGTATATTAAACTAGCATCAATGTATGTTTAGCATGTATTTTAAGCGTAGCACATACTCCAGTATATTCCACAGGAAGGGACTTTTCTACAGTCATTTCGTAAAACTGTATATGCATTAGCAGACACTTTCATTAGTTAAGAGGCTTCTTACTTTATCTCATAAATACTAGAATGCCCCTAATTGACTTCGTGGTCCTCTAAAGGACAACTAGGGCATTAGTTGAGTTCGTAGAATTTTCCCTTCTGGTCGTCGAATTTCTCCTTCAGGAAGTCATTAGATGGTCGAAGATTACTGGAAGTCACAATCTTGTCAGGGCCTTCGTTGCCTGATGCCAAGTATGGAAGAATACCATCGAGAATGAGCCTCACTGCATTCATTTCAGCTCCTCGAGGCATAATCACATCAGCAAACTCTTTGGTGGGGAATATGAAGTTGCTCATTTCTTCTCGAGCACCTTGTAAGTACGAGTTGATGACCTGCTCTAAGGAAATATTCTTACTTTTATCCAACACATCTCGTCTTATCCACCGAATGAGCCTGGTGTCTGGATCACTTATAATGAACACCTTAATCTGAGATAAATCTCGAAGCTCCTTATCATACAAAGCGTAGAGTCCATGGACAATAATTACCTTTTGAGGCTCTCCAGTAGCTGTCACCAAATCTTTCTTGATATCCTGTTTCAATCTGTCGAAATTGAATCTTGAGGGCTTGAGTTTCACTCTAGCAGCAGAGCCAACAGTAATGGCCGCTGACTTGGACAGAGAACAGATGTAGCTTTCCCCATCATCATAGTCCTTGATGTCAATGACTTTGATGTCAAGGTTGCAGTTGACGAGCGTGGATGCAACTTCGTCATGTAGAAGGCTGGCGGTGGTTCTTTTACCGGCGGCATGGCCTCCGCCAATGAGGATCACGATGGAATTGACCCCAGGCATAAAAAAGAGTGGTGATAATAATCGCATCTCATCGCGGATTTTGATTTTTGATTTCTGATTTTTCAACTCCCTTCTTTTCTGTATAACTACCACACTGTTTTCTTTATAGTCGCCACCAACAACAACATGGATGAGTTTGATAAAGATACCGACAGAAAGCTACAGTTCTCGTCCAAGTCCACTAGAAATGTGAAGGTGCACGCTACATTCGAGAGCATGAACCTCAAGCCAAACCTTCTCAAGGGCATCTACTCATATGGATTCGAAGCTCCCTCTGCCATTCAGTCCCGAGCCATAATGCAAATCATCACCGGTAAAGACACCATTGCTCAGGCCCAGTCGGGGACAGGGAAGACCGCCACATTCACCATCGGACTCCTCCAGGTGATTGACACCAACTCCAAGGACTGCCAGGCGCTCATACTATCGCCTACACGAGAGTTGGCAGTGCAAATTCAGAATGTGGTGAAAAATTTGGGTGACTACATGAACGTGAGGACCCATGCCTGTATTGGTGGGACCCAGGTGGGCGAAGACTTGAAAAAACTCCTGCATGGCCAGCAAATAATCAGTGGGACACCAGGGAGAGTTTTGGATATGATAAAAAGACGTAAAATCAGCCTTCGAAACACCAAAATGTTGATTTTGGACGAAGCAGACGAATTGTTCCTCAAGGGCTTCAAAGATCAAATCTACGACATATACAGACATCTTCCTCCCTCCATCCAGGTGGTGGTGGTGAGTGCAACTCTCTCGCGGGAGGTGCTAGAGGTTACAGACAAGTTCACCACTGATCCGGTGAAGATTTTGGTGAAAAGAGACGATATATCGTTGGAAGGTATCAAACAATTCCATATCCAATGCGAAAAGGAGGACTGGAAGTTCGATACTCTCTGCGATTTGTATGATTCGTTAACCATAACCCAGGCGGTGATCTTCTGTAATACCAAAGTCAAAGTCACCTGGCTTGCAGAGCAAATGCGCAAAGCAAACTTCACTGTAATCGCCATGCATGGAGACATGAAGCAGGACGAAAGAGACACCGTAATGAGCGACTTCAGGTCCGGCAAGTCGAGGGTGTTGATCTCTACCGACGTGTGGGCCCGAGGAATCGACGTCCAGCAGGTGTCATTGGTAATAAACTACGACTTGCCCTTGGATCATGCAAACTACATCCATAGAATCGGTCGTTCGGGGAGGTTTGGAAGGAAGGGAGTAGCGATTAATCTTGTCACCAGAGAAGACAAACAGACACTAAAAGAGATAGAGGGCTACTATAACATCAAAATTAAAGAAATGCCTGCCAATGTTAACGACTTGATGTAAGGAGGGCACGAGAATAGTGTCATACCCACGAAGGGAATCATAGCGCTTTCAACATAGATCGGTATACGTTGTATATAACACATTCGTGCACCAACTAATCAGCATGAATGTCTATAATAGCAAATCCTGTCCAAATAGGGACAAATATCTCCTCGAGTCTACCTGGATTTGCTAATTCAGAAGTATCTCCTGTATTTGAAGTATCTCCTGCATTTGAATAACTACCGACTTGTGTGTTATTCATAGAGGTGCATTTTATAGCTCTGCTGTCAGGAAGCAGACTTCCAACTACTGACCAGCGACAAGTACAGGCCAGCGTCATATATAGAACAGTACAAAAGGATTCTGACAGAGGTATGCTAATAGAACAAATTACGTTTGGACCCTGTTTCATGTACGATTGAATCAATTTCAAGCTGTATGAAATAAAATCCGTACCTCTTAAACTATAGTCCAGGACCCTGGGTTAAGCAAATGTCCTCTTTTCTCCAGTTCCGTGCTGGAATCTTTCCCCGATATGTGTCCTCTCATAGTACACGTCTTCCGTATTCACTCTATGTGCCAAACTCACTATCAGCTTAAGCTCTTCTTTCGTCAGCTTCTGATCACGTGATGGCATCTCTTCGAGGCCGTAAACTTTTTTTTATTTTTTTCACGTCTAAATTTTCACCTGTTGTCTCCTTAGTATACCCGTTTAGCAGGATGGATAGTCAATACCTTGCTGCCTTAGAGGAAACTTTAAGGCAAACCCAAACACCGGACTCCAATGCCATCAAGCAGGCCACCCAGAAATTAAACAAGGAACTTTACACCAACAACTTGGCAGTACCTTCCTTGATCCACCTTTTACAGAACACCGATGACTTAGCCATCAAACAATTGGCTGCTGTTGAAGCCAGAAAATTGGTGTTGAACAAATGGGAAACCGTGGATCCTTCTTTGAAACCCCAAATCAGAGAATCCATGTTGTCCTACACCTTCTCTGAGCCAAATGAGCGTCTTAGACATTCCTCTTCTAGAGTTATTGCTGCCATCAGTGAAATCGACTTAGAAGATAACCAATGGGGAGACTTATTGACCAAGTTGGTTGCTGCCACTCAAGAAGCAGATCCCCAAACCAAAGAAACTGCTGTCTACACCTTGTACACTATTTTAGAAACTCAAATTCCTGCTTTGAACCCTCACATCAATGATTTCTTGAACTTATTCACCTCTTTATTGTCGGATTCTACTTCCAGAAGCATCAGAGTCAATGCAGTGTTGTCTTTGGATGTAATTTCGCAATTTGTGGAAACTGATCTTGAATCCAACGGACAAGCTGCTGAAAAGTTCAAGTCATCTATTCCAGGAATGGTGCAAGTATTGAAAGAAGTTGTTTCTGCTGACGACTCCGAAAAGGCTCAATTAGTATTCAATGTGTTCAACTCTTTGCTTTTCCTCGATACTAGATTAGTTGGTGACCATTTGGTGGACTTGATTAAGTTCATTGCTGAGATCGCTGCCAATACCAGCTTGGACGAAGAATACAGAACTTTCGCTCTTCAATTCTTGATCTCCTGTGTCACTTTGAAGAAATCAAAGATCGTGTCCAACAAATTAGGTCCACAATTAACCTTGGTTGCTCTTCGTATCGGATCAGAAGAAATTGATATCGAAGCTGAATTGGATAACGAAGATGAAGAAAATGAAAACGAAGAAAATGCTCCTCCGACTTTGGCTTTAAGATTAATCGCAATGTTGTCTGCTGAATTACCACCTTCTCAGGTGATCACTCCTCTTTTCGAAAGCATTAACGGTTTATTAAGCTCTCAAAACCAATTCGAAAGAAGAGCTGGTTTATTGTCCTTTGGTATTGCATCTTCAGGGGCTCCAGATTACTTTTCCACTCAAATCTCCAAGATCATCCCCATCATCTCTACTGGGTTGAAAGACTCTGAACTAATTGTTCGTGTCGCTGCTTTAAGATCATTAGCTCAAATGACTTCGGAGTTGCAAGATATCATCGCTGACTATCACGAAGAGTTGTTACCTTTGATTATTTCCATCATCGATTCTGCTACTTCAGTAATGGCCTATAAATATGCTTGTATCGCTTTGGATGGATTAATTGAATTCATGAGCTTCGAAGCCATTGGTAAATACATGGAACCTTTGATGAATAAGTTATTCACCATGTTACAGCAAGCAAACTCTTCTTCTTTGAAGGCTACCATTGTCTCTGCTATTGGATCCACAGCCTTTGCCGGTGGTAAAGCTTTCGAACCATTCTTCAATACTTCCATTCAAATGTTGGAACCCTTTGTTGCTAACTCTGGTGAAACCGAAGGTTTGACTGAAGACGATATCGAATTGAGAGCTTTGACTTTTGAAAACATTTCTACTATGGCTAGAGCTGTCGGTTCGGCATCTTTCTCTGGCTATGCTAAACCATTAGTTGAAGCTGCCTACACTTCTATTGGTTCTGATAACTCCAGAATCAGAGAGTCTGGTTTTGCTTTCATCTCCAACATGGCTAAGGTCTACGGTGCCGAATTCGCTGGATTCTTAGACCAAATTGTCCCTCAAATCCTCAAATGTTTGGAACAAGAGGAATTCACCTTCAACATTGATGGTGATGAAGATGAATTGGACGATGACGATGAGGAAAACTTAGAAAACAAGTTTAACGTTCACACAGGTATCACCATCGAAAAGGAAATTGCTTCCGTCGCTTTAGCTGAATTAGCTACTGGTACTGGTAAAGAATTCGCCAAATATGTGGAACCATCTATTAAAACCTTAGCTGATCAAATTGAAAACTCTTACGGTATGAGAGAGGCTTCTATGAATGCTATTTGGAAAATCGTCAAGGCCATTTTCAAAGCTTCTTACGGGGACAACAAACCACCAAAAGGAGTCCCTCAACAACCATATGTTGAGGAAAATGTCTTACAAATCATCAGAGAAGTTAGAAACATTGCTCTTACCAACTTGGAAGAAGAATTCGAATTGTCTATGATTGCCTGTATATTGGACAACTTTTCTGACTCACTTACTGCTTTGGGACCGGTTGCTATTATTGACAATGGTGCATCTTCAGAATCATTAGAGAAATTATGTGTTCAATTAATGAACATCTTGAAGAAAGAACATCCATGTCAAGTTGAAGATGATGAAGCTCCAGCTGACGAAGAGGAAGACTCTTCTGAAACTGAAGCCTTGTTATTCGAATCTACTCTTGAAGTGTTGATTGCCTTAGCTAACAGTTTGAGCGGTGATTTCAACAAGATCTTTGGTTCTTTCAAAGATGTGATTGTATCGCAAACAAAAGTCAAATCCAAGACCAAGAGAGTTAGTGCCATTGGAGCTTTGGCTGAAATTGCTGCTAGTGTTGAGGAATCAAACCCATATGCTGGAGACTTATTGGAAGTGTTCACCGAAAGATTATCCAATGATAAGTCTTTGGATGTTAAAGGTAACTGTGCTTATGGTATTGGTATTGTAATCGAACACTCTCCAAACGATTTCTCTGCCTCCTACCAAGCATTTTTGAGTTTGTTGTTCGACTTGTTAACCAAAGCCGATAAGAAGGCCGGTAAGGTTGATGTTGATGACGAAGAATCTAATGAGGTTGTGAACAGAGCTTATGCCAATGCTTGCGGATGTGTTGCCAGATTAGCATTGAAGAACGAAGCTGCTGTGCCATTAGAGCACATCATTACTCCGTTGATTAGCCACTTACCTTTGAAATCTGCTTTCGAAGAAAACACTCCAATCTTCAAACTCATCATAAAATTATACGGGGCTGATAACCACATTATCCAAGGTCAAACCCAGAAGATTGTTGAAGCTTTCGCCTATGTCTTCACCAAGGAAGCCGAGAGAATCAAGTTGGTAGAAGAATCCACCTTGGGCAGGGAAGAAAACATCGACAGATTGAAACAATTCCATTCTGAGGAAGTGAAGCAAGAAGTTATTAACTTGTTGAAGTTCTTGGACCAAAAATACTCCGGTGTTGTCAGTTCTAACCCTGTTTTAAAGCCTGTTATTGCATAAACCATAAAGACATATATTTCTCTTGTGTAATCATCCTTTTTTTCTCTCTCTTGTTTCATACTCTTCTACCTTTGTTTCATATATCTTATTTAATCCTCTATCATCACAAATAAATGATTCCATCTGTTAACTGCGGTGAGTGTTAGATTTGTTTTTTGGTTGCAAAATTACCCTTTTGGGACCGCTAAGGAACCGAGATAAAACTAGAAAAATACCACTATACCATGCAATGCATGTAATTAGGCCATATTAGGCAAGAGCTGGTTTTGTTTCTGGTAATTACATGTTTCACTCTATTTTCTACTTAAGTAGATGCTATTGCACCTTTCTCCTGGATGCAACTGAACGATTATAATACACAATGAATAATTTCGGTAACACATTAGCCGCATTGTCTTTCATATCATTTATTTTACTTTTACCAGCATTTGCATGGCATTGCAGGTGCAAAAACATCCCTGCCTCCAGTCTTATCTTCTGGTTGATTTTCGACAATCTTGTAAATTTCATCAACGCTTGCATTTGGAGTGGGGACAACTTCTCCGAAGCCTATGATGGTCAAGGGTATTGTGACGTTGTGTTGAAGATCGGATCAGGTTCTTCTTCAGGAAAAGTGGCATGCATCTCAGCCCTAGCTATGAACCTTTACTTTGTTCTTGCTGCCAAGAACGTTGCATTGATAGATAACAGATCCAAGAAAAAGTTGGCTGCAAATATCATCATTTGCTGGTTTCAACCGATTTTCGTCATGGCAACAAACTACATCATACAGGTTGTCAGATACTCCATTACTCGATACAGAGGCTGTATCAATGTCTATGACGAATCCATAGCCACGATAATGCTTTATTCTGTTTGGCCTCTTGTATGGTCAGCCGTTGGCTTGATATTTGCTTTCATGACAACCGTTCAATACTTTAAGATCAGAAACGATGTCAAAGATATCTTGAGATGTACCAATACAGGTCTCGATATCAAGAGATTTGCCCGACTTTTGATCTTTTCATTTTTGGTAATTTGCGCATGCTTCCCCCTTGCAGTCATATACTTTGTCAGCGATGTGAAAAGCACCTCGATGAAGTTCTCGTTTGCGGAAGTACATTCGGAGGGTTGGGGAACCATTACATTCTGGGACTTTGGCACTCTGTTTACATATACTAGCTGGATAACTATAGGACTATCGGTGATTACTTTCTTGTTATTTGGTATTGGTTCTGATGCTCTTGAGTTGTATAAGCATTTCTTATACAAGATTGGCTTGATTCTAGGAAAACCTTCAGTAAACATTCTGAGCTTTCAATTGTCCAAAGAGTGTTCTAAGCTATCAAATAGTACAAGGTTTGACAGTAATAATACCTCCACATCTGCCCGATCCAAAGCAACCTTTGGCTCTAGTAGTATTGGAGGAGTAACTTTAGAACCAAACAACAGCAATAGGATGGTAGATTTCGGAGACTACGACGAATTAATTAGTCAAAATGAAGAGAATTTGAGTCCTTTCACATTGTCAAGTAAGCAATCAGTAGTAAAGCTCGAATCGGAGTCCTTTGATTTAGAAAAAGGCTCCACCAATGTAGAAGAGTTGATGTACGATGATGTTGCTGACACTGGGTTTGGATATAATTACCAGGTAAAACTAAAGAAATAGTGTCTTACGTACCAATAATTTCTAAATGCATATTACTAGGAAGACAATGTCTCTAGAATTATTATACATGAATACTATTTACATTCGTAGACTACATCTTCATTATAGCGTCATTTTCGCTGATTTTCAACCCTTTTTATTAGCTCCTTAAACTTTTCTTCAAATGTTTTCGAGCTGACTCTCCCCTGCGTCTCTTTCATTGCTAATCCAATCAAAAAATTGATCGATTTACTCTTTCCGGCGATAATCTTATCCACCACCGACAAGTTCTTTTCAATTATATCCTGGCACACTTCTTCAACAGCTTCATCTAGCTCGTCTTTCGATATTTCTGTAATCTTTCCCAAGTCGTACTTTTCAATCAACTCTTCCACAGTCATCTCTTGATCCTCTTGGTTCTCAATCACCTGCTGTAGGAGTAATTTTGCAGATGTAAGACTAAGTTTGTTGTTCACCACACATAAAATAAGATCACTTAACTTTGCTGGAGGTATAGTCGTAAGATTGACTGGCTGGTTAAGCTTGTTGAAGGCTCCTAAAAACTCATGAATAATCCAATTATTCACAAGTTTGGCTGGTTGTTTTTCTACTTCCACTACTTTAGTAAATACCTGTTGGTAGTAAGCCAAAATATCTGGATGGTTAACCATAAACTTAGCATGTTTGAGATCCAAAGAATAAGGGGGTTTGATTAGTTTTACAATGATTTCATCTGGTAATTCAGGTAGAATGGCCCTTATTTTCTCGCCAATTTGTGGATCAAGGTTGATCCAAGGTAGTTCAGAATCAGGGAAATATCTATAGTCCACAGCATCCTCCTTGGATCTCGCACGTACAGTTTCTTTACCTGTCCATCCACGAGTTTCTTGATCGATGGCCTCACCTTGTTCTGCACGCGCAACTTGACGGTTATATTCGTGTTTCATGGCATCCAAAATTTCTCCAGTGCTTCCCAAGTTTTTGATTTCTACCCGAGACCCGTTGTTGATACTTACATTAACATCTACTCGCATGGCACCATTTTCAAGGTCTCCAGAGCATATACCGATGTTCGTCACTAGGGTCCAGTACTTCCTGAGAAATGCTTTCACCTGGTCAGGGCTAGTGAAATCGGGCTTCGTCACCAACTCTATCAATGGCACATTTGCACGATTCAAGTCTACTTTTATTACCTTGTCAAACTTGTCGTAGTTGGTCTTTCCTGTGTCTTGTTCCAACTGGATTTGCTCGATACGAATGATTTTGTCTTCTTTAACATCATCAAATTTCTTGGAAAGCGAGAGGTAGCCGTTTAATGCAATTGGATGGTAGTGCTGAGTGATTTGGTACCCTAGAGGCTGGTCGGAGTAGAAGTAGTGTTTTCTGTCAAACGAGGATTTGGTTTGAATGTCACTATTGAGTGCTACAGCTGTTTTCAATGCCAATAAAAGTGCCTCGGGATTAAGTTTCGGCATAGTTCCGGGAAGCCCACAGTCGAAGTAGCTGATATTCGAGTTAGGTGTATTGCTGATGGCATTCGGAGAAAGAGAGAAAAGCTTATGGCTCGTCTTCAATTGAGTGTGGACCTCTATCCCGCATTTTAGAGGGTACTCGGGGTATATGCTGAAGTGGGCCCGGCCGCCTGAATGCACGAGTCGCCTTATTATCATTGATTCGTTAAAAAGAGTGGTCTGGGAAGAAGACGTGAATTTTTTTTTCGCGAGGTAAAGAAAATATGGCTGCTAATAATGTTAGAGCGCTTAGTTGATAAGGGAGTGGTCACCAGCACAGAGTTATGTGAGATATAGCGGTGTAGTATTGAGAGAAAGAGGATAGTCAAATAGGAAATTTAAAAAGGAAATCTCGAATTCTCAATCGATATTGTGGGTTCGGAAGCCCAAAACTGCATTTTCGAAGAAGAATCAAAGCTATTCCTCTCTTGAAGTGTCGTAGGATCTAATTAAGTTCTGAAGCCAGACACTAACTATTTTGCGTTACATGTTGAGATTTCTATCTCATCAGAAGAAGTGAATACCTGGAAAGATGTAAAAGAAATACAAAATACCAGCTCAGGAAGAGACACTCAACTGGATAGTTCCATAATTAGCTCCAACGGTGACATAATCCTCTTCTTGGTCATATATTGGCCATATTGAGGACCCCCATTGATATTGATCAACTAAGCAATGATATTTAATTGTCCTTTTGACGACAGATCTCTGCATTTCATGCAGACATACATTTTGACAATTTTGTTTGGCAGGATTTTCGACAGAAGTGCATTAGTCGCATATTGGCACACATATAACCTATACTCGTGTCACTGAGATGTTTTCTTCATTGAGATGTACAATTGCGCTTACATTGAGAGTACGGCTAAGTTTCCACTCTTAGAGTGACTGGCTACTACTACATCAGATACTTCTACAGCAATTTGTAGCTCAATATATTACTTTATCAAAGGATTCCAAGTTGTTAATACTACACTTAAGGTTTTCCATAGATCTATAGTTGTACAGAAATATTCCCTTAAGTCTCTACCAACTCGTAAGCTTTCCTTTCGAGCTCAACCTCGCCTTTTGCAACCTGCCAGCTTCCGTGCTTTCATACCACCGCCCCCCCTCCCTCCCAAAAAAAAAAACTACCTTACTCCAATCCTAGTTTACTCACAACATTATTAACTCTCTGAATACTTTACTACTATCTACCACCTTCCAGCACCCTCCTTACTTCTGTACCTTACACTACTTGTTCAGACCCTGCCTCAGGGTTGAAAGGACCCGGACACCAACACAAAGCACGTGCAGCTCCTTCACAGAATCCTCCCCCTCGTTTTTCTGATAAGATAACAAACATGAATAAACAAATGACTACTAAACCTATCGTGGTACAATTTTTTTTTCCGATTACCAGTTTCATACTATAAGCTTTTTTGACTTGTTATAAGCGCTAGATACTTGAATAAATTAATACAATCAACTCGGGTAATTGAGGTATGTTACATTGCCATAGCAACTTCATTAAGGGGCTGCTGAATAATAGGGATTGCCACCACTAACAATAATAGATGAGATCACAATTTAAAGACGAAGTTCCATTCGGTATGTAATGTTTGAGTTATAGGGCTACAGAGTGATATACTAACTGGAATAGAAAAGAGAAAATCAGAAGCAACGAGAATCTTACAGAAGTTTTCTGACCGTCTCCCCGTTATCTGTGAGAAGGTTGAAAACTCCGATATTCAAGACATCGACAAGAGGAAATATCTTGTCCCGGGAGACTTATCTGTCGGACAATTTGTGTATGTGGTGAGAAAAAGAATCAGATTGCCTAGTGAAAAGGCTATTTTCATCTTTGTTAATGATATTTTGCCACCTACTGCTGCTTTGATGAGCACCATCTACGAAGAACACAAGGACGAGGACGGGTTTCTCTACGTGTTATACTCGGGAGAAAACACATTTGGAGAGAAGATGGCCATTGACATGGCGGAATTGGATTTCAGTGAATTCAGTAGAGATTAAAGCGAGATGTATGTCACTGGCGTATATATTAATATGTATGTTTTTTTTTTCTCTGCTATGATCTATTTATCAACGATGTTATTATACCATTCTGTGTATTTCTGTAGTTACAAGCGTATCTTTATCGTTTATTTACTGGTGCTATGTGCCTATGTGCCTATCTTTACTACGGCGTCGGGAGAAACAACCAAGTCGATGCCGTATTTCTGCATTTCTTCCGTCTTCAACACCTTTTCGAGGGCTTGAGCCACGTATCGAGGGATATCAGGCTGGTTGAAGATGTCTGTATGACCGGGGAGTCTGTCGGCTATGAACTGGTCAACCTTTAGGAGGTCTGTGAACTCTACCGAAAGTCCGTAGAATGCTGAATTATACACATGTTTAACATTATTCTGTAGCTGAGTTCTCACTAAGTATTCATAGCTTTGCACGATCGATGTCAATTTGTCTTCAATCTCGGATGGTTGCAACATTTGTTTGGTCTGCTCAGTAGGCGTGACCATAATAATCACCCCTGTTGGGAGGTTGTCGGGCCGGATGAAGATTGGGTTGCTGAAGAGATAAGAAGCGGCAAGATTTATGCCAGCAAGGAAGGATATTAATGTGAAGAACTTCATTATGTAGAAAAAATGTAGGGAAAGAAGTATTAAATAAGGAGGTTGGGAATTTAAAGGAGATAAGTAAGGGATAAATTGTGTCGTGTAACATTTCCGAGATGTCAAACTGCGCTGTTATATTCGGCGCTGGCGACCTTGGCTCTGCTCTCGACAAAAACCGCAGCTATCCATACGAAGCTGCTCACTAGAATATAAACTTGCGGTTACTTGTATCTCTCATCTCATCTTACCTTACTAGACTGTTGTTCTGATTAACTTGAGATAGAGATACTTGTAAGTGGGTGCAAAACTTATCATCTGCTTCTTATCACAAAATATCTGTTTTTGTTCATTGCTTTCCATGCTTTTGTCTGCGGCATGACCTCCAACATAATCTATTGTTTAGGCTTCCGATATAGGAGAATAGGGGAATATGAACTTAGGACAATAGAAGAATAGAGAACATGAGAATAGGGGTATAAGGGTATAGGAGAATGTGGCTCGATTGTAATTCTCAAGATAAGGGCCATGACCATACAACTAGAACATACACTATCACATTCGAATGTATTTATTATTCTAAAAAGACGTATATTCTACGACCACATATTATTCTCTATTAACTCTCATCCCCTATTTACACTATAATAATGGTTCATACTTTTCGACTACGTCGTAGACCTGTTGAATCAAAACCTGCTTTCTATCTTCATCACACCACGATCCATTGATCCCGTTGATCGCAATCTTTTTCCAGTCGTTCAAACTGAATCCGAACCTGGTATGCACTGTAATGTAGTTATCAAGAATATATCCACCGAAGTATGCTGGATCATCACTATTGATACTGAATGGAACGTTGCTCTTGAAAAACAAATCTATTGGAAGCTCAGAAACATCCTTCACTACTTGTAATCTAACATTAGATAACGGACACACAGACAACATGGTTTGGGCATTCGACAATCTCACCAACAATTCTTCACTGTGTTGCGAGTTGACACCATGGTCAATCCTTGTTACTTGTAATTGGTCCAAAGAAGTTGTAACAAAACTGTAGTCTCCTTCTTCACCAGCATGAGCAGTTAATCCCACATTGGGGTAGTTCACTTTGATGTGTTGGTAACATTCGATGAATAATTCTGGTGGAAATGGCTTTTCGGAAGAGTCTAATCCTAAACCGTGGATAATTCCCAGCTCGTAGTACTTAGATGCAGATTTAATAGTTTCCAACCCGTGAGCAGAAGGTAAGTGTCTCAAGATACACATGATAAGCTTGTTGGTGGTTCCAAACTTGGAATTGGCATCGACACAGGCTCTGTTGAATCCTTCAACAACGGTGTCTATGGAAACGCCTCTTTCCACATGGGCTTGAGGGTCAAAGAACACTTCAGAATGCAAACAGCCATCGGTATAGGCCTTTTCGAAGTAAGTCATAGCCAAATCGTAGAAATCTTCGGCGGTAATTAAAACACTCATGCCCACATAGTAGTGGTCCAAAAAATCTTGCAAGTCGGCAAAACGAGCGTATCTTTCATGACAGGCTTCAACGCTTGGAGGAAATGTTTCTGGCAACGTAATGTTGTTTCTCTTAGCAAGCTGGAAAAGTAATTCAGGTTCCAAAGTACCTTCCAAGTGAACGTGATGTTCACATTTAGGTAATTCCCTGAGGAATTGGGTCATATGCTGGTTGCATTCGTATTTAGCCATGTTGAGGATGTGATGTTCCAATGCAAAAGTATTTGATCTTTCTCTGATCTTTATATATTTCTACATCTCATCGCGGGAAAAAAGAAATTTCCGCCCACATATTTGACATATTTCCAGCCCAGGCGCCAGTTTTACAGCCATTTCAGTCCTAAGTAAAGTGTTCTTACCTCCAAGTGCTCTCATTAGAGTCATAGCAGTCTTGTCCCCAACTTGGAGCGTTTTTGAAGAGCCGTGGCGCCAGCAATGGGCATGCATTGCTCCGCGGAACATCCGCCACAGAAAAAGAGCAAATTCAGATCCGTACACCGCAGCTAAGCCTACACCCGTGCACCACTTCGTCATGTCACAGACCTTTCACGGTGTTCACAACGGTTCTAATAATAGAATCCCGTCGGTTTCATCGCCATATCTTGATCCTGTCTTTGTCTTTTCATCTTGGCGCACCGCACGTAGCCAGTGCAGCATGACCTCCTCCCTTGCTTTGCTGCAACTCTGCCGATTCAGATGCCGGTTTCCCTGGCTTCGTTGGCCGGATCTGAACCCGTACACCGTATGGCTGGTCGAGTGTTTTGGTATTTGACTGTGCACGACTGCCAGATCAAGAAAAATCCATCATTCTCTCCGTCTACAATAGCCTCCTTCAGACGACAGCGTCATTGACATGGCCCTTCCTGGTAGATGGCTTTGGACCACGCTTATGCCCGTCGAAGCGATGGTTTCAGCCTCTCTGGTACCATAGTCGGGAGAACAATACGTCGTCGTCTTCTCAAGGCTGTAGTAGCAGGTTACAACTACTTTTCTTTTTCTAAGCCTGATAAAAAGGTCGTAAACTATTTTTTTTTTTTTTTTGCGTTTTTAATTTAATTTTTATATATCTTTCTTTTACTCGTGTATTCATATTCTCTTCTTCTGTAGCCATGAGCTATCACCATTACAATTCGGCTCGTGACGACGATGAAGACTCGCTAGACCAGTATCTCAACAACCGTGATCATCATTACGTGCAGCACCAGCTGACGGAATACCTCCATCCCCCCGCTGGCAATACTGTCAACCGAATCTCGTCTGACGAGGACTCAATTATCTTCCAGCAGCCAGAACCAGCATACAACAACGACCTCCTAGCTCGTTCTCAGGATCATTTGACCTCCTACTACCAATCTCCTACCCCCCCAGAACATAGCACGCGTATCTACTCCTCCACCGTCAACCCTTCCCCGCCAAACTTCTCGCCGTTGCCGAACGATAACCCGTTCGACTCGCTGTTTGCTGCCAATGAGCGTCCTTCTATCCCCAACCCAGTTGAATACGGCGCCCAGTACGATCCGAACCAGAACTACGAATTGAACGAGTTCCACGACTACAACTACAACACCAACTTCCAGGAAGCGTTCGTACCCCATGTCTACGAAGACGATGATGACGAAGAACGTGAATACGACCAGCGTATCCAGTACGACCAGTTTGAGGGTGACTACTACGACTTGAACGTGGTGCAATTGCCGCCTACTCCTCCACCCCAGCTTCCTATAAAAGCCCCTCTCACAGATACTCCTCTGTACGTCGATGACGTTGTGCCGCTGTCGCCGTTTGCCGATGCTCCCATCGAGTATGGTGAACCGCCAGAAGAAGAAGAGCCTCAGCGTGAGCCTCCAAACGTCTACATCTCTGGTATTAATGGACATTTGGTGCTCGACTGTCCGGTTGCAGACGAACTCTTGTCCAAATACCGTGACTATAACCCAGCGCTCGAAGGCGGTGGATTATCCCGTGAATTCAGATTCATGAGATACACTGCCGTTACTTGTGGGCCCAGTAACTTCGAAAAGGATAAATATATTCTTAGACAAATCCATTACGATCCTGAACCAAGAAAGACGGAAATGTTGGTGGTCATCACTATGTATAATGAAGACGACATTCTTTTGGCAAGAACCCTTAAAGGGGTCTTCAAGAACATTAAACATTTAGAGTCCCGAACCAGAAGTTCTACCTGGGGTAAGAACTCGTGGAAAAAAGTTGTTGTGTGCATTGTCAGTGATGGCCGTTCTAAAATCAATCAGCGTGCTCAAGCATTGCTTGCTGCTTTAGGGGTTTATCAAGCCGGTTTGGCTAAATCCTATGTTGATGACAAAGCGGTGAAAGCACATGTCTATGAGTACACCACTCGTGTAGGTATTTCGAGTGTTACCGATACCGTCAAGTTGACCACCGAAAAGATCGTTCCCGTGCAATTGCTTTTCTGCTTGAAAGAAAAAAATGCTAAGAAAATCAACTCCCATAGATGGTGTTTTGATGCTGTTGGAAGAACCCTCGACCCCAACATCGTGGTGTTGTTAGATGCGGGTACTCAGCCTACAGGTAAATCGTTGTACCATTTATGGAAGGAGTTTGCTCGGGATCCTAAAGTTGCCGGAGCTTGTGGAGAGATCAAAGCATCCCTTCAAAAAAGACAAATTTTATCCAACCCGTTGGTGTACGGACAAAATTTCGAGTATAAGATCTCCAACATCTTGGATAAACCTACAGAATCAGTTTTTGGTTTTATTAGTGTGTTGCCAGGGGCATTTTCGGCATATAGGTACGTTGCTCTACAGAACGATATCAACGGACAAGGACCTTTGGAGAAGTACTTTAAGGGGGAATTCTTACATGACAGTGGAGATTTAGATCCTAAAGATGATGAGTACCTGTTGAAATCAAAAATGTTGCAGAATGAAGCCGGTATTTTCACCTCAAACATGTACCTTGCCGAAGATCGTATCTTATGTTTCGAATTGGTTGCGAAAAAGAATTGTGCCTGGCTATTGCGCTACTGTAAAAGTGCTAGTGCCGAAACGGATGTTCCAGAGAAACTCGCTGAGTTTATTCTTCAAAGAAGAAGATGGTTGAATGGGTCATTTTTCGCTGCCATTTATGCTATTGCTCATTTCCCCAAATTATGGAGATCATCTCATTCTCTTGTTAGGAAGATCTTTTTGCACATTGAATTCCTCTACCAGTTTTTGAACTTAGTGGTTTCCTGGTTCTCGATAGCATCGTACTTTTTAGTGTTCAGAATCTTGACTACCTCGTTAAGTGACAGTGGTTTGCATTTTGCCCCCGGTAATGTCTTATCGGTAATTTTTCTATGGTTATACTTGGCATCCATCGTGACAACTTTCGTGTTGAGTTTCGGTAATAAACCAAAGGGTACTGAGAAGTTCTACGTGGTTATTGTGATTTTCTTTGCCATTTTGATGGCTTACATGATTTTTGCTGCATTATTTATGGCAGTACATGCCATTCAGGACATTTATGACAATCAAACCAAAATCACTGTATCCTTGTTCTTTAAAAATTCCGAGTTCAGAGACTTGGTGGTGGCTACATCCTCGACCTATGCATTATACTTTATTTCGTCATTCATTTACTTTGAACCATGGCATATGTTCACTTCGTTTGTCCAGTATATCTTGCTATCTCCCTCCTACGTCAATGTGTTAAACATCTATGCCTTCTGTAATATTGATGATGTTTCATGGG
The DNA here is from genome assembly GCA_030555995.1 of Isabelozyma heimii. Taxonomy (NCBI): domain Eukaryota; kingdom Fungi; phylum Ascomycota; class Pichiomycetes; order Serinales; family Metschnikowiaceae; genus Isabelozyma; species Isabelozyma heimii. Next base: position 216,178 of record JANIVW010000005.1, read on the forward strand.
GAACCAAAGGTGATACAGGAGCGCAAGACTTGGGTGCTGCGGTGAAGAAGGAAGATGGTACTTTCGACGTCAGTGTTCCTACTCAAGCCGCAGAAATTAACCAGTGCTACTTGGATGAATTAGAAAAGATTAAGAAACCAGCAGAAGACAACGGAGGTAAATTCGAAGGAACCCATGAAGATTATTATGCTTTCATCAGATCGATGACGGTATTGATCTGGATGATTTCCAATTTCGTTATCGTAGCCTTGGTGTTGGAAACTGGTGGGTTTGACCAATTCGACAAGGCATCGACATTGGCCAAAAATAAGGCTACAAGAGCACGTATTTTTTTGCTGGTTATCTTGTGGACAGTTGCGTTCATGGCGTTGTTCCGGTTTATTGGTTGTGTGTTGTACTTGATCCAGAGAATGTTGAACCACTTCCGTCGTAACACAAGCATGCAACCGATGAAAATGTAAGGGTGTGTAAAAAATATAAACGATCTCTAAAGTAGCTGTAAGCCTCTGTAAGCCTATGAGTGGTATGGGAGGTAATTGAGATAAATGTAGTTTGCAGCCGATATTTATCATATGAGTGAAGTAAACTTTAAGTAAGCTGGTTCCTTCTTAATGTAACTGCGACTCTACTGACGCTACTGATTCTTTTTATCTATAATTCATGGAGTTTCCTATCACCACTGTCTGTGACTATTGCTTTTCCATAACTTCACTCTCTGTCGCCTGCATATATTTGCGTTGACATTGTTGCGTTTATGTCTTTCATTCGCGACACACTTCTCTTTTTGCAGTCGCGACATTGAACACCAAAACACCAAAACACCAAAACATCAAAACATCAAAACAACATCACCGTGAAACACACAACGAGCTGACAATGAGCACCAACAGAATACGGAAGCGAGGCCCTGTTCTAACGTCAAAGAGCGATATTAGGTCACAATTGGGTGACCCTTTGCCTCTACCATACAGACTCGACGTCCCAGCTACCAATGAAGAAGACACAGTAGTGGAGCCAGTTCCACTATACGCATCCCACAACCGTGGAAAATCGTTAGATTCATCTATGAAGATACGCTCGCATCCTATTTCTACGATATTTAACCAACGGGTGCTGAGTGAAGGAAGTGATATTGACAGAAGTGACCAGAATATAGTGATCAAACCTCGGCCCATACCGATACGAAGTAATCGGCTAGCCCTGCGACCAGATCCTGGACCAGAGAGTAGACTAGAGAGGCGACTGGTTGTTACCTCGATTGCTTCGATTGAGGCCAAATTGACTGAACTCAGGAGCCTTATTCAACAAACTGGAGACGAACCCAATCCTGAAACTCTTCACCAAATGGATACCTTACTACAGACCTTAATAGACGAAGAGAAAACTCGAGAAAGGGAGGAAGATTCTGAAGTCGAGAACATGGCAGGCCAGGAGTTGAATATCATGCAAGAGCTCGAACGACTTCAGAACTTAAAGAGAGAGATTGTAGCCTCCAGTCCGAAAAATCAGAGGTGGGCGGAATATTTGTGGATAGGAGGAGTTGCATTAGTGATTGTACTGTTTTTATCGTTAATTTGCAGTCAATTGAACTATGAATATTGCTACTACTACTGCTGATGTCCACATGACGGTGTAGCACCACTTGACTTTCAATCCATTCTCAGAAAACTCATGATTACGACTAAAGGTGGCTGGAAGAGGGAAAGCGCCTAAATCCACTGCATTTTCTCCCACTGCCTATTCCACGCATAGTTTCATCCTTCCATGCTCCCGAACTGTCTCTAGATCCTCACGATCTAGAGATCCAAAGGGTCAAAAGAATCTCACAACTGAAACGTTTAGTCATATTTATGGCTTCAGGTACTTTTCCTTGCCAAAGTTGGTCGTTTGCCCTTATTAAACCTACAAAACTTAGATAAGCACACCACTAAACCAGACATTGTACTAATATGCATATTAGATTGAAGTCTTCTACGCACTATACAACTGCGATCTAATCCACCGAATTTTGACTTCAGCTGTACTACTAATAACCTTACTTTATTATCTATTGTGTTACTAATTTACATATTTACACGACGCAATTCCCACACTTCAACGCCTAACCATCTTCTTACTCGTCATAATCATTTCTAGGAGGTGCTGCACTTTCACTTCTCAAATATAAGTCAATAGCTGTAGAGAACGCAGCAAAACCTGCACATCCAAGGAATGCAGCCTGGGGCCCGGCTTTCAACGATAAAGCTCCTCCGGTAATACAACCGGCTGAAATCCCATTATATATATCATGCTTTGCACGAAAGCTTTCAATAGAACACTCAACTCCTGAATAAATGGCACCAATATAACCAAAGTTCTTAGCACTGGAATACGAACGACGTCCCATATCTGTGAATTGCAACTTCATTTGCTGCTTGAACGGCAACTGACTGATGTGAGAGGCAGCATTGGTCCCCGTGGGAACATCATAAGCCATGGATGCCATGAAAAGCCCAAAGAAACCCCCAAGGAAGAACCCTGATCCACCAGCCATGATGGTCTTTCCTGGACAGGATTGCATGAACTCAATCATTTTCTTAGCCCCCAAATCGGCTTGCTCCTCCTGGCTCATTTCACCCAAAGCTCTTGGTGGAGGTGCTGGTCCACCATACACTCCAAATACCATATTGTCTTAAAGTACCAGATTGTCTGGAGATGAAAAAAAAAACTTTTTTGCATACAGATCTTTCTGGTGTATGGGTGCAATCAGATGAATATATGTTGGTGTACGGATGTATCATGAAGCTATATAAATGTGCTATGCATGTGACGTTTCAAAGGTTGGCCGTTAAAGCCTAAATTCTATTCCTATGTAGATTCTGAACTGGTCGGAATTGAAATCATACGAGTCCCGGTTCAAATAAGGTCTTCGAAAGCCATCGAGAGGACAATAAAGCCATCAAAAGTGCAAGAAGCAGAAGCCATCAAGCGTACAAAGGTGTACGTCAAACTTAGACCTTAAAAATGAATGCTCGAAACTTGAACTTTAATGGGTTTTTTTGTTTCAGGTTTATTTCACGACTTCCGACCAATGAAACACTGGTGCTGAGGTGCTTTAACTCTATAGTTTAACTATAAACGGGGGTAAGAGCTCCTACGGGGGGATTCCCTAACCCCTGGTCTTATATTTCAACTTCTCCACCACAACCTGTTCGTGAAGCTTTCCTAACTTCATTGCATTGTTCAAAGAGGTCACGAGCTCTGGAGTGATTTGGATTTTCCCATTAGTGTCTTTGTAGAGCTGGCGAATAGCCTTTTTCAAATCCGATGAGGTGGAGGTGTCATGGGAGTTCAATTGTTTCAATTGTTTCCCTCCAACTGTATTTTTGGTATGAACTCTGATAACAAATGACTGTGAATCATGTGAAAATACGAACTTCTTATCAAGCCCTAAATTGTAGCCCTGGATGCTGATTCTCCACCGCACATCACCCAAGTCCTGGGTTTCTGGAATGAGGGTAAAGATCTCTAATTCGGAGATTGCATACGATGTAGTGAGAGACTTGGAAGCCTTATCAAACGATAGATATTGGTCGCCGAATTTGATAGCGAAGGTATCAACGGTTCTCTTCTCCACCAAAGATTTGTGCTTGGAGTCATCCACGGGGATGAGATGGAAAATTTGGTTGACAGCGTTGGGCTCTACCCGATGATAAGCAGAGTACTCCTCCGCATCGAAGAAATTCACCACATCCTTGCTATCTAACACCGATATGTCGTCATCAGCTTCTAGATCATGCAGGAGAACCATCGCCGGCGATGAGGTAACCACTATCATTGCAGCCCCGTTCAAATCGGGGAAGGATTGGGCAGAACTCCACCCAACATCCACCAGAAGCGGGTCAACATATCGGGGAAGCGGTATTTCCCTAGCCACAGACTTCTTGGGTTTCTGTTTCTGGGTGGAAGATTTGAATTTGAGTTTCCCCATAAAGAAGAAGAGAAGAAAAAAGAAAAAAAAAAGAAAACAATAAAAAAAAAATCTCTCAAGTCACACCATCTAAAATATGGGGTAATCTTACGCATGATGGTAATAATTTGCGCAACGAATGATTTTTCACCTTCTCAGTCACGGAAATGACAGCATAGAAATCACCCAACATACGACTATGTACGAGCGGGAGGATCAGGAAATCACGAGACGTCCATCCACTAATACCCCTATAGTTACTGTAACGTTACTTTAGAGCATTAAGAAGCCGTAATCAGCTAATGATTTACGGTGTGGGGGCACCATTTTTCCTTGTTTTCTGCTTTTTTTGGAACTAGCCACTAGCTGAGGAGAACTGAAATAACCAGTGAGGAGTGGAGAGACATTTTTCGATTACGGTGTTGGAGTCATAGGGCACTCTAAGCGAATAAGGGATAAGTGTATACGAGGAGGGTAAGAATATATAATAGTAATATAATCCGTTCGGTAAAATGTAGTTCACCTCTTTTCCTCTACACTAGTATTCTAAATACTAAACCCCCCTTCAAAGTGCTTTACTTTACTTGTTGCTACACCTACATATAACAACCAACTGCTATTTAAAAATGACTGCTAAAAAATCTAAATCTAAAGCTTCCATGCCCTTAGATTTAGACAACTGCGAACAATTAACCCATTTGAAACCATTACCCAAATCCAGATCTTCTTCTATCACCTCCATGGAATCTGAAGATGGTACCATGCAATCGGTGTTGAAACCACCACCAAGAAGAGATTTCGATGAACTTATGGCTTTCGAATCTTACATTAGAGACGAAACCTGGGATAACGATTTCGACTACTGTCATGCCCATTTATCTTACTACCCTCCTTTCATCTTAAAGGAGTGTCATGATAACTTGGAAAAAATCAAACCAACCATGAACAAAAACTCCCGGAAGTTTAGAAGAAACTTGCAACATCACGTCAAGAAGCATTTGATGATTGAGATGCAAAAATGCTCTGGCTTCAAGATGGATTTCTCCAAGATTGGTATGGAAGAAACCCCTAATTCCATCACCTGGAAGTACGCTGACGAAGGTGACCACGGCTTTGACCCATCCGAAGAGGATATGTACGATAGACACTGGAAATTAGAGTTAGAAGTCCGGTGTAATAATGAAAATCCTATGGTTGAGGTGGATTACAAGGCCATTCCTCTCATGTAATGATTGGGATCTCTCTAATCATCGAATGATTGGAATTTGTATTTAGTTAGGTAGCTGGGTCTTCCTTTTTTATGTTTTACGCTTTTTACGTTTTTTACGATTTTAACGACCCGTTTTGTTAGTGTGCTATCTAATGTACGTTTTGATGAAGGAAAATGTAGAATTGTAAGCAGTTCAGGAAATACCTCAATTTTTCGCAGCAAAAGGATTTGACTGAGGAGTAATAAAATGGCATTAGAAAAGTTACATGATGTCATCATTAACTATCTCTTGGAATGTTCAAAAGGTATGCAAAGTTGCTGTATTGCATAGAGTTCTCTATATTTCTTTTAGTGTCTTGCGTTTATTGTCATCATCGGGAACATCGACAGGTACGGTGCAATCGGAGCAGTTATCAAAAAGGAAAAGTAGGTAATGACTTTTATGGTTATTGCAACAGACATAGTTGTCAATATACAGTCGTGATACGCAAGAAATTTTTGATAGGGGCATCTCAACATTAGATAGTAGATGAAATGGGTGATAATCCTGACGTATTAAAGACCTGTTCGCTCCATGTATCCCAAATCTAAGGTCACTCCTTGCCTGCCTATAGTACGACTCCAGTCTAATTTAAGAGCCTATTAGCCGATTCATTGTATCTTCAACAAAGGAACGGAATGCTTTCGATCATATTTGAAAATCTGTTCTGATCCTCTCATGTCAGAGGTTGTTATCTACATGTTTAATGCTGCTATTTTGTGCATTTGTCTTTAGATATATGAGCATGTATCTCAATCTATTAACATATTGTACATTTACATGTCCCCTTATATTCCCCGATCAGTCTCTACTGGATCTTCTTCATCCAAGTCTTCGACTTGGTGTCAGTTCCTTGACAATCTGTCGTACGCAGGACTCACATTAACATACTCATTGACAAAGTCCGACAAATTCCCACTCAAATACTCCAAAAAGTTCGTACATTGGGCTCCCATCACCCCCACACTTATAGCATCCATTGAAGTTTGAGCTATCAACCCCGGTAGCACCACAAATAACCTCAACAAGTGTTCTACCCCATACACCTGGCATAAATTCAAACTTTTGCCCTTTTTTTTATATTCCTTTAGCAAATTCAAATATTGTAGTTTTTCAAATCGGTACAACAAAATCAAACTAAGAGATTTTTCAAAATAAACCTTCAATCCCTGAATGAACTCCTTGAGGATATTTATTTCAGTTGCAGGGATATCTGCTTCGAGTCTATGATGATAATACCAGTCCAAAATCGACTCAATCGGTGCTTTCGTGGGTAATTCGATTAATTTCCGATCTTTCGTGATATATTCCCAGTCATCGATGAGCAAATACTTCAATACTGGCTGGATGGTTAGGCCAATTTCAAAGTTTACCCGATCTTTTTTCTTCTTTATGCCCTTATCGCTTGCCACGGTAGAATTTCCCCTTTTTTTCGGCATCTTTTCCTGTTTCACCAGCTTATATACCTTGGCCGTAGCTGCCTTGAGTTCCTTTTGAGCCGCCAAATTCTCACTATTGTGCTCCATTATGCGGTCCTCGCCCACCCATTCGTCCCATTTTGCTTTCCATCCCTTGTAATGGAGCAAGTAAGCGTCGCTGGCAAGTAGATTTGCCGGAATATTGGCCTCTTTCACTGGTTCGATGTCTTTTCCGGGCTTGGGAGTGCCGGGAGCCAGCGAAGAAGAAGACGGGAAAACTTCAACACTCTTACTACTTTTCCTATGTACCTTCATCACCTTGGCCTCGTAGATCAACGGGCCGTGGTACGCTAACACTTTATCCCCTAAGTTAAACATGGTGCAACGGTAAAATGAAAACCCTGGCTATGGAAGTGTGCTCATATGGGAAAAACTGATACTGGAGCTTTCCGTTTTAGGAAACCCTAAATGAGAAATCTCTCGTTCCACAACAGCCGTCTCTCCCCCGCCATTCGGGCCCAGATCCCATCTCCAGCTGGCTCACTTACATTCTTTAGGCTCCTTGAGTCCATATATCCACTTCCCTTCCCTCCTGCTTGGCAGGTTATTGGACTGCCTTAGCTTACTCTAGTTCCCCAATACTTAGACAATAGCAACTTGTGAGACACTCGCAATAGGAGAAAAAAACTGGTGAAAAAAAAAAAAAGAAAAACATCTCTCTTTTCCTCGTCAATAAACTTTTTTTCCATATTCCAAAATATACATTGAGGTGCTTGTACTATCGCTAGTCACCTTTCTTCAGTAATCAAGAAACTCTCCTCTTCCTAGAACGACCGAAAGAAATTCCAGGTCGTCACCATATTCAGTACAGTGTTTGTTTGTTTTTATCCTTCCCCCGTACTTATAAGTACTGTTAAACACATCTCCATAGGCACGCTCCCTAGTTTATGAACTAAGGTATGGCGCAAAACAGCTCGACCAATGTCGTCGGGGTCCACTACAAAGTCGGCAAGAAAATTGGCGAAGGCTCATTTGGAATCATTTTCGAGGGTATAAACCTCCTCACCAACCAGCAAGTAGCCATCAAGTTCGAACCCCGGAAATGCGAGGCCCCCCAGCTTAGAGACGAGTACCGCTCGTATCGTATATTGAATAACGTAGAAGGCATTCCCAAGGCATATTTCTTTGGCCAGGAAGGCGTTCATAATATCTTGGTGATCGATTTACTAGGCCCATCATTAGAGGATTTGTTTGATTGGTGCAACCGTAAGTTTTCCATCAAAACCGTCATTCAAGTGGCCAAGCAAATGATCAGAAGGGTCCAGGCGATTCACGAACACGACCTTATTTATCGTGATATTAAGCCCGACAACTTTTTGATCGGCAAGCCTGGAACTCCGGAGGCCAACCAAATCTATGTGGTGGATTTCGGTATGGCAAAACAGTATCGCGACCCGAAATCAAAAATTCATATTCCGTACCGGGAGAAAAAAGCATTAAGTGGAACCGCTCGTTACATGTCCATAAATACTCATTTGGGTAGAGAACAGCTGAGACGGGACGATTTAGAAAGTTTGGGCCATGTTTTCATGTACTTTTTACGGGGCTCATTGCCATGGCAAGGGCTAAAAGCTCCATCCAATAAGCAAAAGTATGAAAAAATCGGGTTGAAAAAACGGTCCACATCAGTTAACGAGTTATGTTATGGGTTCCCCATTCAATTCGCTCAATATTTAGATTACGTTAGAAAACTAGAATTTGATGATAATCCCGATTATGAATATTTGATCGGCTTAATGGACAAGGCATTTATTTCCATTGATCAAGCCGAGGATGAACACTATGATTGGATGGATCTTAACAATGGTAAAGGCTGGGATGCAGCTTTAAATAAAAAGGCCAACTTACATGGCTATGGAAACCCTCATCCCCCCCAGAAACGCCAGCCACCGCAACAGAGGAAACTCTCCAATTCTCAAGCCCGCAACCAACAACAAAGAATCATGCAACATCAACATCAACAACAGCAACAATCTGCTTTGGCGGCCCACAATCAGCAACAGCTGGTTATGAGGGCCAACAGTCAATTACAAAAGCAGCAACTACAACAGCATCAGCATTATAAGAACTACAACTCTATAAATGAGGATAACGACTATCCAATACCCCGGGATGATGGAGACTTGCATTCGGACACATCAAGTTTCAACGAAGGCAACGGGCAGAGAAGTTGGATAAGAAGAATTTTCTGTTGCTTCTAATCATCGTGTTCATTTCTTGTATTATAAGGCATTCATTGTCGTTAATGTATTACTCCGCATAGTCTCTGTGTATTCAATTCACTAATGTCTAATACTGTGGCCAACGACGGTAATTGTAAGCTTCTAACCCCAACAGTGTCACCCAAACCAGCTGTCACCAGCCAACTGAAACATTATATAACTGCTTCACCTCATGAACTCTTTAAACCCATACATCTGAGCCCCACAGCTGTCAAACGATCGCGCTATTATTTTTTGATCGGTAAAAAAACATGAATTGCCGAATCTATCAAACAAGGCCACCTAACTGAAATTCAGCCACAAGATTTGCAGCTAGTTGGTGGAACACAAGGCCGGATCCTGATGATTTCGTATCAAAAACCAACCAGTGAGGAAGACACAAACTATGAAGTGGACGAAAAGGTGGTGAAAAAGCGGAAAAGCCACGACAATCCAAAACTAACCCCGATCTCGTCTTTGTTGAATGCTAGCAATAATGACACCATGGACAATCACCAGCGAAGATTGAAGGCCGCTTGCAACCGGTGTCGGAAACGTAAAACCAAGTGCTCAGGGTTACAACCCTGTAGAACATGTGAACTAATTGGCGCCGAGTGTGTTTATCCCAGGAAAGCGAAGAAAGTTACGATCCTTGATGTGGAACTCGAGGAGTACCAGAACAAAATCGAGGCACTCCAAGCCGAGCTCGAGGAATTGAAGAGGCTGGCGGCCGAAGAAGTGAAGAGGCAGACGACTCCTCGCCAACTGGCGGCCCTTCCTCCTCCACAGCACAAGCAGTCTGGCGAAGCAGGTGATGCGATTGTCGACTCGAAATTAACTCTCTCAGTATGGCTAGGTTCTGCTTCAAGTGAATTGGTTTGTTGGAATCTAAAGGAATTTGCCAAGTCGATCATCCAGAGGAAACAACCTCGTGCAGATACAAAGACGACGTCAGAGCTCGAAATCTCTCCTGATTTTAGCTCCTATCTCGAAGAAACTGCCTATGATCATCTTTTGAATGATTACACTCCCGGAGTGTTCACAAAGGATATCACCCCAATCAAAGAGGTTCTCAAAAATGTTCAATATGGCGAATTGATGCAATTGCTTGATAGTGTTGTCTTGTTCATTAACTCTGGTTACTTAACTGTGGATCCCGGTAGTTTCAGAGAGAAATCAAAGGCTTATTTCGATGGTATGGGCAATTTTCATGTCGACTCCATCAACAACAACACAAATGACTACTTTTTGTTCAAATTGTTAATGATTTTGGCCCTTGGACAAATTTACGGGAAGAATGCAACCCTCTCTGCTGGCCATATAATCCCGAACCCCCAAGGTCAAGTTCCGGGACTAAAATACTTCAAAATGGTGGTGATGTACCTCCCACCTACGTTTCAACTACTTTCGCTAGCAAAATCTAACATCAGCAACACTCTCCAGGTGATTGAACTCTTTGGGTTGATTGCTATGTATCTACGATGTCTTGATAAGAAACAGTTGGCAGTAGTGTTCACCTTAAATGCGTTAGAAATGGGGGTTTCGATCAACTTACATAAAGGAAATGATAACGACGACCCTAATAGTCATCATAATAAGATCTGGTGGGCCACCTACTGCCTCAACCGATTTTTCAGCTCCAGAATAGGTCAGCCGTTATTGTTGACTCCGAAGGAAATTACTAGGAGCTATCCAGGGTCTAAACAAGGGTCAACGAAGTATACTCTTCCTCCGCAAAGTAAGGATGATTTTTCCAATGCCGATACTATGAGATTCTACATTGACTTAGCCAAGATTGCTGATATGATCACCAACGATTTATATTCGTTCAAATCACCCTTTAACACCAAGCTGTATTTGAATTCAACCTTGCGTATTCTTGAAAAATTAATCGACTGGGTAGACAACATCCCAGACTACTTGAGGTTGATAATCCCCACTAACGACAACTATAAGAGTATCAATGAGAACAATCGATTGATTTATACCCTTCACTTGAACTATTTGCATCATATTTACCTCACATGTATCCCTATTCTCTTGAACTTCACCAAATCCAAACTCATTTCGTTCAAAAAGAGCAATGATCATCACGAATTCCTTGACTTGAAAACTCTACCGAAAAACATCAGCCACATCATCATTGCATGTGTCAACGCTTCCCAATTGACAATCAACATCTTTATGGCAATCTATCGAGAGAAGCTAATGAGAATCTTCGGCTTCACAGACCTTGACTTTTTGCTTAGTTCGTCGCTTACGTTCATCAATTGCTTGATGCTTAAAGTGAATGTCGCTAAGCAGGAGAAATTCCTGAACTACACTTTTGAGGAGTACTTGGAGGTAGCAATGAATTTGATCTATGAAATGAAGCTCCGAGGCAATATGGTGGCCAAGGGAAAGTTGGACCAGATCGTTGACTTGTTGGTATCATTACAGGAGGTATTAGAAGAGTTGGGTTATACTCGAATCTACCAAAATCTCCACAAATATTCGTCTACCGTCAGTGTTCCATCGCCCGTAGTGGACCATCCTTTGGTGACCACTCCTAGTTCCAGTGCCAGCCCTGGAATGGCACTTACCTCTAATCTTCGAGGTGGAGACTACCAGAAACCCCGGCTTGTTAAGCCCATATACACGGAACAGACCGATTTCCTCACGTTTCAGTCCATTCCCTCACCCCAGATCTTCAGTATGGGGGTCAACGAACTTTTGGATCAATTCCAGTTTGGGGATAGTATTGATTCAGGGTTTTTAACTGGTCCGGGCATTCTAAACGAAGATGTAACGTTGCTTGATATAAATCAGCAGCAGCAACTTCAACAAAATTTACATGGGCTCCAAATGAGACAAGAACAGATGCGGTTGCAGCCATCACAGCCACTACCAACACTACTCACCCAATCCGATACACTGGAGCCCAGTTACAGTGAGCTATTCACCGTCACGAAGGAGGATATGATGTTCATGGATCAAATCATACAAGACTTCCATGATACAATGAAATAAAGGTCCTCCTCCAGTGAACCGACTGGAATGGTCTCTCCATGGCATTAAGTAGCTACATACATGTATCTTTATCGTTTATTCGCTATACACCGTAGACCGTCAGTTGTCCAGCATGTCTGACGATACACTATTCATTCTTGATCTCGGTTCACTCGAATCTGATTCCATGGATATAGCACTATTCTTTCTTGGGGGAGGCACTGCCATCTCCTTCTGAGGAAGCCACGATTTGTTGTTGGTGGTGTTCTCGTGATAGCTGTAGTATCTACCTGTATTCACACTAGAAGCCATGGAGTAATGGTATGGGGTCTTGCCGCCATGCATTTTGGCGGACATTCTATTAAAGAAGTCGTCGAATAAGTCTGGCATTTTCGTTCTTAATGTTGATAACTACTAAATCAACGAAATCGTCTACAGTCTTCACTTTTATACCTAGTCAGCCCCTTCCCCTCAGGCCTCACTTATGTGAAGTCAGTCATTGAACAATAGTATGGGGGGAGCAAGTACGGAGTTTCTCTTCTTTTTTCTTTTCTTTTTTTTACTGCAGTCAATCCCCACCTGTTGATTTGTCATCAAACGGATTTAACTATCAAGTTTGGAAGGGTGTAGGGCTGAAGTTTGTAAGGCCCTGTGTGGGCTGATATCATTGTGCTGATTTTGGTAATTTTCCCCATAAATCGCTGAAAATCGAGCATGTCTAATTGTTCTCACATCATGTGGGGAAGAATGACTGTTCTGCGATAAAGAATTTGTCTTTGTATGAGGCAATATTCAAAAATACTTCTACAGTATGTTGCTGTTTGTATAAGTGTTTGAGCTATGGTACAGTCAACTTCCGAATTAAGAGAATTGAATAAAGAATGCTGTAGAAACTCAGGAAAGGGCTTCATTCGGTGTATTTATAGATAAGATAAGAAAGTTTACACTTAGCGAGGTCTAGATGAGCAACCCACTCGCTTATCTGTTACCTCCGACCCTTATGAAGCAGTTAATACCTTAATTAGCTACAAAAATGTCTCCGTTAAGCCGCTTAAAGTTAGTGAACATGCTTCACTCTCATTGCACGGTCAAGATCAGTACGCTGATAGTTCTGACAACTTCCCCTGTAATATTTTTAGCAATATTATACGTAAAACAAAAAAACACATTCCCCCTACAATATTCGAAACAATATATATATTTGTAAAAGAAAAAAACAAGACATAATCATGTTTAAACATAAAATAAAAGCAAAGAGTTATATAAGTAAAGAACAGAAATAGATAAAATTAAAGTTGAAATGGAGACGCTTTTGGTAGATTTCCTGTTATGATTAGTTGGACGATTACGGTAAATCACAACTGTCATTAGCTTATGCACATGGTAAGGATAATTTTCATTGGCTTTTTATGGAACTTTTTGTTTTGATTTCTTCTCTATTCTTGTCCGAAACCAACCGTTTCTTCGACAGCCAACGTCAATTTTTGCTTCATACTTTCATATGAGGTATATGGAGGCAAGTCAACTCTGTTGAAACAAGTATGTGACTTAGGTAATTGATTAGATTCCCCTGCCTTTTCAATGGTGAATCTTCTTGGACCATCAGACCCTTGTAAATCTTTAAACCCATTGACTGGGATTCTCGAGGTACCAGTAGTAAATTGTAATAATCTTGCTTTCTGTTCCGAATCCCATTCTTTGATACATTTCCAGAACCATTGAATAACTTGATCAGTTTCTTGGTATCCTCTATAATCAGTATGTTTCTTCCAATCTTCAACATCAATTTCAGCCAAACCACCAATTAACAATTCCAATTCTCTTTCATCAAACACATTGACCAATTCTTGAGGAATCAATTCATTAAATCCATTAATGAATGCTTTGAATTGTTCTTCCACACGCTTAGAAATCTTCCATTCAGATATCAATTCAACATATTCGTGTTTATTGGTTTCAGTCACTTCAATATCTCTTCCTCCAGGTTTCAAATCAACTTCGACGATTTCTCCAAATCTTTCATCTTCAGCACTAAACGTTAAATCCAAAATATCAGTAATGTCATTATCACAAATCCACTTCAATGATCTATAAAATTCTGCATCGACCCCTTCCATGTCTTGTAAAACCACTTTTTTATGTAACATCATCTTGTACAAAGCACCAACGAAAAACGCATCTAAAAATCTTCTATGGAAAACACCCAAACCAACAACTCTACCAATGAATTTGAAGTAATTCAAATGTTCTGGGTTAATACCGGAGTTTGGATTGATTTGTAAAGTATAGTTATCATGAGAGGAGTACTCGAACAAACAGTAAAATGGATTGAACATATCATGAGACAATAAGAAGAAAAATTCTCTGGAAACTCCACCATAATCCAACCCTTCTTCACCGTCGAACTTTATCATTAACCGTTTCTTCAAGTCTTCTGGTGTTTGTCTCATGATTTCTTGATAAGAATCTTCAAATATATGGTCTCTTCTAACCTTGATATGACATTGACCGGGTAAGATTCTAAGAGCAGGTTGAGATCTGAAATAAATGACTTTTCTTCTGAAATCACGCTTGTACTGAGGAACATTTTGATCCAATGATGATGGTAATCTTGGATCGTCCCAAGTAGTTGTTTTGGTATTATGGTCAACGAAGTAAACTCTGGCTGTGTTGGTTAATCTCATTTCCCATCCGGAAGGTAATGGTCCTAGTTGCGAAACCGGTTGTTGTTGAATGGTGGTATGAGGACCAAAAGTACGAATGTATTGTTGTCTTCTTGGATCAACCCAGGTTGTGGTTCTGGTATTATGGTCTACGAAATATGGTCTGCCTTCAGTGGTGAATCTTTGTTCCCATCCTGAAGGTAATTCACCTAAACCGCTGGTGGTGGCACCGGAGGCAGCCATTGACACAGCAGCAGCAGGGCTGACGGGGGTGTTTGCACCGCTAGCATTAACCGTAACATTACCACTGGTTGACGAGGTAGGAGTTGAGGATAATTGTGGAGACTGAGGTGCTTCGCCCGGTAAGGTCCGGCCACGATGTTGTCTTCTTTCTGCTTCAGTATTATCTTGTCTTTGTTGGCCTCTTTCCAGTTCGGATTGTTCTAAAGTAGGCCTTTGCCAAGTTGTTGTTCTGGAATTATGGTCAACATAATAGGTCCGTCCGAAGTTATCCGTTCTACGTTCCCAGCCTGGAGGTAATCTCCCGTATTGGTCTTCGAACGAGGAGTACTGTTTATGGGCGGCTCCCGCGGCAGCGTTGGCACCACCAGGAGCACCACCAGGAGCACTGCTACCTCCGACAGGAGCTGGGGGAGCGGCATTGCTGGTACTGCTGATAGCAGAAGCGTTACGGGTATGATTGGAGGCGGAACCGTTTGTTTGCGGGGCTGAGGAGGACGACGACGTCGACGAATTATTGTTATGGCTGATAACTACGATAATTTTCCCGCTGACGGCCAAGTTTTCGTTGGATTTCTTCAAGTCTCTAGTGATGGTTTCCTCTGAACTGGGTAAGGACAAGTCAATGACATCGCCAATTCTAACGTTGACCACTCCCAAGAACCCTTGGTCCTTTTTCTTGAATTTTTTCTGATCAAACACCTGGATCACGAGGATGGAGTCTTCTAAAGCGTTGAAATTGAACGATTCATTCCAATACGGGTTTAACGTTTTCTTAGCGGTTTTCGTGGTTTTGGTTTGAGACCCGTCAACGGTGATGACGGAAAACGGGTCTGGCTGACGGAACACGTCTCTTTTGTAAAGAGATTCGGCGGCAACGACCTTCACGTTGATCTTGGTTGTTCTTGACATATTTGGTGGTCTAATCTATTCCCATAAATATATAAGCAATGGTGAGCAAATGCTGACAACAGTGACTCCTATTACGGGTCTGGCAACGACAGAAGGAGAGGACGGAGTCGGGTGGGGAATAAGGAGATCAGTTATCAATCAGGTCACTGGGTAAAAGCCCTCTAGACACAACGATAGAACAGGAAGAACAAAGGAAAAAAAAAAACGATCGAAGAAAACTTATCTAAGGAATCAATCAAGTTTTATCAATCGCTGTTCTATTTTACCTTCTTTTTTTTTTTTTTTTCCAATGATCCTTGTAAAAATGACAGGAGAAAAAAAGTTACCGGAAAAGAGAGCCAAAACGTTCCACACACAATAGCTTTTCTTCTCCGTTATCTTACACTTGAAGCTGAAGTTTAGACAGAAACAGGCCAGGAAAGGGTACACAGGCAGAGGGGGTAAGCTCCTCAGGCTGCCAGCCGTTTGTAGCTCCGTGCCCCTAAACCGTGAGCGACAGCAATCGGATGAAATGGCTGAGCAACCTGGCAAAGTGAGTCAGGTGCCGATGTACGGGTGCACAATTATACTTCCTAATCGGGCAGTGTAGCTATTATCTGTCCTGCTATGAGGAGAGGAAGGCTGAACCAGAGTGTAGCCCGAGCCTGGTTAGGTTTAGAGATATTGAAAGGGGTTATGGGTAGTTCGGGTGGAGTATTGAGGGGGGGTCAAAAGGGTAGTTTCGGGGGATATGGGACCATGGTCTGAGGAAGCTCCATGGCTGCAACAGAAAGAGCCCCTATTTGTAAGCTTGCAGCATCGATAGATTTATACCCTAGTAGTAAAAGCAGGTCTATTTCTTAGGTACCAGGTAACAAAATGAATCTACAACTTCCGCTGAGGTTAGGTTTACTACTTGGTGAGTTCTACTTGATGAGTTATATTAGGTGAGTACTATTAGTTTTAGGTGGTTTATTGTCCCGTCTCTATATAACAAAGTTGGAAAAGTCATTGGCAAATGTAAAGTCATTATCATCATTTAAATTAAGGTCAAGTAAGTGCAACTTGGGGTTGTGCTCTATTGATTCCACCATAGTAGGATTAGTAGATAATGTATCCATGGAATCGTTAAACTGCTCCCCAGAGCCACTATCATCTTTAATATGAACTTGTGAGTCCACGGAGTACGAAGATTCGTTGATGTGGTGGAAGATACTCGAGTCAAGACGCGGCATGGAGAAACTGAAATCGTCAAGAGAAAGAGTATCGTTTGTCGAAGGTGAGTCTAACTCTGGTACAGAGACTGGAGTCGACGAGACGATCAGCAAAGGTTCGGGAGTATCTGGCTCGACTAAGTCCCGTGTAGCTCGAACTGAGTCTTTGGCAGCATCTAGAACTGGATCTTTGGCGGAATTCATCTCTGAATCGTTCAAAGAACTCAATAATTCTATCTCCTTCATAGTTGCCTTTCTCGAAATAGCAAGAGGCTTTGTATCCTCAAGTAAGCTTTCGGCCGAATCACTGACCAAAGTAGCATCGGAGGTTTCTTGGCTGTTCATCAACAATCTGATGTCATCATCAGTGTAGTATAATTTATTAGTGTTGATGTTGATGTTGATAGCATCATAAATCTTCGAATGAATACCAAAGAATGAAGAAGAATCGATAGAAAGAATTTTCAAATCCTCACTGTCAGACCCCCTGATTGATTCCATGCCCATGATCTTCGTATTAGAAGCTGGCAACACTGTACCACATTGTCTTTCACGAATAGTTTTATCCATCGAGTTTCGACTAGGGCAGAACTTTACACTGTTGATACCCTCTTTCAACCCACATTGTTTCAATGTGGCATCGTCAGTGAAGTCGGTAACATCACTGGTCAAATCCCAATGTACAATGTTTCCGTCGTAGCCTCCAGAGAACAAATCTTGTCCGTTCCACTGCAAGCTCATGATTCTTCTTCCTTGGTGGCCGTCCAATTCGGCAAAACTGTCTTGCTTCCGTACATCCCATAAACGAACTACTCCATCCATGTGACCGGCTGCGAAGACATAATCATTGGTGGAAGACCATTTCATTTTGTTGGCAGAAAGATTCTGTTTATTGGCTTGGTTGATAACTTCTTCGGGAACACTGAAACGAGGGTTTCTAATGTCTAGCAACGATACCCCAAACTTCCCACAGATCCCAATGATATTGTCACTGTTGGAATTGTTATCGAAACTCCTCACTCCGTTGATGTTGGATATTATCAACGGCTTGGGTCTGATTTGCGATTCACAGTTCTTCAAGTCCCAGTAAAACAAGTTGTTGTCGTAGATGGATAACAATCTATTGTTGTCATTATGGAACCCAATTTCTGTGATGTTGGTGTGCTTGTGCTTTAAAATGGATGAGCTTTGGTTGATGGACTTTAAGTGCTTACGATGGTTAAATCTTTTCACGATTTCCGCCGATTCCTCCTCATCTTCTTCCTTGTCAACTCGGGGTAGCGACACCAAGTGGGCATATCCTTTATTGTTCCCAGTTACAAGGTACTTAGAGTTAGTGTTGGGAACCCATTTCATGGAGTGGATGTTGGGCAAGGAGATGGTGTTATGGTGAGTTAAGTAATTATTGATCAAATCCAACTCATATATAAATAAATTGCACTCTTTGTTAGCACTGGAGACCGCCAATATTGTGTTATCACTCTCATGGGAACTTATGGCTAAAGAGGTTAAATTCTTATCACTATCAGGAATCTTCCAGTAGTTGGACTTTATATGGAGACGGTTCAATGAGCACGACTTGTTGATGATTTCGGTATCCTTGGGATTATTCTGATTTAGTAACCAGCTCGAGTTGTTGTGTTGTTGGTAGAAGTCTTCATTTCCAAGCTCCAACGACGATTGACTGGCTATAGGAGACAAGGAGGTTTGGAACTTCTTAATGGCGTTTTGTCTAAACAACAACGTAGGCTCGTAGAAGGACATAGTTGATCTTGAAAACTTTCTTTCTTACTGGTCTCATCATGGAATCTTCATCTTTTATAAAGTCATCATCGTTATCGCTGGTAACCTGGCTGTTGGTTGTGAAAAAACCGTGCGAAATTACCTTCTCTGCTGGTTCCATTTCCTAATTTGACATTCAGTGACGTTTTTCTGGTGTGCGCACGCCTTTCTCGTGGCTGGCTACGTACAAAAGTAGTTGCAGCCATCGAATTGAGAAAGAATGGCGCTGTAAAGGGTCGACATCGATCAAGAGGTTCCCTATTGTGGAATAGCTATGACCTAAGTAGTGAAGATCGAACTAATGCAGAGAAGACTAACCTTTTTTGGACAGGCTTACTGTCTATATTGTGTTTACGTTTACTATACAATTATCTTCGCCTATATAGGGCCTTTTTTTTAACGGCTCTTGGCTCTAATGTCTTAGCCCTTGCTCTCATCTTCTCTTGTAAATGCATGGCTTCAACAACCATTCACCTTCGGGCTGGTTCTCTCTCCGTTTCAAAAATTCCTCCTTGTCCGACTCTTGCTCAATAAACTTCTTTTTTCTCTGCAACTTTGCGTTTCTTTCATTTATTATATCTTGAGGAGGTTTGAAAAATTCAAATCTCGTGAACATTTTGTTGTCGTTATCGGTTTTTTTATGGAAAAAACCATTCAACTTCAATGCGTCCACAAATTCAGCACCAATATCTTCAGGCTTTATTGGTTTCCCTTTACTATTGGTAGATTCGGTAAATCGGGACTTGATTTCTGCAATCCACAACTCGCCTCTTGGTGCCAAGATTCTATAGGCTTCATTTATGAAGTCAAGGAAATTGGTTCCCATCAACGCTAAACAAAATATAACTACTGAACATGATTCATCCGGTAAAGGAACATTTTTTATATCTGCAACCGTGATTCTTTCATTGTTCTTCTTCAAATCGAAACTGTGCACTGTAATGTCCAATTTACTGGGTCCCAGTTGTTGTCTATGCCCTCTGTTCGCTTTAGAGAACTTACCAGTCTTCTTTTGCTGCAAATTGTACTGTTTGGTGAACTGGTTCACATCCAAGGCAAACTGAGCCTCTCCACATCCCATGTCAGCAATAACTACTTTTTTGTCTTGGAGCCCTGGTAACCCTCCTGGAGCATTCACTTGACGAGAAGATCCTCTGGTTTTTACCTGGTCTACGAATACGTTCACCGGATTTTCAGGCCAGGACTGCACTTGGGACCGGAACCCTTGATGATATTCGTCAAATAATGAAGGCTGTTGTTTGATCAATGACAACGCATCCTCGGAGCTGATCGTGTATAACTGCTCATTAATCCATCTGAATCTGGATCCGGATAATTTGGCCATCATTTTTTGTTGCAATGGAGTCAATTTAGAGGTTATTGGCAAAGGGCTTTCCACGACTTCAGGTACGATCTCATCCTCATTCGGTATTTCCTCGTGTTTTCTCTTATTTGAAGACGCATATTCGGATTTCTTTTCGGGTTTCTTTTCTTCGGTTTTCTTCTTACTTTCTTCAGCTTCTTGTCTCTCTTTGGCCTGCTCTAGTTTTTTGGCCTTCCTCTTGTCTCTTTTTTCTTTCTTCTTGTCAACACCTCCATCTTTGGCGACCTTCACTTGCTTGAGATCCCAGCCATCTACTTGAAACAAAGCCATCGTGCTGTTCTGTAGAGAAGTAGGCAGTAATATGTGAAAAAAAGCCTATCTCATCGCTTATACTTTTTGTGCGAATGTTAAGGTGCACGGAAGTCTGAGTAACAACCAAAGTAGAAACACGCGCTTTCCTTTATTTACTACTATCTGGCCCCTTTTATATACCAAGCTATGGGGGAAGAGCTGGGGTTTCGGTTTGATTTTGCGCCCGGAGAGAGTCATATAGCCCTACGACAGCACAACCGGTGCTACTACGTTCCCGAACTCTTTCATAAATCGCCTAATTTCTGCCAACTCTGCCCATTATTCATCCGGGATGTGGTTAAATCCAAGTCTGTGCTCCTGATATATGGGGTTTTAGGTATTCGGCATCACACTTCCGGGGTCATCATGATAAATAACCATCCAATCAAGCATATCCAGCTTGTAGGCAGAATCATTAGCATCATTTATCGTGAGTTCGACAGCAAATACGGTCCCAAGATTGCCAAATTCTATTATGTGGTTATTGACGACTGCTCCGATACGAGACAACTGACAATTTCGGTGAGAGTTACCGAGATTGACTTTATTTCTGCTGGATTGACGATGGAGTCATGTCTTGAAGATATCGTCCAAGTTAATGGGATCGTAACCCAAGGTGTAGACAGAGACCTCGAACTAAGATGTACACTGGTGGAGAAAATTGGAACCAAGTACGACTTGGATGTAGAAGTAAGGGAGTGGACCAAGCGTTTGGAGTTTAGACATTGGCATTTACAACCCCCGTGGGTATATGAGCCCCCTGCGTCAGTGGTGAATTACAACTACGTACCCCCTCTTACTCCGAATATTCCATTAGATCAGCATCAACAGAATCTCCACCGGCTTAATTTGAATCTGGTTGATTCAGGAAAACTAGTGGGGCTACAGCGGGATGATAGCGTTATCCTTACCAAGGAGAGGCGCAAGTCAAAAGCAGATGTCATCGACCTAATAAGTGATGACGAAGATTGTGTTATCATTGAGCCAGAATCTACCTCCTCCATTTATCAGCCACCAGGCCCCCAAATTTCCCGGTAGACACTTGACCCATACTTTCAGTTCTCTCGACAATAGCCTGGCTATATTTAATATCTTTTTTTATCCAACATGGAGCCCTGCATCAACCAAGTTTCTCACATATTATATCGCATTACACTACATCAGTAAAATTTCACAATTTGTAGGCTACCAATTTCAGCTACTACAATGGCAATTAAGAAATGTTGTCAGCAACGAAAGTGCTTGATTAAAGGCATAGGCATCTCTTAACAAAGTCAACTTCCCTGGCAAATAAATTGAAAGTATTTACAAAGATCAGGCAATAATAGTAGTCTGAAAACTCTACATTCACCTTTTTTCCATAATTCCTTCTTTTTTTCACAAAAATTAGAAATCAAATTTCTTTTTACCTAAGCTTCACTTTTGTTCTTATACACTTTGCCTTAGCTAAATACACCAACAGTGCTCTTACCTATTGCAAACTATATTGCTGCTCGCCTGCGTCTTTATCTTATCACTTTTTTTGCTGCCCTGCAACTTTTTTCTGCTCTCAGTTTCTCAATTCGGACTAACCCGATTTTCAACTCTTTTCTTTTACAATCTCTTCACCTTCTTTTCACCATCTTATCCACCATAATGCCAGCTCATATAACGTGCCATATACTCGATACATGCATAGGGAAACCTGCTGCTGGAGTGACTTGCTCTATCTACAGATTAGCTCCGTTGGTGCAAGATAAGGCTCAGGAATCAGCGTACGACTTAACCCCAGAACCTAAGCCATTTGCTATGGCCAAAACCGATGACGATGGCAGAATTAAAAACTGGGTTTTCAATCCTGACCTAGACAATGAGTCGAAAGCTGAAATTGGAATCAGTGTCCAGTCTGGTGCATGGGAGTCTTTGAAACCAGGAGTTTATAAAATCAAGTTCTACACTGGGAAATACTTTGCTGAATTGGAGAATTCTAACACCAGAACCTTCTTCCCCTTCGTAGACATTCACTTCCAAATAGAGAACCCTCCTGACCACCACTACCATATCCCATTGTTACTAAGCAATCACAGCTACACCACCTACAGGGGTAGTTAACTTTTTACCATAATAGCGATGTACGGGCGTAAGTTTATATTCATGTACCGAAAGTTCGTATTGGTGTATTTAATATACAATCTAGTAGAAGAAATGGGTGTTGTTCTGAGAATGTTCATGGACCAACATCTCATTACATTTGAAGAAGTTAATTTCGTTCTTGATATGAATGAATTGTGACGATTCCGTCAAATTGTACTGAGTGACTGACTTGTTGTAACGTTTGTACATCTCTGGAGGGAACGTTTCATTAATGAAGACTTTATTGGAAAATCCAACCTTTTTACTTGCTGGCTTACTATCCTGCTTTTTCAAAATAGGTAATAATGTGTCAGGAACGTTCACTTGGAGAGGAACATTTCTCAAATATTCAAACTTCTTAATGCTAATCTCTAAACTATCAAAGTCTTGGAACTGACTTACATGTCTTAAATGCATAGGTGAATATGTTCTGTCGAGATCATTTGCATTTTGATAATGCTCAACCAATTCATCATTATGCACTATAATCGTCTGAGTATCATTATCATTATCAATCTCGTAAACTTTAGACGTCCTCTTAGGTTGCTCTGCTGCTTTCAACTCTCCATCGTTGTCAATAGTCCAGACCACTTCTTGTTGAAGGTAGCGAATATTATCGTCAATGTATAAATCATTAGAATTGGTCCGTGAGAGTTGTTTGTCATCCTGAGGTAACGAATCTTGAGATCCTCCAACCAAATCTTTCTTTCTTTGGTCCTCAATTTGATCCCTTGTTAATTCGTCATCGTTCAAGAATGGATCATTCATCGTCGATTTGGCTTTTTTAGTACTCAACACTTCATGCAATTTAATTGGTGATTGTTCTTGATCGTTCAACTTGGCATCAAAATCATTGAGCACATCATCAAATAACGTATTATCAGTTGCAATGTCAGGTAATTCTGTCAACGTGAAATCTTCCAGAGTGAATAATAAACTCTTTCTGAAATTAATATCTGGCAAAGGTTTGTTATCCGCTTCAGCTGGCACTGTTTCACTAAGTTTTGAATTGGACTTCTTGCTCTTTAATCCAGAAAGTGAAAACACCTTCTTGGTTTTACCAAATCTACTAGTCTTCGATCCAAGAGAGTCAGATGAGATGAAAGGAGATGTTATCTTTACTTTTGGAGAGGGAGAAGTATCAACTGATTCCAAATCTGACGCTATACTATTCTGTCTAGCCAGAGACATCATAGAGTTGGAGAATTGATCACTGCTATCATTGTTTTCGTTCTTGAATATCTTCTTAAACATGCTTTTGAAATTACTTGTAGAAGTCGATCTAACAAACGAATTGTTCCTACCGAATTTCCTCAGATCCATGCTGGAAGCAATGGAAGGTTTATGGACCAATGCTGGAGAAGGAGGTGATGGCGGAGTGTCGTTTAAAGGTGATGGAGATAATATTTTGTTGGGAGATGAATCACTTGAAGCCATTGACTTCACCGGAGAAGGAGGTAATGATTTGTCGCTGTTCAATTGATGATTAAGAATAGGAGGTGGGTAGGCAAAATGAGTAACGGGCTTTCCACCGCTTAGTTCAACTTTATTACCTGCATGGTCAAATGTAGTAGATAGAGGAGATCTAGGTGCAGGTGATGGGGAAAGTAAGCCATTGATGGAACTATTTCTTCTGGAACCTGTACTTATCGAGGAGGTAGAACGTTCAGAGAGGTATCTAACTTTTTCTCCTACGATTTCTACATCACCTCTAGGAGGCACGGTTTGGCCATCTCCTATGAAGGTTTTGAATTGATCATTGTTTTCAAAATCAAAGTATGCTCGTTGGGGTGTTGCTGGATTGGAGGATTCATTGGGGCCATTGGTTACTATGGTGCTGCTGATGGAGGTTTCTGGTACGAGGGACTTTTCGCCTTTGATTGACAAGGTAGACTGCGATGTCTCCACATAATGATCGATAATGGTTGGTTCCGGGAAATCAGGAGAACCGGGCTTAGAGGAATTATTGGTGCTAGACGTTGTATCAGGCTCCGGAAGTGCAACGATAGTTGATTGGATCGAGCCGTCACCGGCAGACTCAGCAGCAGCGATAGTGGACTGGACCGAACCATCGGTGGATGCTGGAAGTGCAATGGTGGACAGCATTGAGCCATCGGTAGACGCTGGATGCGCAACGACAGTGGACTGTATTGAGCCATTGCCGGTGGGGACGGGTTTAGGGCCAGAGTCCGATTTGACCTGGTTTTTGTGCTGGGGAGGAGTCAGATCAGACGAGATCGATGAATCTGTGAGTGACACTTCTGAATGTACGATTGAGTGCTCCATAGGTTTCATTGTTGTCTTTTCGGGTAGCAACATAGAATTTACGGTCGTCTTCTCGGGCAATATCATCGATTTCACTGCGGGCTTTTCTGGTAGCATCATCGATTTAACCGGAGTCTGTTCAGGTAGTATCATTGATTTTACTGTAATAGATGTCGGTGGTGTCACTGTGTTCACCAGGGGTGGAAGCGTCTCCAGCAATAGTAATGAATTGTCCAGGATCACTTTCGCAGGTTGAACGTTTTTCTCCTGCAATGTTTCCGATTTTGAAGTCGATTTGGCCGAATCCAGCAGGATTTCTACCTGAGGTGCGTTTTCTGCTGCCGGAGGTGCATTTTCTATTGTCCGACGCGCGTTTTCCATTGCTTGAGGTGCGTTTTCTACACACAATGTTAAAGGAGGTAATCTTTCCAGGGATGCTGCTGAAGAAGTTTCAGGGGACGATTTTTTAGATGAGATTTCAGGGGCAGACAATGCTGGCTTTATATGAGCTGATGAAGGGGATTGTTCATGAAACGAAGAGACTGATTTGTTAGGGGATGAGATGGATTTCCTTTCGAGGTGGGAGGATCTGGCGTCTTCGAATTCACACTCCTCCAAAGACATGTCTTCTGAGGTCTCTTCTTTTTCTTGGAGCAAATCTTTCTCAGGAGCTGCTCGGGTCAAATCTTTCTCAGGTGTTTCTTGCAGCAAATCCTTCTCTGTATCCATGTCTTCTGCCGCCTCTGCCTCTGATACTGGGCTCGGATTACGGTCAGAGTACTTGGCCAGGTGCTGGGCGATTGTTTCGTTGGCAATACTGCAGTCCGACGATTCGATCCGATCGATAGTAGCAGCCGAGTCGAGCGAAGGTATTGGCTCTTCATTAACCTTTGGCAAGAACGTTTCACTGTCGGTGAACTTGTCTTCTTCTGTGCCGTCTCCGTCGTCACTTGAGGTGTTGATGGAGGTTTGTGGTGTATTGGTGGCCGAACGATTCAAGGTGTAGTTGGACAAACTGGAGGGGTTGGAGTCTGACAAATTGGTCAACGACTTGTTCTTCACCGTGGGAGAAGCCGGTTGTAGAATGGATGTGGGTTGTAGGGTATCATTATCGTAGGGGGCCATAACAAAGTCATGTTTCATTAAATTATTGGTCTTGAACGACTCTTTGCGTGGATATGTCTGCTGCTTGTTAGCAATAAGGATATTGGTGGGAGTATCATTTTTAGTAGATCGTAAAGATTGCACCAAGTCCGATTTTTTCATCTTGATAGACGCCAGACTCGGGGTTTTGGTCAAATAGCCTGGATTGGAGGTGATGGAGTTGGATCGGGACATGGAAGGATTTGGACTGGCGGGCATCGACTGCGCACTGGTTGGTTTGGAGGCGATGGGGGAGTTTCCTACAATGAAGCCACCTCCTCCAACCACCGGTGAATTACTGGCGTTGGTTTTGATTTTATTGGGGCGATTTCTCTTTGTTGGAGCTAGTCTGGGACGGAAAACCTCTCCATTGGGGAAATAGTAGGTACCTTGGTCGGTTTTACGAAACGAGTTGGGAGGAACTGAGTTCATGCAATTTAGAGACGTGGAGCTATTACTTTGTTTTCTTGTCTTTTTAGTAAACTTATCATCCATGTGTATTAACCTGTCGGTAGATAAATCCCTTACGGCTGTGGTGTTGTGAACTTGAAACCCTGAATTGACCGTCGATAGCGAAGTCATCGAGTTTCTTCTAGAGCTGGGTGGGAAATTCTGCATTAGGTGTTCATGTAAAACGAATGACGGCTGGGAATAACGAATGAAGGTCTTGTAAGAAAAGTAACGAGGTTTGTCCAAAAGAAACAGAAAGTTTGAGACAGAGGAAGAAGGGAAAAAAATAAAAAAGAATAAAAAAAAAAAAAAAAAAAAAATATAAAAAAAAACGACAAACCAAAAAGAGATAACAAACGACCACACATTTTGTGAGTCTAATTACAAGTAAAGCCTCTGACACAGGGCTGATTTGGGCTGATGCTGGTGCCCGGGCGCTGGCTATGCACTCTAGTTTGCTCCTGGGAAATTTGGCACGGAGAATGTGCATGGCGCCATTGCCAGGGGGGTAACTAGGGTAGTTGGCAAGGGAGAAAAAACACGTTTGACAACGAGATGATATCACCAAAAACAGGCCAGTGTCGCCCCAATCTGGCTGGCAGACAGGCAGAAAAGTTAAAAATAGCGGCAACCCAAATTAAGCTTCAGGGACACGATTTGATTCGGACGCAGCGTGCAGGAAAAAATTATTTGGGGGAATGGAACAATAATAACTGGGGGTGTGCGTCTACCGGCCCGTATAGTTTGCGGACGATTACCGCAAGCAGCCATTTGTTAGACACATTGGGAACAGATTGGTTGCTTACCTCCGACAAGGGCGTTTGGGCTGCAACCAGCTGAACAGTAACAAGGGTTTGGCTGCAACCAGCGATGGTGATGGGGTAGGACCAATAAGTGACATGGTACGGGCGATCATCCCTGCAGTGCAGCTGTTAACGGGGATTAGCTGCCACTTGCACCTCGCGCGTGGCTGTACATATGGCGGGGCCAAGCTTTCTACCGGGCGATGGTGTGGTGGGGTGAACAGTTCATTAACCTTTTTGACGTATGTATAAACTTTTTGCAATCCTGCGTAGTCGGTAAATGTTCCTGTATTCGATAATCTGAATAATCGGGACGGTCCTTATAGTATTGAAGTTCCTCTATGGCGATCGTCTCCTACTGATGGCCTTTAAGTACCGAGCTGTAAGCGTTAAGCCAAGTAGACAGGGTACTCTTCCTCTTTCAAGCCTTCCCACGCCGTCAAACGCTGTTTCACGCAATTTCTGGCACCCTCTGGCATCTGTCATTTTGTGGATAAGATGCTATTTACAAACTCATTTCGATTTCTTCCTCCCATCACCAACTCCTTACACCGCTATGCTATTGATTCTACTATTTCTTGTCGGGTTTGTCAACTCCACCATCGTCAAATCGGTGCACCACATCTCACCAACCATTCGCTCATATCACCCAACCCACACCTTGACTGGTCCTGCGGAATCCTCCCTGCCCTCCGTCCCCGTTATAAGCCTCAAAATCAACTCCAAACACTCCTACATTCAGGACTTCTTCAATTACATTAGCCCGATAAAAATTGCCTCTAATGAGATTAAGACTACGATTAAAAACTACGACGATTCTGTGGCCGATGAGAACAATCTCCATAAATTTCTTGAGCTCTTAAAAATAGAAAATGAAAAAGATGACTTTGACGATATTCACAATTCATACAAACAGTTTAGTAAGCCAAAATCACAACCGAAAACAGATGAACGCAAGCTCAACTTGAAAGAGTTCAAAAAGTACTTAAAGAATGAAAAAAATTTCCTGGAGGAGGACCTCAAGTTTTTGGATAATAATTTGAACTATGGTTTCGACGAAATCGACGAAGAACTAAGGAAAATTAACGATAATAAGAATAAGTCGCCGAAGAATATCAAAATTGGAGGTGAGGTCGATAGCGGTGCAAACAAAACCAATTTGAGTGTATGCTTGATTGTGCTTATGATATTGGTACAACACATAACATTAAGGTAGTTCCTTTTGGTTTACAATCGATCTCCTGGATAGTTTAGTTATTTAGGTTTCTGTCTTTAATACATCCACATTGGTTGCTGATAATCTCCACATAATCATCATGGCAATCAGCTGGTAAGGGGCGAATTTGTTGCCTGTAAACTTGATAATTTGATCGTGATATGGCTTCCAATCTCGCTTACTGCTGGCCTTTTCAAACTTCCCTTTCTTCTTCATTAAATGTTTTATTTCCTCGTCGCCGTCGATTTCTTTCTTGTACTTTTTGATAGTGTCTGGTCGCTTTTCAAAGTATCTCGATGTTCCTCTGGCAACTCCCAAGTCGTCTTCAGCAAAAACATCCAACTCCTTGAGTGTGAACACAGAAAACATCTTAGCTGACCACACTCCAATCCCCTTCAACTTGACTAGTTCCTCTATGATTTCCTCGGTACTGCTTTCATTGTAGAATTTCAATTTATTGAAATTGAGTTCAGGATCCTCGAATTTTTCGCTGATATCAACCACATACTTCACTTTCTGATTCGAAAGCCCACAACTCCTTAGTTGTTCGGTAGAAAACTCCAATGTCTCTTTGGCATTAGGCGTCCCTGGGAAAAGCAATTCAAACTTAGTCTTAATAGCCTTTGCTGCCATTCCACTAATCTGCTGGCCTATAACACTAGAAATCAACGAGTTCCAGTAAGAATTGATTACAGCCGTCTCATCGCTGCATTTGTCAGCGTCCTTGTGGCCCTTTCGGAACAGATCAAAATTTTGGTATGTTATCACCGGATATAAGCTGGAATCTATGGAAATGACGTGTTTCACACCTTCAACAAACTCTTCGTCATGAAAGTCAATAAATGTTTGCGGTAATGAGAAGTCAGCCGGTGGTTTAATGTCCAGTAACAAGTCTTCAAGTGAAGGTTTGGGTCCTGCCTTTTTTACCACCTTGATTTTAGTCTTGACGATCTTGGCTTTGGCCTTATCTACCTTGCTCACCTCGGTCTCTGTTTCTACCTTGGTAACCTTACTTCTAGTGTTCGTTACCATCTTGGTGACCTTAGTTGAGGCACGTCTTGTAATTGCCATTTTGAACGCGTTAACAATCGGGATGCGTACCATACACAGCTATTCCGTCAATAGCAGTGGAATAGTTAGTTCTACAAATATGGATTAAACTATGAACAAGTTGATTGCAGGAGCTAAAGATTCGTAGGTGGAGAACTGAAACTTAGTAAAATATCTATTGGCAAAAAAAAAAAAAAAAAGAAAAAGAAGTCGCACTTCCAAATGGGGAAACAGCTTATTTAGTAAAATGCAAAACACTGTTGTTGCAACAATTTTTCAGCCTTTAAGTCCACTACTTCTATGCCCTCCAATGAGCCGCTGTATAGGCTATCGAGAGTAGCGTTAGACTCAAATGGCTTGATACCATTCAATGTTCCAATGGTTATATGTAAGTGCTTGTTATTATAAGGTAAGTCTTGCTCCAAATTAACCTCCACAGTGATTAATTTATCCTTATTAATGACAACTCTTCGCAAAACCAAGTCACAGTAGTGGTTGAACATCAGCTTCCCGTTCTTGTTTTTCACTTTCAGCTGCTGGAATAAATCCCCTAACGCGGCCCAATTTAACTTATTCTTCTCGTTGTTCTGCAACGAAGACAGGTGTGATAACGTTACATGGAATTCAGGTTGAATTAACCGGGAGTTCTTGAGCTCTTTCCAGGTATCATTATCGCCAATGTTGGTTTCTAAAATGCTTATGACTCTGTTGCGGTCGACTGATATACCGTAGTACGAAACTTTCCTCTTTTTGGGAGTGGTGCTGAATGTTTTAGTAAAACTTGGCTGGTAGGTTAATGCGGCTTGAAAGGCTCTTTCGAAGTCTTCGTCAGTGGGTTGTCTTTCAGCAGCGAAAAGAGTCAGATCTATTTCTCTTAATTGTTTGTAGATGATTTTGGCATTTTCCAATGAGGAGTTCTTGCCGATTTTGAGCTGGACTACATGGTCGAAATTGGAGTCCGGTTCGTGGCCGACATCTAATGGTTGAAATCTTTGAATAAATCCCTTAACAATCAGTTTGGCTAATCCTTGGTCACTGCTACTTTTGATTGACTGATGGTTATCTCCCCGTTTCATTATTCTTTCCATAGTCAAGTCGTAGAGCTTATCCATTCCGAGGTCTTCGGGTACAAAACTGACCAAAACAAATTTCAAGTTGACTTGGGACGGAAGAAATTTCGATTTGAAGCCTGCCAAATCTTCAAGAATTTGCTTTCTCTCTCTGAACTGATGATTGTTTCTATCACAAAACACCAATTTACAGTCACTTTTGGCAAGTGACTTCAAGGTAGAATCTACAAATGCACTCTTTCCCTTCTTTCCATTGGCAATGTTATCGTTTTGTACATGGCCCCAATTAGGAAACAAATTAACCAACGTTTGGAATGTTGTGGTTTTCCCACATCCTACAGTTGAAATTGGTATGAGCACAAACTTATCCTCCAACTTTAAACCCTCTATGCTGTTTATTAGTTTTTCTTGATCATCGTTGATTTTGATTAGTTCAATTCCATTTAACTCGTTCAAACCCAATGACTTTAAAAACAACTTTCGTACCTTGATAATGCCAAATCCTTTGTTATAATCCTCTTTCATTTCTGGATGCTCATAAAAGAGTCTTTCTATAAAGTCCACATACTGGTTGGTGATGAAAGAATGCTTCTTTATTCTAAGCGTTGACTTATCATTCGTTTTGATATACGCTTTGGTGACTTCCCTGAATTGACGATACAACAAATAAGGTTCCTCAAACTTGTACTTGAAGAAGAAATCCTTGTTTTCACTGTTTTTCGTTCTTACAACGAACCCTTCTACTTCCTTATCTTTGTAGGTCCCCGTCTTGCTACATTCCTCAAGGAAATCCCATAGCTGTCCAAACCCAGTTATGTTGAAACTATGAATTCTTCTGAACCCCCATTCGTCACCAAATTCTTCGACCTTGGTCATAGGATAGGTGTTGAATTCGATGGTATTAAAGTTCAATCCATGCAAATACAATCCAGAGTCTTCTTTATTATATTCCAACACATGCTCTTCAAACGCATCATCACATAATTCACACACAGCCGTTAAGTTGTTGGAATACAAATACTTCGCCAAGTCTTTCGCCGACTTGTTTTTGGCCCTCAATTGTTCTTCCAACTCTCGTTCTCCTTGAAGGGCATGGTTTCTCTCCAAGTCCTCTCTAGCACCTGTGGAATGCTTAGAACACACTATCAAGTTGTCATTTTCATCACCAGCTACGAAGATGATACATCCGTTCTCCTTCAATGTCAAGTTGAACGAGTGATTCTCCAATTTCTTCAAGTTCTCTAGTTTAGTGAGCTCCACCTCGTTGACGTTGAAGAATTTATCGTAGCCTCGTACCATGATACGATTGTTTGCTGGGTTGATGAACAATCCTCTAGCATTGCACGGTAAAACTATGGACGACTTTCCGTAGTCCCATTCATTGAACTTCCAGCTTATAATGTCCCGGAGAGATGAGGTCATCAAGTTGGTTCTGGAAGATCTTCCTTTCTTAATGGTACGACTCGTCTCCAAGCTAGCCACCAACGAGTCCAAATCATCTCTAGTATCAATTTTAACCGGCAATGGCTCACACATGATGGTGGAGGAATAAAATGCTGCCAAAAAATTAGAAACGGAACCGTTTCTTTATTTATACAAATTTTGCAAAGACGTGTTCTGCTCAAAATATGGGATATACGCAAAAAAAAACGAGTTCGGCTCACAACATCAGTCACCGTTATCATTGCGATTGGCCCTGCTTTATTTACATTTACATGAGTCATAAGGTGGATATCGAAGAGGCTGACGTGGCGGTGTTGAACCAAAACATCGTACAGTCCAAAGAGTTATTTGACACCATTTCCAAGTCATTGACGCAAATCAGTAAGAAGTCGTCCAATGCATCCACGAAAATCAAGCCCATATTACGGGATGTTAATAAATTGACCTACAACAAGCAACAGATCGAACAAGGATTGGAGTTGTTAAACGAGGTGAGTAACCACGCTGCGAGCATCTCCAAGTACGAATCCATATTGAACAATTCCATTGATATTATTGGGTGTAAGAAGTTTCTTGATACGTTGATCAAATCGAAGTTACTATTGAAAGAGATGAAACTGAAGATTAGAAATTTCCGGGGGATTATCATCAATTTTGACAATTGTATTGAAAAGTCTCAGATCAACCTTGTCAACTATTTTAAGAAGATATTGGCCAAATTGAATATTATGAATTTTGAAAATTCATTTAAAATCAATCAAGATATCTATTTGATTCTTAAATTCTTCTATGGTAACACTCATAAAGATTCGAGTGACATGAACAACACCAAATTAATTGAGAGTAGTTTAATACGTTCGTTATCGCAACAATTGTTAATTATCGTGAAACCACTAGAGAAGGAATGCAGACCTGTGCAACGAATGAATAATGTACCATACGAAAGGGGGACGAACGGTATCAACAAGTTCACTGACGAGAGCATTAAATTGGTGAAAACTGTATCCAGGATCTTGCAAGAAATCAACTCCAACACTGACGGATTAATTGATCAGGACTTGATGTTAAAAGAATCAGTGAAGGATCTCATTAATGGAGAATACAGTAACTTGCTTCTTAACAATTATGCTTCCAACAGCGAAGAATTGTTGGGATTGGAGATTGTTGAGAATATCATCAACTTTGAAAAAGCATTGAACATCAGCAATTTGGACAGTAGGCAGTTTCCCAAATTTAAAGAAACCACCGAGAGATACATCAACAACCAGAAAGCCATATTCAAGAGCGTCGTTGGTGGCATTGAGTCTAGAATTATCGGTGTAGACAAGTTGAATGACAAGAACATCCCCGAATTGATTGTGGAGTCGATTTCCAAGATCAGACGAATAAGCGAATACAAAGTGTCATTACTACGGTTGATTGGCAAAGAAAAGCTTGGGTCATGGTTAAACTGCAAACCGCCATTACGGTTCATTGGGGTTTATACATCGGTTATCCCTATCACGCTCGAGTCTGGTATTGACGAAAACAGTGCTGAATTTTTGCTTTCAAGTTATCTCAGTGATTTGATCGATGCCATTATGATTAATCTTGAAATCAACATCAAAAACGATAACCATAACCAGGGCGCTAATAATTTGAATAACCTTAAAAAATCTACGCAGGGATATTACTTAATTAAGAATTTGATTTTAATCGAAACAATCGTTAATCGATCGCAGCAGCTATTCGCAAGCTTAGGAAATATCGGGATTGAACGAATTAATAAATTGAAGAACCGGTTTTTGAAATTATTTTTAGACGATTGGAATTATGCGTCTTATATTATTATTCGGGATATGACAGCCATAACCACGACCAATGTTATGCAGCAGCAGCAGGGAAATAGCCATGGTGCATTGAGTAATAAAGAGAAAGAGCAAATTAAAGACTTATTTAAGAATTTCAACGAATCATTCGAAGAAGCCTTAAAGAATTATGAAAAGTTTAATATCAATGATGCCAATCTACGAAATTATTTGAAGAACGAAATCAAGAAATTGATCCTTAATGCATACTTTAAATTGTATGACAAATACGGCAAGGGCGATTTTACCAAGAATAAGTCCAAGTATGTTAAATACGACAAGAACCAATTCGAGTCGTTATTGAACCAAAAACTTTAAACTTTAAACTTCTTTTGACAACACAATAGAGATTCCATAGCACTACATAAGGAGTCTAGAAAAAAAAAAAATAATCTTGTAGCTGATCAACACCCGAAAAAGCAGGAGAAATAGGTATGAAATCCGAAACCCAAAACTGGAAAAGCTAATAGCCGTCAACAGCAGCCAGATCAAGATAAGTGTCGAGATTTTAGGCATAACCGGCCTAAAGTACCGTTTTGGGTAATAACTCCATCGCCTAAAACTAAGTAATCTTGCGTTCACGTCATAAGAAAAAAAAAGGGGACTTTGACAATCGAAAAAAATAACAAGAAAGGGAAAAAATAAAGAACTAGGCGCCAGTTTATCTGCTCAAGTAAACACTGGGCTTTTTTAAGCCTTCTTAGGAGATATCGAAAGTAACACAAATTGTGGTAGAGCAAAAAAGTGACTGTCGCTTTTTGAAAAGTACACATTGGCAATCTTGGCAAATAGTAGTCATATCTGATTAATATAAGATTTTGCAAGCCACTTTGACAGTAATTGTAATATGAAATTCAAACCTTGAGACCGAATATTGTTTGAGACTTTTTTTTTTTGGGTTTTACAACACCCAATTCAGAGGATTGTTTCAATATAAGCCATATACGTTCAAATCCCGAAGCGTAAACTGTAGCAGATTGATGGAACCCGAACCCATTATTTTTTTTCTGTCGCTACTTTCGTAATTGAATTGTTGTGCAATTTTTATTTTTTCCAACGGATATTTTTTTGACCGGATCTCACGCGGGAGTCATTTAGACATCTTATAGAGTACGCAAAAGATGTGCAGTATGAAACAAGGCAGAAAAAGAAGGGTAAGAAATAAGAAAAAAAAAATATAAAATAAAGAGATTAAAAAATAAATACAAAGTTGAATGCCGAAAGTGTTGGGGATAAGCCCACATCAAAATTGTCGGATCGGAGTTAGTAGGGGATCCCGAATCACAGGCCGGGCTGATGCTATCCTTTGACCAGAAAAAAAGTATGACTGTTGATGTGGTAACTCTTGCATGCTTCTAAATATATAGCTCATCCCACAAGTAAACAAACACTCCACCGCCACTCAAAACCCTAACCTTTTAATTGAAAATCCGCCAGGTGTTAAATAAGAAGAATAAGAAAAAAGCTGTCAAAAGTCTTGGCATTCTGTCATCCACACGCGAGTTGGGGCTATATGCAGGCTGACGGTTCTCTGACAAAAAAAATAAAAGCAAAAAAATAAAAAAAAGCCCCCCGAAACTAGAAACCTTCAAATTCGAGGAGATTGACACCCAAGCTGTCACCGAGGCAAGGCGGAGATTGTGTTCACTAATGTGAAATGAGCAAAATTTTTCTATTCTCCTTTCATTTTTTACATTCTTGTAAGGCAGGAAGCCACGTCAAAGTGTAAAGTTTAAAATAGACAGCGGCAAATTATTCCTCAACTATGCCTCAAATGTAACCGCAAGGTAATGGATGAGAGACCATAACCCGTAACCATTGAACAACAAGAAAAAAAAAAAAAAATAAATTAACCTAAGGCTGAAGGATTTTTTCGTATTACGTTTCCGCCGACCACCGAGGGTGACGTCCCCGGAACTCGGTGTTCTTGCATGCAGAACAGAAAATATTTTCTCAAGTTACGAGATCTTTGACCCTTGGCATATTCAATCAAAAGAAAAATGCTGGATTCCCACACACCAGAGTTTGGGGGGGCAATGATTGTAATTAAACTCGCGAGGGGACCAGCCTATGCAGTCATACGTCCTCATAAGCTGCCGGGGATCACCTCGATGTCAGCGGAGAATGATACTTTCATGTTTTAGGTATTAACATTGACAGATGTGAATCATGGTGAAATCGACGTCTTCTTTCGGTCCATTGTTCAGACGAAATTACTTGTCACATCCCCACCCCAAAAGTTTCATGACAGAATCGCTCGGAAATTGGTGTCAATCGGTTTTCTCCTATCCTCCGGTGAGTTTCGCCTTTTTTATTATTTGCTCGTTTCTTTTTTCTTTCTTCTGTTGCTTTTACTTGGACTATTTTTTTTTGTTGTTCTGGGTATTTTTTGGCATTTTTTCTTGCCAAATGAATAATTATTTTCTGATCAGATGATGACTCTCAGATTATTTTTTGGAGCTTTTTGTTCTTTATGTTTGGGGATGATTGTTATATTTTTTTTTTTTTTTTTTGGTTCGTTTCTGACAAATTAGTATCTACAAAAAAAGTTTGAAGTGGTTTTAAACTTTTTAACTTTTTTGACTTGATTTTTTCTTGTCTTTATCTATATATACTCCCATCTGCCACATAAAATTTAATTTTGAATTTCCCAATTCATCCAAACTTTTTTTCCTTCAGCAATGTCAAAGAATATAAGCCTACCCTCTATTTCAAATATACTCATTAACAATGACTTAATACCCCCATCCGGTCAAGCCAAATACCAATCGCCGGCTTCGCTTTCGTCATACTCCTACTCTGCCAAGTACACATCACCATCATTACCACGCCAACCACATTACTCGTATGATTACTTCAGACAACACCCTCACTCACAGGGCTCAGCCGCCACCACCCCAACCGGCCATATCATTGCCAGACCACCACCTCCACCACCACCAATGATGAACAACTACATCCAACAACACATTCATTCACCAGGCCACTACAGCAACGGGACTCCCTTGATCACCACCACCATGAACAATGTTGCCATTGTCAATGGCCAAGGCTATAATTTCCCTCCATCCCCATGTTCGGTGTCCTCCACCCCAAGACAAAGCACCAGCTTGTCACCACAACTATCAAACAAATCTATGGATGATAGTCACTTGTCACACCAACATTTACTTAATGCTCATCATGGAATCAGCAAACAACGTAAAACTAGAAACAACTTACCTAAAGAAACTACATACATTTTATTGAAATGGTTAAACGAACACTTGAACCATCCTTACCCCAATTCATTTGAAAAGAATCAATTGATGATTTCAACCGGCTTAAATCAACAACAATTGAGTAACTGGTTTATAAATGCCAGAAGAAGAAAAATCAAGGTTTTGAAACAACAGCAAAACTTGAATCTTAGTGATGATGAATAACTTTTTTTTTAATGGGCAGGAAATGATTTATGATACAAATGTGTATATAATAATGTAAGATACAACCAACACTGAAATCCCATCTTTGTATACGTGAAATTTACACTGTCCGACCTTTTTGTGGGTGGGATTCTAATCGCAGGCGGCGGTTTTTTGTAAATCCGGCGAACGAGCAAAAAAAAAAAAAATAATAAAAATCCCCAAATGGGCATCGTAAGTGCATCCGTTTTCGATAGGTGCGCTGGTAGAGCGAACAACGTCCAGGAAAGAGAAGTTCTTCGTTAGCGGGTATCTACAATGCCGTAAGGATTGCTGCCTAGACTGCATTATCAGCTGCAACACAGTGACCGAAAGGATAATCAGGGCGTTTGTGACAATAGCCATTATGTACTCCACTACGGTGGTATGACACACTTGGCTTTGATATGAAATGTCTCATTTCGCACGACCCCGATATTATTGTCGATTGCTGAGGTTTGCAGTCCTGGGAGGTAAATTTTCTCGTCTTTCCCGCATAATTATTTTTTGGCAGAATAAGGTTAGTAGTGCATAAAGCATTCACAGATTTTGACGTTCATTCCCCGATAACAAGATGGCAAGTCACAGGCAACAGCACAAGAAGGGGGAGAGGCGAGGATCTCGTAAGCGAAGAGTGATGGGGGAAGCGGGGGAAGACAGTAATGGCCATTTTGATTGCTGGCTATGTTATGCACGCCTCGTGACCTGTAAATACGGTGGTTGACACATTGGTGACTCCCTCCAGTCCAGCCAAGTAATCCCGATTTATGTCCGTCTTGAGAGTGGCAGACACAGCCATGGCCCAAGGCCCGGTGCCCTCGGAACTCGTCGGGCAGTTTCGAGGGTAAGCCGTCACTCCGCTGCGCTGCAATGCACAAGGGCAAACCTTTCTATATAATCGAACAATCACTTGCTGATTATTTTTTTACACATGAGATTGCCAATCCATTACTAATGCTTGACGTATCTTGTAGAGTATCTCTCATGTTCTTTTTTGTGGTCTATTGCGATACTGTCAACGGCCTTTGCTAACGCCTGGTAGTGCCTCTCACCAGAATGATCACATACATTCTACAAAAACACAAGACTAAAAAGCCAGCAAGATGGCACGAGGATGGCGACAGGGAGGGGCACGGGAGATGACGAGCATTCGCTGTCATAAGCGGCATCTTGTCCTTATCACTGCCAAGCAAGCAAAGCGCTTACCTAATATTTAAGCTTTGGGTGGGTATCTGGAACAATACGGTGAAAATTGGCGTAAATGTAACACTTCCCCTCATATTTTTTAATTTCAAATTTACGAACATCCATACATCTGATAATTTGACATTGACACATTTCTGTTCAAAAATTTATATGGTATGCTTTTATTTTTTTTTTTTTTTTTTTTTTGGTTAATCAATTATGTTGGTCACTCCTTCGGACGCGTTGATCACCATTCTGGATAATATACTTAACCAGATCAATGACTTGAACAAGATAGAGTACAACAAGAAAGGTAGGAAGTATAAGTTTGTCAACAACAACTTCCAAAGAATACGAGAAGAGGATAAACATTTGATTATTTACCCTCAATGTGTTGGTGATAATTTAGCTCTCATTTCGGCGTATTCAATTCTTCAGAACATCAATAATGGCCTGATCTTAACGGAGTTTCCCGATTTTTGTTTATGTATAGTTGGGGTTGCCCAATTAATCGAAGCTAACCATTGGTATGAAGAAGAGAATTCCTCGGTGATTAACTACACCCAATCGAACTTTGAATATACCGCTGAATTAAAGGAAAATGCCCTCAAATTCCACGAGGGGTTTACTGAGGAACACTTCAAAATGGGTGCCAATCTCTTGATTTGTTCTAAACTTAATTTTTTGCATACTGACCATCACATCGGCACCAAGTTGGAAGGTTATTACATGAAATACTACGTCAACAAGTATTTTGGTGCCGACGCATTGAACTCGGTGGACATTTTAATTGCATTGAAGTCGTTTGTCCACTGGGCTAATATAAAAGGGATATTGTATAAACTAGAGGTGCCAAATCTCAGCATTTCAGACGAGTTGAAGGAAAAATTCGTTTCGTTTCCCGATCCGGACCAGGATCTTAAAGTTAACGTGTATGAACGGTTCCCCAGTGGTACGTCAAAGTATTCATTGATTAGAAAATCAATTGATAATTTGGCTGATTTTAAGTACTCGACATTGATCCCATACCCATCTGGTGAGGACTATGATTTGAATTGGTTATACGGCTTATGCCATGATATTGAAACAAATCCTATAAAGTATCACTTACGTTCTTCGGTAAAAGGGTTGTGTGCTGATGCTGTCAATCTCAATGAATTGAATAGTAAGCACAGTGGGCAAGTTGCGAGTTTGTTGAATTTGATTAGTCTTATGATCAACATTTTCAGTGACACTGGAAGTGAGTATTTGTTGCAGAACTCGAAGATTCCGAAATTTAGCGATACTGTTATTGAGAGTAATCGGGAGTATTATGATCAGCTCATGAAAATTAACGATAAAATTGAAGACTACGAGGAGAAAGGTTGGAATGCCGATGATATTACATTACGATTAGCTACTAAAGCATATAAGTCATTGTTTGACGAAGTTATGGAAATGAGGACCATCTATAGCGATGATTATGAGTAGCTACTGGAGATCACAACTATAGGTAGCGGCCGGAGCTAAGAAATGAGCACCATCTATACGAGCAACAGTCACTTTAATAAATAATTATGAGGAGTTTCTTAGAACCATGGGAGTTTTGTGTTGATTTCCCATATAATGTCACCATTCCGCAACTTTTCATCCTCCTTTCCGTCCATCATCAATACAGCACTTCTTGACCCGTTTTCCTGGTTGGTGGTAGTATTCCACTCGTCTACCAAGTAAGACACCAACTCTGGACTGGTTTCTGATTGCCAGAGAACGATTTTGGTCAAGTCATTTGGTTTCAAGCCCTCAAACAAGTTCTTTTGCTCAACGTACTTTTTACATAAATTCATCAAGATCTTTTCATACTTAAGCAACTCGTACTTTGTATCGTCAACGAATAAGTTGATGATGGTGATGTAATTTTCTTGTTGGTTGGATTTGGAGTTCATGGTCCATTCGTGGGTCCAGGCTACGAATCCAATCATAGCACCATTGTCGTCTTCAAGCTTCAAACCAAACACTTCTGGGCGGATGGTCTCGAACTTGGATCTGATGTCGTCATAGCTATCGTTAGCATAGTCGATTTTGGGCTCACAGTTGTAGAAGGTATGGTGACTGATGTACTTAGACCGTAAGTGGAACCAGTCTACGTAGTCTGCACTCGGGTTAATGCTGACTCTGCCAGAACCATCTTTGGCTACGAGCTGGGAGAGTTTTTGCTCTTGGTACTGGTTGAACACCTTGTAGACGGGCTCGAACTGGTGGTACTTGATGGGCAGCACTTTCGCCAGCAACTCACTCACGTATTTTTCGTAGTTATTCTCTCCATTATCGATGGTTAATGGCACATAGCTTAGAGGAATGCCGAAGGATTTGAACCCGTTTCTGGCGTAGTACTCGCCGACCTCAGAGTATAAGAACAAGAAGCCATGTTTGCCAATGAACTCGTTTCTGGCCCGTTCCACGAGCATATCCAACATGGCTTGAGCGTAACCTTTACCACGGTATTCTGGGTAGGTGAAGACTCCACCAATGCATCCGCTAGTGATGTCTTGCTTGACAACTTTGCCGTCTTCGAGGACAAACTTCCAAGCTGGTCTCAACATCAACTCGATGGAGCAGAACAACGTTTTTGGGTCGTCGGTTCGGTGGAATCCAAACACGTGTAAGCGATTTCTGTCACCACTGGCGATTTTACTCTTTCCCAAGGTCCATTCTCTCAACACGTACTGTTCGTTGGTAAGCACGCCTTTCCACGAGTGTGAATTCTGCAACCGGGTGAAGTTTATGATCTCGGCGTCCTCAAACAACGTCAATGAGTATTCGGAGTTTACTGTCATGATGGTAGAGAAGGTGTATGATAGGTAGGATTGTAAATAGAGCCGATGATGTTGGTTATATATAGCCGTCACCATCGCGCCCAAACAGGAAAATTACCCGCGATCCATATCCTCCGATAGCCGCTCTCCGTGGCCCAAAAGCCTTCTCCTGCCGTTAACGGTGCAGCATCGAAAATGTGTCACGGCCACTGCTGTGGGGAGCAGGAGGAGGAGAGCAGGAGGAGAGAAGGGAGTGATAAGGGAGACAAGTGAAGACTAGGGAGACAGAGGAAAACGACAGGAGACGGTGCCTTGGGACAGTGGAAGAAGGATGAGGAGGAGTTGAAGGGAGTGATGGGGAAGGAAAACGCCACTTTTGGTGGTGAGGGCTGTCAGAGTTGATAGGAAGCAGAAATATAAGCGAAGTGTGGTAGTAAAGCCATTGAGGGTGTTTGGGGTCAAATGTGACGTTGCAGCCACGAGTTGGCAGCATGCTGCAAAAGAGGGATTACTGACAGTGAAGTAGGCTGCTACTAAGGAAGAAGTATACTTGAGAGTCGCTGTCATTGAGCAATATATCGTCTATCGTTTGAGTCTTGTAGGTAAATAGCAGCTAGCAGTCGTTGATTTGGCTCCATGGAGAAGGAATTGGGTGTTGTGTGTGGGCCACTCGGGGCCGAGATGGACCCAATATGACAAACCATGCGGGCCCACTTCCGGCACATTCCATCGCACTCCCGCACCGCTGTCACCCCACGGTCGGCCGATTTTGTCGCACTGTCGTACAATTCTCACTCCGATGTGGGCCCATTTTTCTACTATCGCTGTCGCTGCAAAAGCAGCTCCAGCTTTATTTACAACTCTCTTCTCATCTCACTCTTCTCACTACTCACTCCTCTACATGAGACTCACAGCCACCCTAATTGAAGGGGCCCCGACCGTCATAAACCCCTTAGGACAGTACACCATCCAACTACGTAACCTCAAGATCCCCTACATCGAGAACCTCGGCATTCTCCAGGACAAATTCGACGTCATCGACCTAACAGGCAACGAATTGACAGAGTTGGCAACCATCCCGCCATTCTCCCGCAAACTAACAACGTTACTTGTTGCCAACAACAGCATTGCATCCATTGGTGAGCTCACAGACTTGCCCAATCTCTCCACCATCGCACTAACCAGCAATAACATCGCCAGCTTCACTGATATCGTGAGCTTAAGGCTGGTGCCCAGTCTAACGAACTTGTCCCTAGTGAACAACCCCGTTACGGGCCAGGAGCATTACCGGTTGTTTGTGATATGGCTCCTTCCATCACTCAAGGTGTTGGACTTCCAGAAGGTGAAGCAGGCGGAGCGTCTGCTTGCTACAGAGAGGTTTGGAGCCTCTTTCACTGACAGCACGGCGTTGGCAAAAGGATTACTTAGTTCAGCTCCTCAGCCAAAGAAGAAACTCTCCCACGAAGAACGCATAGCGTTGATGAAGAGATTGGAAACTGCCGAT
The DNA here is from genome assembly GCA_030555995.1 of Isabelozyma heimii. NCBI lineage: Eukaryota > Fungi > Ascomycota > Pichiomycetes > Serinales > Metschnikowiaceae > Isabelozyma > Isabelozyma heimii. Next base: position 258,835 of record JANIVW010000005.1, read on the forward strand.
AGTATTGATGAGATTGAGGTAATAGAACAGGCATTGAAACAGTAGCGGTGCTGTGAAAAGCCGTGGACCGTTAGTTGTCTGGAGTCTGTGTGGTCTGCCTAGTAACCAGGCCCATAACTGTCTTAAGTTCCATAATCGTCAACTTCTTTCCCTATCTTTCCCTGTCTATCTCTGCTTGCTGTCTCTGTCTGTCTCTGGCCTCTGATTGTCGCTTTTCAAGCCAGATCTGTCGATATCGACCAAATTAACCACATCTCTACAATGTTCTCCCTTATCTCTCTACTCTTCCCTTTCGTCCCTCCCATTCACCTCTCTCCTCCCCCATTTCCCTTCCTCTGCTTGTCATTTTCCACCTCATTTATAGTTCATAGTTTAGCAATTTTTTCATCCTCAGCCTTCTGTACTTTTTCATCACCGCTTTTTCAATTCTCAACCGCATTTACTCTTTCTTCTTATTTCTCTCTTCCTTTCTTCTTATTTCTCCTTCTTCTTCTCACACCCACAGCCTATGGCACCATGTCGCTCAACAGACCCCGGCGTAAAGCGACAATCAACAAATCATACAACGACACCCTCGACGAGTCTGTGTTCGAGGAGATCGACGCCAAACCGGCGCTGCTTCGAAATAGCACCACCCTGACGGCCCCGAGAAGGAAAACCTCGTCCGCTAATTCGCTGAAACGGGCCTCCGTCACAGATCTTCTGGCTAAAGACAAGAAGCTCCTACCCTATAACTGGCAGCCCGTCCCGGTGGGCCCAGATGACTACTTCTCCTTCCATTTGGACTTGGACGACGCCTATGTCGATCCCAGCAACCACGTCCTCTACTGCCCGAACCAGTCCACCGTCCGGCCCAAGCAACGGGGGACTAAGGAGGTGTTTCTGCTCCGCAAGGGAGACTTTCTCTATATGGTGTGTGAGCCGCCAGGCGAACCCTACTACATCGGACGGATCATGGGGTTCAAGCGCAAGCACAGAGACCATGGTCAGAACCAGGATCAGGACCAGCTAACTCAGCAGCAAACGCACAGCAATAGCCAGAGCCTGTCCCAGAATCTGTCCCGGTCCCAGTCCCAGTACCGGCCAGCTGGAGAGTACGTATTCCAGATCCAGTGGTTCTACCGTCCTCGAGACATCTCCAAGTCCACGTCCGACTCCCGGCTCTTGTACGCGTCCATGCACACGGATACGTGCCCGCTCCAGAGCTTCAGGGGGTTGGTGACGGTCAAGCACAAGCAGCAGGTCGAACAGGAGTATAGTCAGACTCTGCTGCCCACAGTTTTGGCTCCATCTGGTCCCAAAAACTCCAAAAAATCGGGCAACTCCCCGTCCAACATAACCCCCCTTGAGGCCTATAGCCAGGATCCAAACTGCTTCTACTTCGACAAGTTGTTCGATCGGTACATGATCAAATTCTACGACATCATTCCTACAGCACTGCTCTTGCCGTATCTCGACAACCAGTCCAACAACAGCCGGAACTTCATCACCGCACTCCACAAGCGGTTTGAGTTCGTGTTCATGGAGGCTCAGCGTACCAAAGCGTTCATGAGCAGCTTTGCGTCAACGGAATCGTGCCATTGCGAGGAATGCGGTCAGTGGTGTTCGCCGGCCGACTCCGTCAACTGTGCCTCCTGCCACAAGTACTTCCACATGTTGTGCTTGAATCCTCCGCTCATGAAGAAACCCAGTCGGGGGTTCAGCTGGTCGTGTGCTCCCTGCAACAAGAAGCACGAGATGGAGTACCAGAGCAAGCGACTTTTGATGCTTTCGAACGATAATAAGTCGTCCAACGAGAAGGAGCTCGAGGCAGCAACTGTTGACGGACCAGAGAGTGAAACGGAAATCGAGGGAGCGGTGTCCAGCGTACTGGCCGGCACTCTGTCAAGCGCAACAGACACTGCTCTGTCCACCACTCTGGCTAGTGCAACAGATACTGACTCCGCCGAAAGAGTGCTTCCCAAATACGAAATCGTCGCTTCTCAGTTTCTCCGCAAGGACTCGACCCATACCCTCGAACAAAGACGACTACTAGAAGAATGGAACATGAGATACCTCGGAATGCACTCGCGGCTCGAAGATGGGGTTGATATCGACGACCGGTCGCCGTATCCAAGAGCCTCGACGCGCTTAGGGCCAAAGCACCAGGCCACCAACATCCCTGAGTACGAGAACCACCCCATAGTGTACTATGATACCGAGCAAAGCACAAGCTCCTCGGCCCGGAAAAAGCCCTCCAAGAAGAAGAAGGTGGACGAAGATCAAGAAATGGTGAAGTTGCCGCTTCCAAAGCAGTTTGTAGATGTCCCTCTCAAGGATTTCCCCCAGTGGTTGCAGCCCCGGCCCAAGGGCTACATTGAGCGAGGGGTCGACGACGGAGAAGGCATTACAGCCACTCTTCTATGGAAACCTACGGGAACAGAAACAGTTCTCGATGAGTACGTGCAAAAGTGTGCGCCTATTGCTGAAAAGCTCAATCTTCTTCCTACTTCGCCCAACTTCATGGATGCGATCTTAAGCCGATTCCATACCTACGGTGGAGATAGCGAGAAAGCATACCAAGAAAGCTGCAAGCTCACACGGGCCGTCCTTAAGGAGCCTACATTCTCGAAACAAGAAGTTGAGCGTTTCGAGGCCGGTGTGCGTAAGTACGGAAGCGAGTTGTATCCCACCTTCAAAGAGGTCCGCACCCAGCCGTGTGCTATGGTGGTGCGGTTCTACTATCTCTGGAAGAAGACGCCGAATGGGCGGTTGATCTGGGGCAATTTCGGGGGCCGGCAACACAAGAAGCTCCAGAACGTGAGCACAGTAAAGGCCGATGATAAAAAGGGACAAGTGGACGATAAAGAGGGCCCTGAAGTGAACGTTAACAAAGAGAGCCAAGTAGACCCTCTTCAAAACTTCTCCGCTGCCCAAAAGACCAGCATTGAGGTCAGCGTTGGAACCAACGTGGAAGCGAAGGCCAAGGGCGTGCACATGCTCGTGGATCCTAACGACGATTCCGCCTACGAGCCCTCCCGAATCGCCGCCGCATCTAAAATATTCGGCTGCAAGCATTGCCATACGATAGAATCAACTCAGTGGTTCCGGGTGACAGGCTACGATCCCAAAACGAAACTCGACGTCTCCAAAGAAGATAAGGACTTTGCTGAATGCGACGCTATTGGCTTGTGTCTCCGATGTGCCCGGCTTTGGCGTCGATATGCGGTGGTATGGGAAGATCCAGTAGAAGTTCAGAAAAAGAGCTCTAAGAGTGTCGGAGGATGGAAGAAAAAGACGGAAGCAGAGTTGGTGGTGGACTCAGAACGGATCCTTAACCAGGCCGAACTCGAAGGAGCAATATTGACGTACGAACAGATTGAAATAAATGGGGGATTCATCACCGAGCAGAGGAAGAAGGTTCCTCCTACTCCTGGCAAGAGACAGAACCCTTCTCCGACTCCCAGCAAGAAGCAAAACCCTTCTCCGGCCCCTAATAAGAAGCCTAAAGTAGAACCGGTCAAAAAGCCTATGGTGAAAGAAGAAGTTAACCCTCCAAAGAGAAAGAGACTGGCACCAGCACCGAAAGAGTCTGTCAAGGTCCAGATCAAGACTGAATCGAAGAAAGTCACAGCCAAAACCACCAGCGACTCTAAACCTAAACGTAGACGAGGAGAAACCAGCATTCTGGCCAAATCCCAGAATGAAGCACGGGTCAAAAGCGAAGACATCAACGACATCGATGCTCCGGCAATTAAGAAAAGTAGATCCGACGTGAACGGAAAAGCCAGCAAAACCTCCGACCTGCTTATCAATCCCATCTTCAACACGGACTACATAACTCCTAAATCCGAAATCCAGCTCGATAAGAAAAACCTTCCTTCTAACGGCCGTGATGCTCTTCGTAAAATCCTTAGCTGCCATCGCATCAAACAACTCGCAGACTTGCACCCGCAAGTGCAACCGTACCAGCTCCCAAACCAGACCAGGCTCAAACTTCATTTTGATACCGACGAAAGAAACTGCAGCATCTGCTTAGACTACGACCCATCCGAGAGCTCGGGCCAGGAAATGTTAATATGTAGTAACTGCGGTGTCAACGTCCATGCTTCGTGCTCCAGAATCAGCGTCCCTCCAAACGCCCCACTCCCTATTAAAGAATGGCTCTGTCGTGCTTGTATCAACGACTTGAACCCCTACCACACAACCCTCTACTCGTGCTGTCTCTGCTTGGCCAACGACTCCAACCACGAGTTGTCGATGTTCGGCTCACCGTTGGTGAAGCCAGACTACCTCATCCCCATCAATGACTCCGGCAAATGGTGTCATTTGCTCTGTGCTCTCTTCAACCATAGCCAGGTCACCTTCAGACACTCCAGTCCAGTTTCTCCCCAAAGAAAGCTCACTAGAGAAGAGTTGAATGACCAAAAGTTCATTATTGAGTCCACACATAACACATTATCTATTGAAAGTGTCTCAGAAGCATACCTCCGCAACTACACCAGCCGATGTGGAATATGCCACTCGTTGAACGGGTCGCTAGTTCCGTGTGACTTGTGTGAGGACTCTCAAAAGAAGTACCATGTAATTTGTGCCCAGGATACTGCCAACTTCAAGCTCGGGTTCAGACTTGTTCCTCAGAAGGCCACTTCGAAGGAGAACTATAATGTGACCATTGGCAATGAATCGGGCAGACTCAAACCTGTGATCCTGTGTCCCAAACATGACCATTCCCGCTCTGGAATTCATAGCATGAGAGCATTAGGCAGACGGAGCAAAGACGAACTTAAACCACTCATTCTGCTCTTCATTGACGATATCATCAAATCAGCCACAACCACCACTACCCGTCTCAGTGGGCCTCAGTTCAAAGCACACAACTACATTCATATGATCAAGATCTTCGCTGAAGAAGAGGCCGCAAGAAAAATCAAGTTCTCCAACCTACCTTCAGATACTCTCAAAGAGTCAGAAAAATTTTGTATCCGTTGCAACACCCGTGCATCTCCTATGTGGTGGATCAACCAGAAACAGGACTCTGCGTATAACTTCCTCTGTCAATCGTGCTACCATCGCGGAGACGACGAGGAGCCTCAACCAGAGACAAGGAAACTCCGCGAAATCCTTCATGAGCCCCTCGAAGGGCTAAACTATGGGTTAGGCGGAGAAAACGATCGACTTTCCGACGTTTACAATATTCCTCTGACACCCCCACCGAAGGTGGAAACCGTGAGATCTCGCATGGCCATCGGCGATATCCTAAGCTAGGACTTAAGCATACATATAAAACTATATCAGCATTCACATCTAAACTTTCGGAGGCCTTAGGCATTAAGCACTCCATATAAATACGCTACATATATAAATAGATTCAGCATCCAGCCCTTTGTCGAAAGCTTTCTACACTTCCACTTGGTTTGCAGCAATTGGAGGTGGAAAAATGTCGCGCGCTGCATGTCAAAATGTTCTTTCGTTTTGGTCCGCTCCACGACATTTTTCTTCCCTTGTTTCTCGCGACATTTGCTCGTTCCTGAACTTTTTGTTGACTCAGCTCTTTTCTACACTTAATGAACGTAGCATGTTGCAATTGTCCAACAGAGATGTGCCAGTGATACCGGGGACGAAGCTAGTAGGTGGAGAGCTGGAGTATTTGCGCTTGATGGTGGCTGATTTGTTGAACAGGAAAAATCCATCCTTCGCCGGCTCTCAGCCTATTTCCTTTGAAAGAGCCCACTTGGATGTATTGAAAAAGCGCGATTACTACGTGTGTGAGAAGTCCGACGGTCTCCGGTGCTTGCTCTTCATCATAAATGACCCCGAACGTGGAGAAGGAGTGTTCTTAATCACCAGAGAGAATGACTATTATTATGTCCCAAATATACATTTCCCCCTCTCAACCCACGAGGAAAACGGGAAGACTTACCATCACGGGACTTTGCTCGATGGGGAATTGGTGTTGGAGACCAAAAATGTCGCCGACCGCTTCTTAAGATATTGCATATTTGACGCCTTAACCATAAACGGTAAGGACATCACCAGCAGGCCCTTGCCTACCCGTCTAGGATATATTACTGAACATGTGATGAAACCTTTCGATAGCTTCAAGAAAAAGAACGCAGAATTGGTGAATTCAGCCGAATTTCCCTTCAAGGTGAGTTTCAAGTTGATGACGTTATCTTACCACGCCGACGATGTTATATCGAAGAAAGACCAGTTATTTCATGAATCCGATGGTTTGATATTCACCTGTGCTGAAACTCCATACGTTTTCGGTACGGATCAGACCCTATTGAAGTGGAAACCGGCCTATGAAAATACTATTGATTTCAAATTGGAAATTGTATTCAACATCTTCGAAGACCCAGATTTGGATAAACGAGACCCTGACTCCTCGTATGTGGATTACGATTCCAAACCAAATTTGTTGAAGTTGAAAATCTGGAAAGGAGGAAAAGAACACGAAGATTTCGCTGAATTGTACTTGAAGGAAGAAGAATGGGAGCAACTTAAGAGTTTAAACGAACCATTACAAGGAAGAATAGTCGAGTGTCGTAAGAAAGCGGATTTGCCTCCCTACTGGGAGATGTTACGATTCCGAGACGATAAAAGTAATGGGAATCATTTCACGGTAGCTCAGAAAATTCTACAGAGTATATCGGATGGTGTGAGTGAAGAAGAGATCATTGAAGCATGTCCAGAGATCAATAGATTATGGAAGAAGCGAGCATATGACAGACAAAATCAAAAACAGCATCGACCCTCAATTCCTCAACGAGAATCACCTAGTATTAGTAAAGAAGCCCAGCCACCGGTGAAGAAGGTTAAAACAAATACACCATCGAATGGAAATGAACAAAAGAAGAAGAACCCTGAGGTACTAGATGAAGTTTTACCAAACTATGAGGATAATAGCGACCTGGACTAGAGAAACAGGCGAATGTATATTATAATTGAGGTGCAAACCTCTGCTTTGTATTATTAACATTAAACGTTGAAATGATGTAGCTGTGACGTAGAAAGGGTAGAGATAATTAGGGAGTACTTGAAGAGAGCAAGCAGGAAAACACCAGGTTTTTCTGTGAGAGGGCCACTATTGGCAAACATCTGTATAAGAAGGAGGAACGACTAGCGATATGTTTTTACCTCCAAACTTGTTTGAGATGATGTTGTTCAAGTTTGCACTTGAATTATCAGGAATTGAATCATTAATATGAGAATAGAGAGGGGGAGACATAGCTCCGTGGCATGATTGTGGAGATAAAAGAACAATTGGAGCTGTAAAGCACAACTCCATTCTTTTATACTTTGAAGCTTCATTTTTGCACTTATGATACATTGAATAGCTTGGAATTGAAGTTGGAAGGTCAGTATTGGGACTAGACTTGTTACATTTAAATGATTTCTTGATTCTCAATTGGCTTACCTCTAAGCATACCTTTAGATTATGAGTGGTGGTGAATCCTTCATTTTTATCATTGATGATAGTAGGAACCAATCTTTTGTTGGCAGAGTCCTGATCTTCAGAAACGGACGGAAATCTGAACTGTAGGTTGTAGCTAAACCCGCCGGCGGGTGATTGCTGGAAATCTTTCAAATTGACCAGGTTGGAGTACAAGTCAAACTTATGAATTTCAGAATGCTTCTGTCTTGAGACGATTCCTAAACTGCTCAGAGAATCGTTTGAGCAGATTTTATCAAATTGACAGTGTTGAATCAACTGAATTGATACTGAATGGACTTCAAATAACTGGAACTGGTCTTCAATGGGGTATAAGTTGAGGAAGAAGTTGTAGGGGAGGTTTTGATAAGCAAACTTACTGGGGAAGTTGAATTCATAGATGAGTAAGTTTCGCCAGTTACCGTTGGCAATCAAGGAGTCATGACTGAGATCGATAGAGTCGGGCAAGCACCTTATCAACAATATCTCTGACTGAGCATTCATAGAGGTTGAGGGCAGAGATGGCCCTGTATTGTAGCTCAAGTAGACATTGACTTTATAGCTGATGTTGAGGTACGAGGAGATGATGGAGGAAGGGAGCAAAGGGTCCACTAGAAATTGGAATGGGAAGGCGTAGATGCCTGGTGATAATAGGTCATTATCATAGACTAGGGAATCATCAATTATTTTAGTATAATGGGACATTTTTTGGCCATTGACGCAATAATTCAAGTAATCGATGCTAGAAGGGTAGCTTTTGGCGTGAGCCAGTTCAAACAAGGTCTCGAACTTGATGCCCCTGAAGCTAACGGTCAATTTCTCTATCATTACAGGTTTGAAGATGACCAAAATCAAGTTGCCTGAAAGCACTTGAGGGCTGCATTGTTTGAGCTCTGAAGGAGTGATGCCTCGTTGGTAGATGGTTTTGTTATTATCCAGGATATCGAGCACGATCTGACAACTATCGCCTACTGTCAGGATTGGAATAATAGTTTCGTTTGTTCGGAAGTAGTCAATCCAGGACTGCCATGATATGGCTCTTAGTGATTTCCATTTCGGCGGTAAAACTGATTTCATCTTGATGTGATCCGTAGCAGCGAGGAGGCGTCAGAAAAATATAAGAAAACACTTCGTATAGTATTCAGGAGCAGATTCTAAGCTGAGGAAAGACTTTATTATATAACAAAGGAAGAATAAAGTAAACAATCACCAGCTTAAATGGTATAAACAACGGCTGCTAAAAAAGCAAAAACGCCAAAAAAAAAAATCGGGCGCACAAGAGGGACGCATCTAAACAACAAATCCGGGGCTAGCGAAACGGGGTTATTGATGACTAACACATGTATTACTCACATGGGCTTACGCTAGAGATCTTAGGCACAGCGACTGCTTTGCTGAATAGGAGAATAGGTTGCATCGGAGCCGGGAATAAGGCAAAAAAAAGCCAGGGGAAAGTCAGGAACTTCGGTAGGGGTCCAAGAAATGTGGCTAAACACATGATCCTGAGCCTCACATCACAGTTATCTCTCATTTTTAAGCCCATGCAACACTACCATACTACTATCTGCTGCAAACACCGGTACCTCAAGGGCCAAATCCGACCGATAAGAAGCAACAATAGAGGTGACACAAAACGCTCTCTTATCAGATGTGCGGCCAATAACCAACTTCCTCGGGATGTTCTCGGGGTGTTGTGGGAGGATTTGGATGTTCTCGGGATGTTTTGGGATGAGATCTTCTGGTTTCTTCTTGCCTCTGTTCTGGCTCTTCTGGGCTCAGTTCTGGTTTTCCTGTCCCTGTTCTGGACCCTTCTTGTGATTTCTTCCGTTTCCAGTTTCGGTTACTGCATCCGGCAACACCAGATACCGTACCGTGCTACTTAATCGTCGATTATACCAATTGACACCCGCTTTCAAAACTACACGATAGCTTGGAAGGCCCCCACAGATGCTAACTTCTAAAATTCTGCCACATACTTAGCAGCTGTCGCTAATTTGCACCTTTTCGCTGGTATTTTGCGGGCCAATCTCCGGTTGACAGCTGCTATCCCCGGTGACAACTTCCTAATCGGACGGCTATCCATCCATTGTGGCGTACAAGTCTTTTTCTATATGTGGTCTATTAGCCGTTTTATGTAATTATTGGTCTACAGTATATAATTATTGGTCTTCATCCCTCTTCTCTAGTGGTCTGCGGCATCAAATAATCTCACCAAACGCCAACTGTGGCTCATCGCAGACTTTTTCGTCTTATACTCACCAGTAACCTCTCCATTTTCTCGTCACCATCGCTCTTCTGTCATGACAATAAACCATCAGGTCGTGGCTGGTCCTATCAAGTCTGTCGCTATCATCGGTGCTGGTCCCTCCGGTGCTGGAGCTGCGAAAGCTTTCATCAAAGAAGCTGCTTTCAACAAAGTGCAGGTCTATGAGAAAAGAGACTCCTTCGGTGGACTATGGAACTACACCATACAAACAGACGCAGACACTACGCCCGTTCCTTGTGAGTCGAGTAGTCTCGATGTCAAACCAGTGTTCAACCCCGAAACTAACAAATACGTATGGTCGTCTCCGGTCTATGACTATCTTGACACCAATGTTCCTAAGGATATCATGACCTACGCTGATTCGAAGTTTGATGACAATGTTCCTGTGTTCCCCCATCACTCAGACGTATTGCGCTACCTCGAAAATTATTCCCGGGAGCTTACACCGTACATCAAATTCAGCACCAAAGTAGTAGAGGTTTCCTTTAACCAGAACTCTAACAAATGGAAGATTGTCTCTCGTGCTGTAGCCCCTGCTACCGATGGAGGGTCTTCTGTATCTTCTGATTCACCCGATGACACTGAATACTACGATGCCGTGGTGCTAGCTATAGGAAACTACGATATTCCTTACATCCCCAACAGAGATGGCATGAAAGAATGGACCGAGAAGTATCCTGGCACCATCACCCACGTCAAAGCGTTCCGTAACCCTAACCAATTCAAGGACTTGCCCGGAAAGATTGTCGTTGTAGGTAACTCTGCTTCTGGTGGGGATTTAGCCTATCAATTGGCTACCTACTTGAATCGCCCTATACATAAGTCAAAAAGATCCGAAAACTTGCTTCCAGCGGGTGAAAGTGACTTAGTCAAGGACGTAGGCGACATTAGTAGCTTTGATGCTGCTACCAAGTCCTTGATTTTAAATGACGGGTCTGTTTTACAAGATGTTGATGCCGTGATCTTTGCTACAGGCTACTTGAAGTCGTTCCCATTCTTAAAGCTTCCAGCAAACTCTCCTCCATTATTATCTGATGGTCACAAGGTTCATGGTACTTATCAACATATCATCTTGTACAACTATACTAATCTAGCCATTATTGGACTAACGAGGTTTGTTTTGCCCACCAGAACCTCAGAAACACTGGGCTGTTGGCTCTCAAAAGTGTGGTCCGACAAGGTTTCGCTCCCAGGATTGAGTGAAATGAAAACCTGGGAAGACGATAGAATTAAAGGGAAAGGTAATGGCAAACAATTCCATGATTTGCTTTTCCCAGAAGATGTTAAATACAATAACGAATTGAATCGTCAAATCTTCGAAAGTATTAAGGATTTACCTGAATCGCAAAAGGGATTATTACCAAAGATCTGGGATAGAGAACAAACCGCTCTCAGAGGATCATTGAAGAGCATTAAGGAAGCTTACATTAGATATAAACAAAGAACCGGCAAATTGGCCCAATCTTACCAGGAATTAATCGATGCTAACGTCATTGACAAGGTTTTAGTTACTGACGAAGAATTGAAGGCCCATGGGTTTGAGTTTTAGAGTATTCTTAGATCATTAGATAGAGGACAAGATAAAAACGTCTACACTCCGCCGTATAGCCTGTAAACATTCCTACATCTGCGAAGGAATTAGTGCATTTATTCTCAATTCAACAAACTATTACATTGTAATTCTCACAATCACACATTTCGACATGCTTAGCCCTTATATCGTGGGTTATAAAGTATATGAATGAAAATCTTCTTACTTGTTCTATAATACATTCAATGAAGTACGTGGAACTGATCTGAATGTTGCTCATTATGATCTGCTTCCTATGCTAGAGGTGTATTTCCCTTTTTGATGGATCCCTAACCCTCAGCGCTCAAGGTTAATGTTATTACCAAACTTAGTGTATAACGCCTTCTTCAATTCATTCAATTTTTCATCTATTTCGTCAATCTCTTCTGAAGTTGTGCTAATTTGTTCGTCCAACTTTTCATTTTCTTTTTCTATCCTACCAACCGCCACATTAACTTTCAAAAGCATGAAAACTTCCCCGATCTTATACTGTATCTTCTCATCTTCATCCAACAATTCGATTTCCATGGATAAATCTTCAATATACTCTTTTTCTTGCTTGTACTTGCCTACTAAGGCAGTTAACTCATCTTTTTTGTTGATTAACGAGGAAAACTTATTGATCTTCTGCTGATCCTCCCAGCTCACTTCAGTAGAGGTATTCCTTTGTCCTTCGGGTAACAATTCCATCTTATTGCTTTAAACAGTAGATCACTTCTTATCGTTGAACGAACTGAAAAACTTCTTCAATTTATTTAGTGTACATCCGTACACCGCTTTTTGGGTGCAATTTCCATAACTGATTCCAGTGCGCACTTCTGATTACAACCAAACTCCCAAACATAAATTAGTATATTATTAGTATATAGTCAAGCAGGAAACACATCCATTGCTTTCGATAACTTCCCAAATACATCTATGGCACCCGTATAATTTCGATTGACCCCAGGTCTTCAAATTATTGGACAGGTTCGACTCGTTGGACCGACTGGTGTTAATGGAGTCAGACGACGTTACTTCTTCTGGCTGAATGAACTCTAAATCATCGTCCACAAACTCAGATTCACTTCTGTTGAGTAGTACTGGTCGAAGAAGTGAATTATCGGAGGATGAGTGCTGTTTGATCTCCTCAAAAAACTCCGGAGGAAACTGGTTGAAGTACATTGAGGAATTAAGTTTATTATGGCCACTGAAATTATCATTCTTAATTGGCTGGTAGCCAGTAACCATTTCCCAGTTGCACTTGTTCCATCTCATAAAATCCAAGGATTCGGTGATACCTCCATTATGAACGACGATTTTGGTTAAGATGCCGGTGTTCCTATTGCTACTGTTGTGATTCAACGCATACAAAAAATCCAATCCATATCTGAAATAATTGTGAAACTTGTAGATCGAGTTATCAAAATTATCAGACCCACCTGTGGTCTTGGAGTTTGATGAATTGAGTGACATCAAATGGCTGTGAATCAGTAGCCTTGAATCGAACTTGTTGAAATAATCGTCTGGAGGTCCTAAAACGTTCAAGATCTCTTGCTGTGTGGTTTCACCTATCTTTATATAGAAATCCCCTCGTTCATTTGCCCCATTATCACTGCTGACATTAGTCTTTTTCCTGGATGCAAATTTGACCTTTCCCTTCTTTAAGTTGATAGTTACCTTATCGAACGCCAAGGAAGTATAATCACCTAATTTTGCTGGCTTAGACGCACCTTTCAAGTACAGGTTGTGGAATTCTTCGTAGTTCTTACCGTTAAATATAGCCATTGACTCCGCAAAAATGTCGGAAGACTTGTCCCAGTTAATCAATTTGGAAAGAATGGCACTCTCGTCATTCAATGCCCTCAATTTGTTCATCAAATCCGTCAGTTTGATCTTGAACTTGAAGGAAATACCAGGATAACTCAACAAATATGTCTGATTGGCCAAGTTTAATTTACCGGGATAAGTTGGGCCTATGGTTTTGTTATAAATTTGTTTCAAAGTGGGGTATTTGGTAGTTTTCTCGTAGCTATAGGTCATAATTGGCTCGTTGGTGTTGGCCACTTCCGTATACATAATTTCATTCAACGCCTGGTTATTGTAGGTGAATTGCATATACTCGAAATTGAGTACTTCTATCATGATCAAGCATTGTTTCAGGTTCTCAAACACTAACCGGAGCCCTAGGTTGGGAAGGGTGATGAGAATCGGGTTATTAAGGTAGTCCTGAGACGAATAGGAGATACGTAATTGGTGATTTAACTTGTTGAAATGGCTGACCACATCGTAGAGAGAATTTCCTAGCTTCAAAAACTCAGATATACCTTCACCAGGGTAAACTGGAGTGGTTGTGGGTATCATTAGAGGGGCACGATTTTGGCAATTGCAGGGTTCAGAAGCAAGACCCCAAGGTTTATATGGGCGAAGATAGAACTATGAGCCGTACAAAAAAACTTCTTCCAGTTCAAAGTGGTGTAGCAAGGTAGTTGTAGTTATTGTTTTTCGGTTATCAGTGGAACGTGTAGATAAAGGCAAGTGTATCAGTTATGCGCGATAACAACCGTCACTCAACATGAGGAACACCAGTACACCAGTACAAGACCCGTACATTCTTCTATCACAGCCTCTGTATCCCTTCGGTGGCCTGGCCAAGGAACCAAGGGACTAAGGGACAGGGTTCAGCTACATGTGTGCCTGATTTTCGGTTAACCATAAACCTAGAAACAGGTGGCCGTACGGACGTTTTGCCGCATTGGGAATTATTATTTAGAGGGAGTCTCATCTGCGATGCCCGAACAAAGAAAACTTTATCCGGTAAACGAATAGTAACCGTTACGTCACCATGTTACAGTAACATATCTTACATGTTTTTTCAGTCATGAACGTTTCTAAATGTTTCTCTATAAATACCTTCACAGGAGAATTGCTGTACACAATGCAAGCGAAGGTCAGGGGTCAAAGCCCGTAAAAAAAATAAAATGTTGGCCGCGAAAAAATTAATACTAGTAATGCCAAATTAAGTTAATAAAATCGTTATTAGGGTCGTAAAGAGGTAAAAATTGGAAGATTGTATTTTTAGATCAACTAAATTTTTTCTTCAAGCGAGCGGCATAACTGTTAGCTTTAGGAGATTCAGATGCAGTGTAATTCGAGTTGGCTGAGACAGTGGAAGCACGAGAGGATTTTGACTTATCATGTATTTTGGGATTGCAACTGAAGATGGAGCTGACATTGGAGTAGGTTCTAGTTAATGGAGCATCTTCTTCTTCTTCTTCCTCATTGTCTTCTGAGTGAACTGGTTCATATCGGACTTCTTTGAAATCGACTTTCACTTCTGGTGTGTGTAAGTTGGTGGGCATTGAATTTATACTAGATGCCAGACTATGTGATTTGCTTTTTCTTTTACGTTTGGTGTCTTTTGCATACTTCAATACCTCGTTTATTTCAGCATTCAGATCGTAGTTGAATACCGAACTCTTTCTCTGATGTCTGGAGGGTTTTGAAGAGGAGAAAACACTAGCAGTGTCCAAATCCTCCATGGCTCTAGCCAAGGAGTCTGTAGATATTGTAGAGGCATTAGACGAGATGGTAGAATCTTGTTTAGATGATCTTCGATGTGACGACCTAGGAGTCACTGAGTCTTGTTTACTATCATTAGAGAAGATAGAATGCGGCTGCAGTAGCTGGCGACTTCTTCGGCCCCCTCTTGCCTTTTGATCATGGACATGATTTTTGAGCTTCTGTTGGGTCTGATACGACACTGCTGGTATGAGATAAAAACTCATCTGGAACGGATGACTAACTAAAATATCCTGATCTCCCAGCGATGGGGCTTGTTATGTATTTATATGGCATCCCCCACTCAAGAAGACCAGAAATTAAACATATTTACCTGAATCAGCCCAACGGATAAAATAATCTAAAAAGGGTGAAAAATAATCGAAGAATAGGTTATGGATCCGGTACCCGTTCAGTAGGAGAAAACTCTCCACAACCACAATTGCTTTGTTAGCACCTGTTCCACCGAGTAACAAAGGAACCATTGTCCATAATCAAGGGGTTCAAGTTGATAAGTTAAGTGATACAAAGCCAAAAGTAGAGTTTTGGTGTTGAATAATACAGTATCCGTTTCGGCTGAAAAACCACCGTTTCTTGATAGTGATTTGATAAACATGGCCGAAAATCATAGCGACGCTGTTCATAGAGAAGTTCGATGATAGACACCAATGCACGTTTGTCAGGACCAGGTGTTTCAGACGGGTGCACAAACAATAGCCCGAACAATAGATCAGGTATCAACCTCGCAACTGGAACCCATATATGGTACAAACCTCCCCGGACAAGTGGTACAAACGATGGGCCTCGCAGCGGCACATCTAGTACTTTTGTAGGCACATCTGGCGCTTGTGTAGGCACAACCCAGTGCTCTTATCGGCGGACATCACTATTTTAGGCACAACAGCCCTCTGCCAATATCTTCACCATAATCTGATGAGGACACTTTCCCGAAAATAAAAATGCCATCGATGTTCAATTACCTAATCTCGTAGATGGAATACACTGTGATTGGTGCTTCCTTACCTAAAACAAAAGTTTCTAGTTGAAACATGAACAATAGCTAGCCAACAATAGGTAACAGGAAAAAACGTTCTTGTAGCAAGCGTTGCATTCCTTTTTCCGCCTTTCCATCGTTATCAGCCCCAAGCCGGGTAATTGACCCAACCTAATGACGGTTTAGTTTGTGGTATCGAAGAAGATCTGGATCTTCATCAGAGCCCGATGCTGCATAGGATTCACTTCTCAACCTTATTGTTGGCTGCTTTCCCTGATGATCATGGAGAATTGTTCTCAGCAGGAGGAATTTGACGCGTGCTAAACTGCATCTGGTAAGTACGAGTAATGTTCATGTTGCTGTTTCATTCGCTGCCGGTAGTTGATTCGTTGTGGGCCGAAGTCTGCTTTTCTCAACGGATTCTTTTTCAATCGCGCTTTATTCTCTTCTTCGCGAGAGTGCACAGCAGATGATGCTATTGTGGGGTTTCTCCTCTTATTGTCTTGTAACATAAATTGTCATGACTTCACTTGTTCGTCTACAATAGAGATAAATAATAGAATTAGAGTTGATTAATAATAGAATTTAGTCGATTAATAATAGAATTTAGTTGAATAATATTAGAATTACAATTGAACTACAAATAAATATCAGAATTCCAATTTCACTTCATCATTTTAAATCACACTACATTTCACCAAGATTAAATTTCACCTCATAATTTAAGACATACTACATTTAAATCATCACATAATTGCAGTCACTTCAGTCATCGCTTCAGTAGTATCAAAATTATTCACTTCGACCATGTGAAATCGGTTCTTTCATATTACAACTGTATTTACCTTCCATCATGTTAAAATCAATAAAGTTAAAATCACCAAATTACACACACAATGGTATCAGAATTAAATTTTCATTTTAAACATATTAAATATCAGAATTACAAATTATACAAACTTCTTTATACTCTTACTGTTTGGAGTCTTCGCTGGTTCCATCAGGACTAACGGCGCCAGTACCATCAGCCGTGGTTCCATCAACCACTTCATCGGCTTGAACAGCACTCTTCAACTTGGCTAATCTGGCTTCAGTGGATCTTATTGGTTCAATGACATATGGATTGTGTTCACCAGTTAATTCTTTTCCTTCATCGTCATAGAAGGTGAATTCACCAATTTGGGCAGAGTCAGTACCCAAGATTTCCTCATCTTCGTGCAATCTCAATCTCAATTTAGGAATTCTGTCCATAATCAACAAGATAAGACCGGTGATACAGAAACTCCATAATCCAACAGCACAAATACCAGCCAATTGATAGCCCAATTGTTTCCAGTGGTGGTTCATCCATCCTCCATCAATGGCAACAGATGGATCAGCAGCAACAGAACCATCCGAAGCAGTAACGTAATTGGTTGCAAATAACCCAGTCATGAAAGAACCAAGGGCTCCACCAATACCGTGGGTAGCAAAGACATCCAAACCATCGTCAATACCAATAATTCCCTTCAAGTCCACGGCAAAGTTACATAAGATACCTGGCACAATTCCAAAGATAATGGAAGTGTAAACGTTCACGTAACCAGCAGCTGGAGTAATACAAACTAAACCGACAATGGCACCAGTACACATACCTTGAGTGGACCATTTACCACCGGTTCTAAACCAATCAACAAACATCCAAGTCAAACCACCAGTGGCAGCAGCAAGATTGGTGTTCATACAAGCGTACCAAGAACGAATGGAGGCATTACCGGTGGAACCACCGTTGAAACCAAACCATCCGAACCACAAGAAAACGGTTCCCAAAACCACGGAGGTGATGGAGTGAGGTCTGTATTTTGGAACTTTACCAGATGTCAAAGGATCGTGTCTCTTACCCAAGACCAAGGCATAAGCCAAAGCAGCGAAACCAGAGTTTTGATGCACTGGACCACCACCGGCGAAATCCAAAGCACCCAAGCTGAATAACCACCCGTTAGCACCCCAGGTCCAGTAGGCGATTGGACAGTAAACCACGGTTAAGTAGATGAAGAGGAAAATCATCATTGGTCCCAATCTAGCTCTTTCCGAAGCACCCCCTACCAATAAAATACCAGTGACGGTAGCGAATTGCATTTGGAAGAAACAGAACAAGATATCTGGAACACTAGTAACTACGGCTGGAGCACCGAAAGTTTTCATTAAAGCGAAATTAGATAAGTTACCCAAGAATGGGGATGTACTGGTGTGGGTGAAAACCAAGGAATAACCCCAGAAGAACCATTGGAAAGCAGTAAGACAAGCAGTCATGATGGAAGCCCATAATAACGAAAGAGCATGCTTCTTTCTCGATAAACCAGAGTAGTATAACCCGACTCCTGGAATCATAATCCACACGAGCACGGCAGCAGTACCAATCCAGGCCATATCGGCTTTGTCGAATTGTTCATTAAGGTTGACAGTCATAATGTCACCACCGGTACCGGTACCAGTGAAGTTAGAATCAGACATGTTTTCAAAAAGATAGTGATCTAAAGAAAAAAAAAAAAGAAAGAGAGAAAAGTCTTCTGAAATAAAAAAAATGTAACGGAATCCAAGAATTTATATATGTGGAAGATGGAAACAAACAAAGAAGATTAACGAAAATAATTTATGCCGGTTATGTACGTAGATCGATAAAATAATTAAAACGTATTTGCCAATTATTAAGAAATCGCAAAATTCTGAAGACAATTACGAAGAAACTTACCTAATCTTTTCCATACAAAGGCTCAGATGAAAGCATGAGATATTACGTAAATAACTTTATACCTGCAATTGCTTTTGTTGGTCCGTCCGTCGCCCCTCCTACAGCTTTCTTGGCCGTTATCAAACCTCAAACTTTGTCTTCTCGATAACCATGCACCAATAAAATTTGTATATGGCAGAAAATAAAACAACCCATTATTGGTTGATATCACAGGTGGTGAGTCCTAAGAAAAGCCGTACGCATCTTTAAACAACCGTAAACGGTTATATTGGAATCTTGTTTTCGTCAACTATCCGATGATGCGTCTGCACAGTGGCAGATGTTGCGATAAGAATATATCTATCTTGTTTGCGCGATCTTATTGGACGGATTAGCTGTCACTGCACATACTTTTTTTTCGCAACTTTCTTATCTATGCCGGTGTAGGAATTCTGTAGATATCAACAGGGATTGCCGGAGGAGTAGTTCGATCTTTTCTCTCAATGTGTCGTGATTTTACCCCATACACTCGTTTCTTGGCATGTTATTATCGCCCAATTAGATGCAAGGGTCTGCATTGGTTCCTTCAATCTTCCCCACCCGTACATCTGGCTGGCTGACTCACCCGTTTCTATCATTGCATCCGTACACCTGGTTCGGGGACGCCTCGGGTGCTGCCCGTCCACGTGACTGAAAATATCGCCACATACACACCCGTGCCTCCGGGGTGAAAAATTACCTCCGAGACCGTTCCATCACGGTACTTGCGGTTGAAATTGTTGTTGATGCACCCACCTTCAACTGTGAAAGACAGGACTTTTAAATTGGAAACTCGTTTCTAGTCAAACCGCGTATCGATATTTGATGCAATTGATTGCGCTTGGACTCTAACTCCTGAACACCGGCCCTCATCTACCACACACCCCGAACAAAGTAACCCCTATATAACCTTTTTGGTTGGTGCAATTGGCAATGTCTGAATCAGATCCCACTGGCTCCCAGTACAATTATGCTACTTCTATTTTAACATCCAAGACCCCTCAGCAATCATCGAATATCTTACCAAATAGTCTTGAGTTAACTTCGAATTTGGTTGAACAAAACTTATTACCTTGGTTTATAAGTTATTCTAACCATTTGAACAAATCTAATCAAAATTTGAACATATTATTACAGCAGGGTTCTACTTTTTTCAAAGACTTGACACCAGAACAAGCCCAAGAATACGGAAATTTACCAAAATTATGGAACTGTTTACTTAATTCTATTCAATTGAACATTCACACCAATGAAGCGTTATACAAACAATTGAAATTAGAATCAATTGGCCCATTGAAAGATATTTCCCAGAATGATATCAAATATTCAGAATTGATCATAAACTCCCAGGAATTAAATGAAATCTCGAACAATTTATCTCGAAACGATCCTAATGCTGAATATCAATGGAATATTAAAGGTCCTCAAATTTTTAATAATTTCGAAAACTTTAAAAAATTGGAAAAACAAGTTTACTTCAACTCGATTTTGAGTTACTTCCAAGGCAATAACTCACTGTTGACAAAAAATTTATCCAACAATGAAAATTCTACAAATTACTTGTTAACCAATTATAAAATTGATAACGAAATGCTCAACTATTTGAATTACATCTTGAAAAATGATTTTGCTGCCAAAGCTCCAATTAATTCAGTTTCCTCACCAGCGAAAATTAATAGAAATTTCCATGATCAGAATAATCATCATGACATTCAATCGTTAACTTCAAACACCAGTAATCAGACTTCCAAATCCGGTAAACGATCTTCAAAATTGAAATCAAAAGTAGGTTCGATATTCAATCGTAAGAATAAAAAGTCCACAAAAAATTCTTCTTCATTATCAAATGACATCATTCCAGAATCTACGGCTTCTTCTGCGTCATCAGTTCGTCATTCCAATTCCATCAGACAAAGAAATGGCAATGTTTCTACAGACTCTTTAACGAATCGTAATGTTCCAAGGAGATCGAGTGATTTGTATGGTCAAACTCCAACTTACTCTAAAAAACAACCTCCAATTCCTCCCCAGCAATCTATGCCAACTCTGGTCTCAGCAAATCCGATTCCAGCCTCCCAGCCAATCCCACAATCGATTAATGCCGAACCTTTGGCGCCCCAGTCACCATTTAAAGTTGAATCTGGGTCTCAAGAGCCTATAGACTCACCGAATGTCGTGAAGTATAATGGTAGTGATAGCTCTTCTGATGAGGAGGACGCTGGCAAAGGTCGTAGATTGTCCATGTTACAGCAACATGATTTGGATGACAGTAATGCTCCAGCTCTGTATCCTCCCTCCCAATCTCGTCAACCTGATGCTTTTCCAACTCATCAAGTTCAACCAGACACCTTTGATAATGCTAGATCAAGACAGAGTAGCTCTGGTAAATACAGCTTCGAAGCTGGTGACGATACCAAACCAATTCAAGCTACTCCAAGACAGGAGTCATTCAGTATGTCTGATCCTCTTCCTCAAACCCAAGAGTCTTTGCCTGAACCAGATCTTTCGAATAACGATTCTCCTGTAAACAATGGAGCTGCAGCATCCTCGTCATCACGTCCAGCTCCTCCACCTTCTAGAAAGGTTACTCACAATCAAGCCCCAATCACCAATGCCCTGGCTTCTCTTCATCATGTTCCAGTTCCAGTTCCAGTTGCGATTCCAGACTCCACGCTGTTGAGTTCGGGTCAACCGCAACCAAGAAGTAGAAAAGAAGTTGAGTCGCAAATTTTCCATAATCTTCCTAATGCTAGAGAATCCTTTGTTCACCCTAATCAGACCTTGGTTAGCCAAAGCACGGGGAACTCACTTTTGAAGCAAAATGATTTCTTTAAACACAATTTCGATGATGAAAAGGAAGGTTTGAATTCTTCCATTGCAGAAATCATCAATGTAACTTTCAAGAATGGAGAAACTTTGAAAGCTCAAGTCATTGGAGAAGTTGCCTTCAATTATGTGGACAGATCCAATGTTGATCCCAAAACATTAAATTTAGTTGATTTAAAAATTCCTTCAAAATTAGATAAATTTCTTTCAAATGACCAATTTTTGAAACAAATCGGCCACCAAGAATTTAGTTTGGATCCTTCACTTATATTTTCCAAAACTTTGGGAGGTTTGAAATATTTGGTGAAACTCAACCAATCACAAATTCCAATTTTAATTAGGCAAATTTGGAAATTTGAAGCTCATCAATCGAGCTTGATTGTAATTGTTAGGTTGAATCCCCTTTATTCTTCGAAGATTGCTTTGAAAAACCTTGTCATCTCGGCAGCGTTGAATAACTTGATTGAAACTACTGCCGCTTCTTCCAAACCTGAAGGGTCCTTCAATAAGGAAAAGAATAGAATTACTTGGAGATACACCAAACCATTGATTTTATCCAACTCCGGTGCCCATAGCGATGGAAATGAAGATTCCAATCAAGAAAAATTGATTGCAAGAATCTTGACTAATGGTGTTGCTTCAGAGCATGAATCGGGTGTTCAACTTAAATTCAGTATCAGCTCCCCTCCAACCTCATACCTTTCTATTTTGGATTCAACTGACCATGAGATTCCAAGTGTCAGAAATTTGGTTAGTGGTAACTATAGTTCGCACAGTTGATTCTTGAAGGCTTTCAATTTTTCTTATACTTCGCCTAGTGTTTCTTATTTTTTGACTTTTTGATATGTATTATGTTAAGTTTATATTTCATTTTCCCATAAAACAGTAACTCCGTTGTTTCATCCTGTGGAATTGTATTTGAATATCGACTGATCAAAAATGCAGCCAAAATGATATTATATATCAATTAGTTGTCATTTTTGCATAATTATGCTCAATATGCCAAAAGAAAATGAAAAAATTCTCATTTTTTGCAGTTGTCATTTATCAATGGCGATTTTGGCCTACGTCAAGAGAATACTATCTACTACTAAAACTAAACTCCTTTCGCTATATATCCTATACAACGGTTTCAAAGTATTTTACTGTGTTTATAACGCTTCTCTTGATATTTATAAACAACAAAACCAAATGCCAAAAAGAATGCAACAATTAATAACCAATAGAAAACAGTGGTTTGGGTGGTGGATATTGGCACACTACTGTTCTGATATTGGTCTAGCACCTCTTTATGGTTTGCCATTAACAAGTCGACCTTCTTACCAATTTCATTCATGCCATGCTGTTGCTCTCTTACTTCACCCATAACTCTCTCGTTCAATTTGGAGACCAAATCCAATAAGTTTCCGTATTGAGAGGTCAAAGTAGACTTGAATTCGGTGTAGGCCATCTGTAAATCACGTAAAACTACTGCTTGTTTGGATTCCACTTCTTGGATATCTCTAATGTATGCTTCAACTTTCCTTAATTCTTCACTGGAGCCTGAACCTGAATCTGAGCTTGCACTAGATATCGAGTGTAAATTACCAATTGCAAGTTCGATCTTCAAAAGCTTTTCGTAAAGTTCGTCGAAGTTCAATTGTTCCTTATCAGCTTGCTCGAGGTTTTGTTGTTGAACTCTTTGTTGATGTTGTTCCATCTGTCTTTCCATAAGAGACTT
Organism: Isabelozyma heimii; assembly: GCA_030555995.1. Classification (NCBI taxonomy): domain Eukaryota; kingdom Fungi; phylum Ascomycota; class Pichiomycetes; order Serinales; family Metschnikowiaceae; genus Isabelozyma; species Isabelozyma heimii. Next base: position 281,917 of record JANIVW010000005.1, read on the forward strand.
TCTAAGGGCGGAAGGAGTGACAAACTTGTCCTGGCCTTTTGGAGGAACTTCAGTGTCCAAAGCACCACTGGTGATAAGTCCATGGTCATCAATTGCATCAGGAGTGACAGTACCCCAAACCTTGATAGCAAAAAGTTCAAAATAGTTCTTAGTTGTTGGCTTAAGCGCTCCTGTGACTCCGAATTTGAAGTCGCTAGATGTCTGTGGGATAGAAATCAGTTCAGTTCTGAAACATAAGTTGTTGTCAACTTGAACTTTGAAAAAATTCCGAGACTTAGAGTACGATACTCTTATTGTCACAGGAATATCCGACTCTAAGTAATTGAAGTCACAGCTACCAAGAGACTTTGCTAATGAAGTATCTGTGAGTGGACTACTACCGTCTTGAGCAAAAATTCTTAATCCTGCCGTTTCCTGACTACTGATTAAGAACTGGAATCCATCGTATCGGGAAGGTCCTCCATAGTTTGTATTGTGATAGGCGTCAATTGGATCTGAATTTGCAGGGTCTATCAACCAGAGCGATAATCCATTGTTGGGGTCTTCCTCGGTGCCTTCCACGGTGTATCTGAATACAGTTTCGATAGTCCATTCATCTTTGGTGTTGGCTAGTTGGGGTGTAGACCATAACGCTCCATTGCCGGTTTCATAGAGTAGTCTTCCAGTATCGTATCTGATATTGTTATAGAACTCCCAATTCAACGAAAGATCAGTTATATCACTGATCTCCAACAAGTTGGGTAATGAGAGATGTCCTGGTTCCACATGGGAATTGGCGCTTTGGCCATGATTGTTCAAATTATCAACATTGGGAATATACGCATTGATAACCGCCAAGTAGGACATTAAAGCTATCGGCAATATCCACGTCATTGTGCCGAATAAAAGTAAAACCAAATCAATGCTGTCCAAATCAGTAAATCTGTCATTTTTCAGGTTCATTCTTTTTTCATGCACAATCGTCGCGAATATTTTTTTGGGAAAGCTCCGTACATCGGCAATGACTATTATTAGCTCGTACACCAGATTTACTATTCTTAGCTAGAACGATTTACTATTATTAACTCATCTCGGATTAAATTTAGCCTGTAAACCCGATTTATTATCACTATAAACCCGTACATCTTATCTATGCAACTAACGTTGTTGGTTCTTTCTCATTATGTTCCTTCTGCCTCGCCAGACACCGCCCACTTTGGCTTTGTCGACGAAACTAACATATGGCATCTCCTGTGTTTCGCCTGAAGTACGGTAGCCGGAGATTAGCTCAGGGTTTAACATTTCACAGCTAGGTATCTCACCTTCACCTTTGACGATAAGAAGCTTTTGCGATCCACTCAAGCCCTGTTTGATCTGGTTTTGGTTGTTTGTAGGCAAGTAGACATTAAAGAATTTTTCTTGAACGTTAATACTGTGAACCATCCCTAACCCCATAAACCTCATGGAGTCACCATAATCGTTGAAACGGCAGTAGGCGGACGAGTTCAAAATCTGCGGATACGTGCTACTCCTGGAGTATAGGAACGGCTCGAAGCTATCGAAGTTTTCAATCAAATAGAACCCCACGATAGAAGCCTCCAACATGATGGGTATGTCATCTGGAGCGAGGTTGAACCCAACGTCATAATTGAGAACCGTCACAGCACTAACACCGACAGAGCCCGCAAATGATGAGCCAGTGAGGTAAGATAGCTTCAATGGTGGTAAGTCTAGAATGTGGGTATGGAAGTTGTATTTTAAATCTTTCAACTGATGGAAATAGCACAATTTATTGAACATTCGAAGTTGAGCTGCTGAATACTTGGATGTCTTGTAGATACCTGGTAGCTCCGAAAAGTGGTTATAACTCAACTTATCGACCAAGTCTGTATTATTCACATCGTCTTCATCATCCTCAGTTCCGGTCAAGTATATGAGATGGTCGGGGTGGATAAGTTCCGTAATTTCCATTAAAAGCTCTTTCCCGAATCCCTTGATCCAGCCAGGGGTATTGACTATCAAATGAGACTTATTTTGCAGATTTTCATATATGCTGAAGAGCTTTTTCACGATTCTAATATACTGTTCCGATTGTTGCTGAGGGCTAGAAAACCCGTAGTATAAGGAAATTCGAGAATCATTAGGTTTGTTGGAGCTGGTGGGAAGATTTATTCCAAAGAAGGGGTCGTGAACATCGGTTATTGATAGTGTGTAAGGGTTGGAAAATTCTGATTGGCCAGGATCTAAGTCAAGATATGTACAACTACCAGCATTAAGACTAAGACAGTTGAGGAGCAATTTCGAAAAGGTGGATTTCCCACTATTCTTTTTGCCGATAATGAAATATATCAAAGGTTTTGCATCTAGTTTATGAGTAAGAGAAAACAATTCACCTTTCCATGAAGGTAGTATCAGCATGCTGCTTGCAGACAGGCTATAGTCGAGTACGATATCAAAGGAGAAATCTTTGAATAATTGAGAACTACTGTTATCATAGGCTTTTGATTGCAAAGGGAATAATGCTTTGAAAGGAGAATGATAATCACCAATTAGCTCAAGTCCTGTAAACAAATTCGAAATTTTAATCACCGTAGGAAACCTCAGAGGGTCAAATTCATCAGAAACACTGCTGGTTCCATTTTCTTGTTGGAAGCCTCCATCATCTGATCTCGTACCTGACAAAAAGGGTAATGACTGGGAGGTGGGTGCTACAATATCGTACAGCTTCGGACTAGCATGGATACTATGCAAATCATTGATAAGCAATATCCCTTGTTGTACCTGAATCGAACACTGACCACTAATTAGGATGTCGTCATGCACATCCATTCCAATAGTAATGGAGTCTCTTTCAATCTTCATATTACGCTTGGAAGGTGTGAAACTTGACCTATAAACCTGTCTTGGTGTCTCTCGGGTAGACGCAAAAACCGGCTTTGCTGATGTGGTTAGGTCTTCGTTCTCTTGCTGGTCGTCTTCGTCATATGACGCCTTGTCCTCATAGTCGGAATAGTTTTGGTTATCATCGGACAAGGTCTGTTCGTACCCAATCACCTCGTTGTCCTCGTCAACATCACCACTGGTTCCATTTATTGGCTCATTAGAGGACGATTTCAATGCTTGAAGAGCAGCATAGGCACTCATAACTGTGGGCTGGAGAGGTGAAACATCGGCATCTCATCTCCCTTTTTCTATATTACGACATCCGTACACCAAATCTAATTTCAACTTTTCATTGCGAAAAAGATGATTTCGATGTTATAGTGGATAAGGCTGTGGAAGAGGTCAAGGGAGAATCCAGTATGTCAAAAGATGCTAATTCGGCCTTGCTGCTTATGTAAAGTATGTTGCCGAAATATGCTCTTTTTCTCGTGGACAGTTAAAGCTATATTTAGATTTTGAAGATAGATCCGATCCCAGGGCTTCCTTGCAGGATGCTATCCATGGTAATACTGATATTGGTTTGAAGAAACTTCTCAGGTTGATTAAATAATAAGTTCAGGAGTGTCCAAAAGTACTGCGGCTATATACAAAAGGAATATGCACTGTGAAATTCAATCGTCATGGATCCTTGTTGGACATAATAGGGGCTCTTGGCCAAAAAACCTTCAGTATGCATATACCGATTCACATTCTAGTAATTTTGCTTAGAAAATAAACCATTGCAAGGGAAAAGACACTTACCACCCAAAAGTAGTGGAGCTTTGACTACTCATCCGCTACAGTCTGAAGATGCGAGCTACGAGTTGCCAATACAACTAACCTGGATACATACCTTACGTAAGCTATTAATCTGCAGAAGAGGCCTTGGAGGTACTTTGCTATTTTAGTCTCTACTAATTGCATGGAACCGGAGGTACGGCGGAAAGGGCTCTCAAGGGGTGTGCGGTTTTAGTTTTTCATTTTCTTCAGCTGCCACTGCCTCCCGCAAAAGTAAAATTACCGTTTTCTCTTCTGTTTAACCCAATCAGATATTCAACCAATTTTTCAAATCTTGTAAGATGAATTCGTTCATTTTCAGAAACATTCGTTAACAACAAGGCTATTCGTATGGTGAGAGTCTCCTGGTGCGGTGATTTTTGCAGCCACTTTACATGCAGTATTCACAAACAGATTTGGACGCAAGCTACTTGTAAACGAATATTGCAGAGGGCAATACCTTGGGGCATGCTCAAGAAACCCATAGAGAGGAAATCACAGTTAGTATTTGGCCGTGAAGGTTAGCACTGGGATGCGGCGCAGATTATTTGGGCTATCGACGGCGGACTCAATTTTTTTGATGACGTAATTCGGACCACAATAACATACTATCTACCTTCTTTCATGCAATTCTTCAACCCGTAGCCTTTACAAAAAGTATGCAAAGGTTATTTTCTATACGTAGTTATTTTTCGTTAGATACGAACTTTGGTTCCTCGTTTTCGATGCATGTGGCATTTATTGCCAAACTAACCACGGCATCATGTGCTAGCCTTACAACTGTGTGACGATAGAGCATCTGTATTTGTCCCTAGATCTCCTATTGTCAAGAAAATTCATCAACACGATGGCTTCGACCTAAACAACATGAAAAAAAAATTTTAAAACCCTCAAGCGATCTTTTCAACTAAGCCTTTTTTTATCACTGTTTGACATTTTTTATTCGCACTTGTCAAGAAAAACTTTCCCAATTTGACAAAAAAAATTGCAAAATCCCTCAACCATTCACAGTAAAAACAATGTTTCATCAAGAGGGATTTCTTTCATTCGCCAACTGAAGTTGAGTATAATAACTCGCTCAGATTAGAGTTTTCTATTGAACGTGACGCCATTTGAGGCAATTACAAAGTCAGTACTACTTGCATAGTATTCTGTAATTGGATTAGAGTGCCGTAGCTGCTGAAAGAAAACAAAAAAAAAAAGGTGGCACTGTAGAAAAAGATATATATTGCCATATAAAATGCTTAGATATGGCCGCTGAATTATCTTTCTGCTGCTAATCAAGGTGAATAAGTAGGAAAAATGGCTTCAATTGGTTCAGACTACTCCAAAAAATACTTGAGCGACGACGAAAGTGCTGTCGAAGATGATAGAGGCAGAATCAGGTTCTCTGACAATGACATCACTGACAAGCAAAAGAGAACTCAAAGTGTGCTAGGAAAACGTCGTAGAAGAGGATCGTTCCATTCTCAGTCGAGATTTTCTAACTTAATCTTCCCAATTCAGGAGTCTGCTCCAGAAAATGCTTTGCCCGGGGTCTATAAGACCATTTCTCATCAAATCTCTCAACACGAGTTCAACGAGACTAACAATGAAAAAAATCTTCTCGTGGACTATACCTGGAACATTGATTCCATCGAAAGTATCATCAACACCTTCTCCTCCGATGCCAAATTGGGGTTGAAAACTCAATTAGCAGAGCACAATGCCAAAACTTATGGACTCAATATTCAATCAAAACCTCCTTCAAATATACTAAGAAAGATCTTTGTTTACTTCTTCGGAGGTTTTGGTGTTTTGTTATTTGTTGGTGGTATCTTATGTATCATTGCTTGGAAACCTTTGGGAGAGCCTCCAGCAGTTGCAAATTTGATTCTTGGGATTGTTTTGTTCATAGTGTTTGTGTCTCAAGCTATTTTCAACTTTTGGCAAGATTTCTCCAGTTCGAGGGTGATGGAATCAATTTATGAAATGATTCCATTAACTTCTTCCGTGGTGAGAGATGGCCAGGTTGTCGAATTACCTGCTAAAAATTTGGTTCCTGGAGATATTGTTCACTTCAAATCCGGAGACAAAGTCCCCGCTGACATGAGAGTGTTGGAAAACAGTCCTGATTTATCATTTGATAAGTCGATTTTGACTGGTGAATCTAAACCATGTCCTACCCATTCAGCTTGTGATACTCACAACAAGAATTATTTGGAAAGTGCATGTATTGCCATGCAAGGAACTTCGTGCTCTTCCGGTTCAGGAACTGGTATTGTGGTGTCTATCGGTGATGCGACTGTTTTCGGTCAAATTGCAAAGTTATCTTCCCACAGTAAATCGGAATTATCTCCTATTCAGAAGGAAATTCTTCGATTTGTGCTTTTGACAACTTGTATTATCTTCAGTTTGATTGTTTTGGTGATTATTTTATGGGCTGCCTGGCTTAGACAAGCCCACCATGATTGGATTAATGTGCCCACTTTAATCGTTGACATTGTTTCGGTTGCTGTTGCGTTCATGCCTGAGGGGTTGCCAATCGCTTTGACAACATGTCTTATCATTACTGCTAACGCTATGCGAAAAAACAAAATTCTCTGCAAATCGCTTTCGGTGGTGGAAACCTTGGGATCTATGAGTGTTTTATGTTCAGATAAGACTGGAACTATTACTGAGAACAAAATGTTCGTTACTGACTTCTTCTTTGCTGGTAAAGAAAATCAAGTTGATAAAGAATCATTACCTGAAGGTACCAATTCTGAATTCCTTTATTCCGTGGCCGGCCTTTGTACTGATGAACAATCGGGTAATGCTACTGATATGGCTGTGAGAAAATATGCTAATACCTTTGCTCAGCAAAATAACTTGAAAAGCAAATGGACTACCAAGACCGAGCTTTCGTTCAATTCCAAGAATAAATTCATGGTGAAGTTAATGGCAACCGATGAGCAATGCTGGAATGAGTTAAATATAGAAGGTGATGCAGGCGATAACTATCTCATGGCCATTAAAGGAGCACCAGATATTCTTTTGGAAAAATGTGATACCTTTTTGGATGAAAGCAATAACAGCATCGATTTGGATTCCACCACCAAAAGTCAAATAACTGCCATTCAACGTCAATGGTCCCAAAATGGTCGTAGAGTTATCTTATTGGCAAAGAGAGTCATTCCCAAAAGTTACTTCAGTGAAGAGCTTTTACAGGATGGCTTGAAGTCTATAGAAAGATTAACTGATTTAATGGAAGAAGAGAAAGCCTCCTTAACTTTTGTCGGAATGTTAGCTATTTGTGACCCTCCTAGAGATGGAATTGTTGAAACGTTATCGACTCTTAAGACAGCAGGCATCAAGATCGTTCTTGTAACTGGTGACTTTGAATTGACAGCAATTTCTATCGGAAGAATGTGTGGTATTTTATCCGAAACTGAGAATGTGGACACCGTTGAAGACTTAGATAAGCAATATTGTATTCCTAACAAGAATTTGCCCAACTTCGAAAATGAAATTGATAGAGCTGTTGTTGTATCTGGTGTTGACATCAATCATTTGAATGAATGTCAATGGGATCAGTTGTGTAACTACACTGAAATTGTATTTGCAAGAACGACCCCAGAACAAAAGTTGACGATTGTTACTCAATTCAAAAAGCGGAAACATGTTGTTGGTATGATTGGAGATGGTATCAATGATGCTCCTTCCCTTCGTGAAGCTGATATTGGCGTTTCTATGAGTGACGGTTGTGACATTGCTAAAGAAGCTAGTGACTTGATTTTGATGGAGAATGTTAACTCGATTGTCGAAGCTTTGAAGTTTGGTAGATTAGTGTTTGAAAATTTGAAGAAGACATTGGCCTATTTGTTACCTGCTGGTACCTATTCTGAGTTATGGCCAATTCTTATTAATGTGATCTTTGGTTTGCCCCAAGTGTTGTCATCTTTCAATATGATCATCATTTGTTGTTTAACCGATTGTTTGGGTGCCATGACCTTGGCTTACGAACAAGGCGAGAGAAACCTTTTGCTTAAGAGACCCAGAGTAATTTCAAAGGAAAGATTGGTCGATTTCAACTTATTGTTGCATTCTTACTTCATTATTGGGACTTTCTACACCTTCACATCGATGTTGGTTGCTTTCATAAACTTCCAGAGACATGGAATCCTGTTCAGTCAGTTAACCCTTTCATACGGATCATTCAGCGACTTACCTAACTATGAACGTGTGAGTTATATGTCATCTTCTATCTACTTCGTCAATTTGGTCATTATGCAAATGTTCAACCTTCTTTCTATAAGAACAAGACACTTGAGTATTTTCCAGATGTCTCCACTCAAGAATTACTATATGTTTATTGCCATGCCAACTGCTTTTGGTATCACTTTCATTATTAATTACATTCCAGCGATTCAAAATAATTTGGGTACTTGGCAAGTTCCAGTTGAGTACTATTTTATCGCTGTTGGATTTGGTTTGGTTGTGATTGTCTATGATGAATTGAGAAAATTCTATGCTCGTAAGTATCCTAAGTCGATTGTCGCAAAACTTTCGTGGTAAGGAAAAAACATATTTATAGAAATTAGATTATATAATTTGATTTCAGATTCAAGAAAAAGCTGCAAAATGCATAAAAATCTTTTTGTGTGACAGCCCATACTCTGTTCGAATCTTAATAAATTTTATTTAATAGAGCCATTAATTCAAGAAGGCCGAGAAATTAATAAAGCCAATAATTATGCATCTCACTCTTCGGCGAAGTTCGGAGTCATACCTAAAGAACTACTCCAACTGTAGACCAATGCCAAATCATAAAGTCATCGACATTTAAACATCCGTGTACCTTTGAAGTAGAGGCAATTTTGCAACATATGCAAGAATTCTCTATATGAAAGGGCAAAACTGTTCTGAACACACTGTCGTAGATTTACTTGCAATAATCTTGTTCAATCGGCGGAAGGCTTGTCTTGCTCTTACAGATTACACACTTCACGAATCTTCTCCTGCTTGTGTTTTTTAACTTGGTACCTCGATTCTTATTTCCTGTGTTATTTCCTGTTAGCATGAATAAGAGACTTACAGAGACAGCGTTCCAATAGGGAGCTCATGGCGAGCCACGTTCTCCGAACGATGTGCTATATCAAGAGCAAATTCAGTACACCGAATGCACTGAAATTCAATAAAACGATTGGTGCCCATAATTTGCCATATGATCGCAATTCATAAACTCCAATTCTCATCAACTAACTCAGTAAAGCATGTTTTAACCCTATGATCTAGTTATGCCACAGCAAATTAGCTTTATTGGTCACTTGATGTTAATAACTCTCTTGCTTATCATTACGTATTTATGATTGGCCCAATTGAATATTCTAGAGCCCGCAGCAGCGAGGCTTAAAGAACCCTTTCTAGAACGAATTTTTCAAATAGTTCAGGGATTAGTATGAACAGTTTTCGTCAAACATGTTCGGCTATGTAGGGGGGGTTTACTAACAAAAAACGAGGCTTAGTTTCACAAAGACATCCTCCTATCTCTTGCTGTAATAGGTGCATATTGACATAGTGCATTGCCTATGAGGTCACGGATATTTCTTCGAGTGATTTATTTAGTGGATGAAATTCTGAACCCAGCAAGTTACCCCATCTTTCAAACAAGCCAACATGCATATACTGATAAAGTTTCTTGAAAGTTATTGGCCTGGCTTCTTACCCAATTAACCCTCTCTTCTACTTAAAGCGTATAGGCTTGATTTTTAGCCAAGCTACTACCCAACTAAAAGTTATAGACTTGACCTTTTCGCCAGATTACTACCTAACTATGAGATATTAGCTTGCAAATATCTTGCACATCTGGAGAATCCAAGACTTCTACTTGGTCTATCAATTTTGATTAAGAATCATACTATTATCATGGTACCTTCATACTTTGCGCGGATCTATGTAATAAGGATATAGAAAATATATTTTCCGTCACCATTCATACATAATACTTGAAGGAAGTATTATTTAAAGATAATTATCAGGAAGACTCACAATACTGAGCATTCCAAGGGATTTTTTACAGGGGTCTTCCAAAACATAAGTCTTTCAATTCATATATTCAGACAAGTAAAAATATTGTTCAACAGTCAGTGCATCACTGTTTAATGAAGGCAAGAATGTCCTCATTAACCTGGTTCTTATGGGTGCTACACACGCCATGAGAAGCACCCTTGTAAATCTTTTCTGTTGGCTGAGGTAACAACTTGAGAGCAGCTTGACTGGAAGAGATTGGCGGGACGATTTGGTCGTCGTCTCCGTAAAGAATTAACGTAGGAATGTTCATACTTTTCAAGTCTTCTCTCTGATCGGTTTCAGAAAAAGCAGCAACACAGTCATGTAATGCCTTTATGGAAGCTTGCATTCCTTGCAACCAAAAACTGTGTTCAAGGCCTTCGGAACCTTTGGACCCTTCCCGATTAAACCCATAGAAAACTGGGGCTAAATCTTTGAAAAACTGCGACCGGTCGGTCAAAACCCCGTTTCTAATACCATCGAAGTTTTCAATTGGTAAACCTTGTGGGTTAAATTCCGTTTTTGCCATAATCGGAGGAACAGCGCCAATCAAAATAGCCTTCAGGACCCTTTCAGTACCATGCCGTCCAATATACCTAGCTACTTCACCACCACCAGTAGAGTGGCCAATATGGACAGCGTCCTTCAAATCCAAATGTTTGACCAATTCTGCCAAATCATCTGCATATTGGTCCATATTGTTACCGTTCCATGGTTGCGAGGATCTTCCGTGACCTCTACGATCGTGAGCAATGACTCGGTAACCTTTCAGAGCCAAAAAAATCATCTGGTCTTCAAACGCATCGGAACTCAATGGCCATCCATGACTAAAGACAATTGGTTCACCAACACCCCAATCTTTGTAGAATAGTTCAGTTCCGTCTAATAACGTCAATTTCGCACTTCCTGACATATTTTCTTAATTTCAATTTGATATCAATTGCACAGCTAACCAGCTCGATTTTAGCTGACTTTATTATACTTCTGGGGGTGTGTGGAAAAAGGGCGAACTTTCAGGGGTGCAAAAATGGCATCTGCACAGTGACATTTCCACGCATTGCAAAACCTAAAACACAGAAAAAAACGATTGCTGCGGGCGGAAAACAAAAACTTCCCGACGGGAATGCATGTTCCGTCGGAAAGTAGATCCGATTCACATCTATTGAAAGTATGAAGTGAGTAAGAAACAACTTGAAACATATAAAGGAAAGACAAGTTTTGCATTATGTTGTCAGGACTGAAGCTTCAAACGCAACAACAATGACAACTAACCAAGGAGCAGTAATTACAGGTTCAAGAAGCTTACTGAGCCTTGTGACAATCAAGAACATCCCCTACCCCACACTCGAAGATGATATGGTAATCATCAAGACAGTTGCATACGCTGTGAACCCTACTGATTGGAAGCATATTTACCCCGAAGCCTTTATTGGGCATCAAGTTTCTAGCGCCTTCAAAAAATTTGGCTTAGGAGTGAGAAGCTTGGAGAATGTCTTGGGATCGGTAGGTTCTGGCCTTGGATGCTTCTTCGGTAAAGGATTGACCATGTACCAGAGAGGAAATGTGGTTGGATCCGATGTTAGTGGTGTGGTCGAAGCAGTCGGTTCCAAAGTGGAGAATATTGTGAAGGGTGATTATGTTACTGGTTCTGTGCATGGAGGAATCAGTAAAAACGGAGGGTTTTCTAAATACGTAATGGTAAGTTCCAATTCAATTATCAAATATCCAAAGTCACAATTGCTGCATGAAGTTGCCGTCGGGGATCATCCCAGTGCTCCAATTAACTCTTTCGAGGCAGCAGCTTCCGTGGGTGTTGGTCTTAAGAGTATTTCATTGAGTTTTTACTACAACCTTGGCATCCCCTTAGAGAAATCGAAAAACAAAGATGACTACCTACTTCTTTGGGGTGGTGCTACTGCAACCGGTATATTAGGAATACAAGTGGCAAAACAGATTTTTGGTATCAAAGTTATAACTACGGCGTCGAAAAAGAACCATGATTTGCTATTGTCATTGGGCGCAGACAAAGTCTTCGACTATAGAGACAAGGACGTTATTGAACAGTTAAAAAAAGCAGGGAATGGAAGAATCAGGTATGCATTAGACTGTGTATCTCTGCCACAGACACTTCAATCCATTTATGATGCCACCGAAAGTTCCGAAAACGTTACGATTGACAACCTCTTATTCCTCAATGAGAAATCAATCTTAACAAAGCCCAGCCATAAGGTGAAAATCACTTCGACTGATGGTTATATTATCGATGGGAGAAAGCACTTTGGCCATGTGGCTTCTTCAGAAATGTTGGAATCATTCCTTCAGTTTTACAAGAACATTCTTCCTTCCATAATGGGGACAATCAGAACTGCTCCATTGAGAGTTTTACCCAGGGGATTGGAGTCTGCTAACGAAGGATTGGGATTATTGATTGAAAACAAAGTAGCTGGTGAAAAACTAGTGTTTAGAGACTAACTAGTGTTTGGGAGTAAATTATTGTATGTATCAAATTTTTTAATTGCTATTGTTTATCGTGAAGTCTTGTACATTCTCTTTCTTTTGTTATGTTTATCGTGAAGATTTAAAAATTTTATTTCTTTTCTGTTGATTTCTCTATCGATAGATCATCTTGTTTACAGGTCCGAACTCTTGATCAGTTTTAGCTTTCAGTTGTTGGCTAAAGTACTAATCGGTGGGAGGATACTCTTCATAGGATTTCTGCATCCTAGACAAAGAGCTAAGAGCTAGACGGTAACAAAAGAGAATGTTCCATCAATCAAGTTAGCCGCAGAATAGCCCCACTATCGACAGCCGAACAAAGCTTTAAAGTACATAGCGCAAAGCTATTTGCTTGATTGAATCCTTCGCTGTATTTTTACCATCCAAATTCTCAAATGGTTGGCAACGTTCAAATTTCCACCTGCTATTGTAATTAAGCAATGAAATAGAGGTCTTAGATAGTTTTATAATCCAAAGACAATGACCGAGTATGCTTAGAGTACGTTTTCATGTCTAATTGAACCCTAATTGCTACTTAACTCTCTTATCTGAGAAAACATTCAAAACTTGGTGAAATGGGGCTATTCTGTTTCGGTCTGGCATGTTCCAAGTGTCAGATAGATTCTTCTTGTCTTCGATTGTCAGGCAAGAAACTGACAGAGCAATAGTAATAAGTGCTGCGGTATTTTGGCGTTCAATAGCAGACTTATAAATCGAGAGGATGTCCAAGTTGCCAAACTCCTAAACGAAAAGAATCCAATATATACATTTTCTTACTGCTACTTGATTGGAAACAACATTCTCTGTTAGTCCATCTTAGTCAGATACAAAATGTGTTCATTTTTACTAGTACTTCAAATGATCAATCATAGTTTTGAACTCCTTCTTTGACAATCTAGAATCAAAACTTTGTGACTGTCCCAGTGGATTGAGTTTACATGGGAATATACAAGAGACACCCAAGCTCCAACTGATTGCTTCTAATGGCATAGACTAGCTTATGAATCAATATAGACTTCACAAAAAGGAAAAGTCCCTGTTCAAAAGATGATTTCACCGTGATGCAGTCCCAATTTCATCACTATAGTGCAGTCATTAAGCTACCTCGACAAAAATTCAATACAGTCTAATCCCTACAAGCATCTTGAGTCCCTGATTGGAGACACGGTCAAATAGATTATTCTCCGTGGTAAGATTTCATCCGTTGTAAAGACAACAAAATCTAATGGCAGGCGTTAAAATTTACGACAAAAATCTCGGTTAAAGTAGCACTTTTGACAAAAAAATCTTCTTTTTTTCTTAAAATTATGGCCCTTACAGCTGAAAGCATATATGATTTGTCCGCATACTGCAATCGAAATTGGGCTATTGGGAGATCAGACTTGATTCCACAGAATGTGTCAAACCTGCTTCCAATGTGTCAGACGGCCTCTTTGTATCATGTAGAGCTACAATAGTACCTGCATGAGGCTTACAATGCAGAAGGAATATAACAATAATCAATATCAAATAATAAATAAGCACGATAAAACAATATAAATAATCAAGATAGCTCTGGTTTGAGAGCCGCGGTCAATCTTTCTGAGATATCTGGTGAGACTTTTGAAAACATCTCGATAACTCTGGCTTGAACCCCCAGACGAGCACTTTTCAAGTCAACAGCAAGATTATGAATCAAAGCTTCATCTTGGCCAGTTTCAAGAAGAACTTGCCACATTTTCAGTGGCTGTTCATAGTCCTTGTCAGTACAACCCCAGTGAAATGAGGTTGCTTCACCTACCCATTTCTCATGAGCTTCATCGTTGGTTGCATCTGCCCTATATTCAAGAGGGTCGAAACTACTAGGGTAGTTTGGTGCTGGACCATAGTTACCCAAAACACTTCCAGTACCATCTCTTTGGAATGGGCAGAAAGCTTGAAGAGGACGGTTCACTGGAATTTGATTGAAGTTGGTACCAAGTCTATATCTCTGGGTATCACTGTATGAGAACAAACGAGCTTGTAAAACTGGATCAGCCGAAGGTTCAATACCTGGAACCGTATTTGCTGGACTGAATCCTGATTGTTCGACTTCAGCAAAGTAGTTCTCTGGGTTTCTGTTAAGAGTCAACTTGGCAAATCTTCTAAGAGGGTACTTACCTTGAGGCCAGGTTTTGGTCAAGTCGAAGACACTGAAATCCTTTTCTTCTTCAGCTTGTTTGGCAGTCATGGTTTGCACATAAACCGTCCAAGATGGAGGGTTTCCACTTTCAATTGCATCGTAAAGATCACGACCAGCATGATCAGGATCAGTGGCTTCTAATTGCTTGGCTTCTTCGTTGTTAAGGTTCTTGATACCTTGATCAGTGAGAAGGTGGATTTGGACATAGTGAAAGTCCCCTTCCTTATTGATCCACTTATAGGTGTGAGCAGAATAACCATGCATGTGTCTATAAGAATAAGGAGTACCACGATCAGAGAAGACGAACATCACATTATGAACTGATTCCGGGTTATTGCACAAGAAATCCCAATACATGTTGACATCCTTCAAATTAGTTTTTGGATCTCTACTCTTTTGAGTATGGACCATGTAAGGGAACTGAACCCCATTTCTAATGAAAAAGATTGGACTATTAATGTTGACCCAATCAATCACCCCTTCATGTGTATAAAACTTGATTGCAAACCCCCTTGGATCACGAGCAGAATCAGCAGTGCCTCTTTCTCCTCCCACCGTTGAAAAACGAATGAAAAGTGGTGTCTTCTTACCAATACCGTTGAGGAAATCAGCTTTTACCAAGTCAGAAACATCATCAGTAATTTCAAGGTACCCGTGGGCACCTGAACCTTTAGCATGAGCAACTCTTTCGGGAATTCTTTCCCTATCAAAATGAGCCAAAAGATCAATTAAATGGTGATCTTGAAGTAAAGCAGGCCCAAATTTACCCATCTTGATCATGGCATTGGGATCTCTCACTGGACATCCATTGGATGTAGTGTAAATAGGAGCAGAATAAGTTTTTGAATCTTTTTGAGGGACCATTGTTGAATAATGTGTAATTAATAAAAGAGAAAGATACCGGACCAATTTCCTGCTTTATATATCTCACAAAGAATACTGTTATCAGCTTCAGCTATAAATTGTAATACACACTCCTCCCCTCTAGAAACGGATGGAAATTCCAAAAATGACTCACGGTCCGGCAATAAGACTTACTCAACAAAGCTTATTATGGTAGCCAAAGTACTTACATTCTAGAAAAAGAAGCATGTATAAAACGTATATTGTTTGCTTTTTAGAATTGTTGCATCAACTTACACCCTTTCACATGTAGCACGGTAAAACTTCCGCTTGTTGGTACCTGAACAGTTTCCAAGTCCTAGAAGAAGAGAGGTCTTTCCTGGCGTTGTAAGAAAGTAATGCAAAAGTCACTTCGTTCACTCCAAGAATGAGAGAGGACATGATCCCTCAAAAAATATGGGTAAAATTGCTACAACAAATCAACTAAGCATAGCCAGTTAATCTTACATGAACCATCGTGGGTTAAAAATAATAAGAATTTCCATAGTTGGATACTGAAAAAAGCCCTTGCTCTATTTGCGATTCTGGATTGATTGAACTTGTTTGCCTTGTGTCGGTAATGATTAAGCGCAGAACATGTTGCAAAATATACTTCCAACTCCAATTGTGCAACATTCTTAGAGTTGGCTATTGGTCTTATTGTATCAATCAATGATTAACGACTTCGCTATTGATGTCAAGAGTTGTAGAGGTTGTTGAAACAAAAAGAAAGATAAACCCGCCCCCACGAAGAAGAAACCTCTCGAATGTGTATTGAATTAAGCTGCAATTATTAATAAGCGCCATACGGCATTAGGTTATGCTGCATTTAATATTTTTAACATATCCAGAACTTAGAACTTGCAACTGGAAATAGGAATAGGAAAGCGAGCTGGATTCAACTACTTATCGGCCAGGTAGCTATTGCAATAACCGCCATACAGCTGCGAAAAACGTCTTTGAATAAAGCGCGGGATTAACGGTTCTCCTCTCTAAATTATTGTGATTGAAATACAGATAATAAAATTTCAAAGTGAAGAAAAAGCAGAACGTGAGGAGGACCAATAGGTTCGAAACAGTAAACCCTAATTTCAGCTATTAGGTAATCAATATTCAAAACCCTGTTGGAGAAATTGGTATATAAGCTCGTAGAAATGGTCCCAAATTGACTCAATTGATCATCAAGATAAAACATTTTCATCTTACTAAGATAAAAAACTTTTAATCTTACCTACTAAATTTTTGCTAACTTACTTTCCAGAATGTCCGATTCTCACTATGATTTTGTTATTGTTGGTGGTGGTACTGCCGGTAATGTTGTCGCTGGTCGACTCGCTGAAAACCCCAACGTTCGTATCTTGATCGTTGAAGCCGGTGTTGACAATTCCATCAACAATCCAGACATTAGAACTCCTTCCCATGCTATGGAACTTCGTAACTCCAAGTACGATTGGGCTTACAAGACCACTATGGTTAAGAGAGACGATTACGAAAGAATCGAAAAACCAAACACCAGAGGTAAAGCCCTAGGTGGTAGTTCGTCTCTTAACTACTTCACTTGGATCCCTGGTTGCAAGCCAACCTTTGATAGGTGGGAAGAATATGGTGGTAAAGAATGGACCTGGGATCCATTGGTACCATACCTTAGAAAAAGTGCTACCTACCATGACGACTTTGGACTTTTCGATGACGATCTCAAGAAGATTGGCGCTGGAGGTCCACTTCCAATCTCTCATGCTGAGTTGCTCCCTGAATTATCTCCATTCAGAGAAAGACTTACTGAAGCTTGGAAATCTCGTGGTTTACCAATCTCTGAAAACATCTATGACGGTGAAATGATTGGACTCACTCATTGTGTTGACACAATTTATCATGGACAACGTTCAGGTAGTTTCCTCTTTGTTCATAACAAGCCAAACATCACGATCATTCCTGAAGTCCACTCCAAGAAATTGATCCTTGATGCTGGTAAGACCGCCAAAGGGGTTCAAATCATTGACTCTGCTGGTAATGAACATAGTTACTATGCCACTAAAGAGGTTATTGTTTCCCAAGGTGTTTTCGAAACTCCAAAACTTTTGATGCTTTCTGGTATTGGTCCAAAGAAGGAATTAGAAACCCACGGGATTGATGTTATTGTTGAAAGTCCACACGTTGGACAAAACTTGCTTGATCATCCTGGTGTTCCTTTCGTCTTGAAAGTCAAGGATGGTTTTGGTATGGATGATGCCCTTTTGCGTAAAGGTCCATTAAACACCGAAGCAGTCAACAAGTACAACCAAAAGAAGGTTGGTCCTGTTGCTTCAGGACTCCTCGAAATGGTTGGTTTCCCAAGACTTGACGATTACTTCGAAAAAGACCCATTGTACCAACGTAGAAAAGCTGAAAATGGAGGTTTGGACCCATTCAGTCCAGAAGGACAACCTCACTTCGAGCTTGATTTCGTTGCTATGTTCGGAAGTGCTTTCCAATGGCATTACCCAACTCCTAAAACTGGTTGCTATACCAGTATTGTTGTTGACTTGGTCCGTCCTGTTAGTGACCCTGGTGAGGTTACCCTCAACAGTTCTGATCCACTTGAACAACCAAAGATTAACCTTAACTTCTTCGCCGATGAACTTGACATCATTGGAATGCGTGAAGGAATTAGATTTACTTATGACCTTCTCACCAAGAGTAAAGGTTTCCTGGATATCGTCGTTGGCGAATACCCATGGGAAATGCCTCTTGATGATGAAAAAGCCATGAGACATGCTGTTTTGGATCGTTGTCAAACCGCATTCCATCCTTGTGGTACCGCACGTCTTTCCAAGACTAAGGACCAAGGGGTTGTTGACAAAAGCCTCAAGGTTCACGGGGTTCATAACTTACGTGTCATCGATGCTTCTGTTATTCCAGTTATTCCTGACTGTAGAATCCAGAACTCGGTATACATGATCGGTGAAAAGGGTGCTGACCTCATCAAAGCTGATCATAAAGAATTATTTTGAACTGATGAAGAGATGCTAAGCTCATTATTGTTTTATTTTTGGTAATTCTTCATGGACCTTCTATTTTTCGGTAGTTTATTTTATAGTGTGAAAATTCACGTTTTCCTTCTTAATCTCAAAAAAATTGTAGACTTTTCGTGGTCCAAATCAGCCGATATAATTGGTCCAAATCCGTTGGTCAGAGATGGACGGGTTTCAAACAGTTAGGACAACTTTCACTTAAGGTCTCTAGTAGGATTTGTTTTTTTAAGGAATCTTCCATATAGCTATTCCTTCATATAAGTCACAATTGAAATCGGATCTACATTCAATTGTCATACCATAATGCTTACCACTTGAGCCGGCTCTCATCAAGAAGTAGATGTATGAAGAACATTCTCTTTAACTATAGCAATTCCGATGTCACAATTATATCATTATCCCCATGATTTCTGTCTACAAGTGTGAACGCGAATGAAGGTGTACGGATGCATTTTGGTACACGGATTCTCAGTGGTGGCGCCTACACTTTCCTCACAAGTTTACCGCTAGACAACCAGCTTTAATTCCTTCCATACATCATCTGCAGCTCGTTCGCCGCTCTAGAACATTCCATTAGGGGTCCGTAACCGAGGAAGTTGCAGCCCTGTATAGCCGTCACTGCATCAAATGCCCTAGTACGTCCTCCACCACATATCTGCCAAAAAGAGATTATCAACCCGCATTTTTTTTCAGCAATTAGCAAGAAGTCAGAAGTGCTGCTTTTCTTTTGTGATTAGCCGTTGCAGCCTTTTCGCGCGGTTTTGCAAGACGCTATTTTGACGGCAAAATCTTGCTCAATAAAATGAAAGAAACATAACTCCAGTAATGCAGAAGACATCTAGACCCTAGTAATAGGGCACAAGAATAGCATTACATATGCGTGGTTTGTTGATCGTTTTGTGTTTCTTCCCATTTTGTCTTCTGTGATGCAAGGGCTTTCGACAATTCTTAACGTTTTTGAATAACATTCGCTCCAAACATCAGCTCATAGGACAATTCTTTGAAAAAAATAATACATTAAGCTCCCGTTAAACTTACTTTATAGCTTTTGTGAATAATAAAGTAACTAATCACGGTGCAGAGGTTCATATAATTGCAAGCTTTTGAAAAGAAATAAACTCACCAAAAGCATGATTGCAAAACTTTGAGAAAAATATCCTCCAAGAAATACTACTGCAAAACTCTGAAAAATAATCGAGAAGCATAATTGTATCAATTGCTTTTCTCATAGGATGACTACTCGTAGATCACCGAGGCAATGCGGGGACTTAAGGCCATTTCATTGGATACTTCATTACGCATTTAGAACTTTTGCATGGATAGTAATATGAAATACATGAAACGCCCCAGAGTTGAGCCAAAGTAGTTACAAGAAGTAAGCATTTTAGTTGCATGAGGTGGGCAAGGTCCTTAATTGCATGAGGTGACAAAGATAAACCCAATTTGATGCATGGAGATGTCATACAATAGAATGCCTGCGTACTAAATAATGCAGGCATGAATAGAACCGTCAGGAAAAAATCGGAGGAACATTCGAAAGCATCCTCTCCCTATTGATAAGGGTTCAAAGTTAAGCAACTGTGCCTCAGGGTGTAATATTACACATCAAGGCTTGCTTTTAAACGGTTTGGGTTTAACTTAAATGGTCGAGAACATTATTTTCAAACCAGTCTTGCACCTACTTCCAAACTGGGCTTTCAATTCGCTACTTTTGGGATATATATGAGTACCAATTTTTCGTTTTGTGCAATACAATAATTACTTTTGATAATGCAATACATTATTCAAAAATCATCGGTACCATGAAAGGTTATTTCATCCTGATAATGAAGGGTTTATGTTCCATCTGGCATAACAATAAAACCCAGTTGAAGACTAAAAAAATACTTATGACGTCTTATAGACCGCTTAAATTTGCAGTTTTGCATTATGTAAGTAATTTATCAAGCTTCTCAACTAATTGCTCTCTCATGGGCTTATCATCTGACTCGAGGTTAAAAATCCAGTTCCCATTCCTCGAATGGGGGGTAACGTTATTCCCACTTTTTCTAACTTTCTTGTATTATGCGTACCCAATCTATGCTATTCAAGCAATTCTCTGAATTAGTAAGAGGTGAAAATGAGCTATTATGTAATCAGCGATAAGGAAGATGTATGAAGCAATTCAATTAATTGTTTTGAAGATTAATCATCCCTTTCTCTCACGACAGTGTTATCTAATTTTAATGAATGCTTTACTCCATCTATAAAGATGTTGCATATCCTTTCATTTAAGAACCCTTGAGGGCTGTTTAGAAAAAAAAGCCTTGCATACTCTAATTTGGATTCTAAAGGGCGAAATTAGTAAGCTAGTTTTATTGCTAGTTTTTGAATTGGCCATTTTAACTATGCAATCTGGAACTCTAGCTGTCTTTTTCTGAAAACTAAATATTCAGATTTTTCAAACTATCGGGTAGCATTTTATCTTCTGATGTTTTTCCAGAAATGACTCCTGGTACTCGAAGACTTTGAGAAATTCGGATGTTATTCAAAAGACCGCTTGGAATTTAATCTAAGATCTTTTGAGGTTTGTTCTGATTCTATGCGACCTCCTAAATAATAGTTAGGTCGCTCTTATTTTGAGGACAATTGCAGTCCAAAAGGTATTACCGTTCCAGCTCGGCTTTATCCTATAATACTCTGGTTCCCTTTAGGAAGAACCCCTCTCCCTGTGGGATTGTTCTATTCCACTAATACATGAGAGGTATGAATCATATTGACACTCGGACTTCTTCCATGTTTGGTGAGGTAAGCCTGATATATTTGTCAGGCGATACCATACGTCAACCCACCTTACAGTTATTTCCAGTTGGATATAAATGCAAGTGGTGATGGGATTTACATGACGTATCTCCTTGCACTTGCATACGCGCGTTTCTCGTAAATAATGCAGGTAAACCCGTTAAATTGGGAGGTTTCCCATAAAGTCAGCCTTGACTCAATGCAGTGTTTTATATGACAGTTACAAGAGTCTATTGACTTTCGAAATATTCGCCATTCATAACTAAAGAAATGATACACACGTACTGAAGTTGAGCGGCTGTGAAGCTTTCAAAGGAATCCCAGAGGAAAAGGGAAAAGAAGATCCTCTGCCAAAATTCCTCAGGGCTCCATTTTGGGATGTACGGGTGCTGTTGTAGATCTATGAGTCCGTAATTGGAAGGTTGCAACAGTTTTGAGTAGGTACACATAGAAGCATTGAAACTACTCACGTGCTGACTAGTGTGTTTCCTAACTAGGGAAGAGCTGAGGGCTGTCGGCATGTATGAGAGAGTTCAAAGGATTTCAAGATTGATGAAAATTTTGATAAACATTTAAGGGACATTATTGGATACTATAACCTGGCTGTTTGGGTCCAAAAACCTTTAATTTTGTTCTGAGAAAGCCTTATGTGAAAAGTCTGTAAACACGGGTTAGTTGCAACTCAAAGTGATAATATATAGCCTTAGTGGTAAGTGGAACTAATTAAGATCTCATAAAACTATCAAATTGGCACCTCTTTCTCCAGTTTTTGACTTATTCGGTATCCATCCAAGGTACGGATCTTTGGTACGACGATACAAAAATAAATCGGGTTACCACTTTTACATGAAAATTGAGACCTCTAGTTGAGTCTTAATAATTCACGCAATGACTACTCCAGCTCAATTTAGTGATGGCAAGATAATATAGGTGGTTTAATGTAAGAAAGTTACTGAGGCAACGGTAGCATGTTTGTCCCATCTGAAAAGTGCATTCACCAAGCGTTAACATATAATACAAGAAGCTCTTATTAATCTAGATGGCCCGAAATGAAATCTGAGTGCGAGTGAAGACTTCCAACTGATCTATTTATTACAGAGGCCCGAATTAATTTGCTGAGAACGGGGTGACTATTGTTTCTCAAATAATGTAGATCTCTTCTTGCTAGTTTCAGAATATGCTCACATGAGCAATAACAAGCTATTTAACCCCACTGTTGATACTGCTCAATAAATCCTCGATGCTAACAAAAAAAAATGAAATTTAGGAATTGAAGTGTAAATTGTGAGTTCTTGATTTGCTCTGATGACTAATAAGACTTTATACCAGCTATCTTGCAAAGACTAATGACAAAAAAACTAGTTCATGCCTTACAAACCCTTTGGATATGTACAATTCATCCATAATACATTTTCATTGCATACGAGTGCAAAAAGTCATTGTCGGTGATCTTTCTTCGTTGCTAAAGAGCTTCTCCTAGGAAATCGCTTGCATAGTACAAGCTCATGTGTCTTCTATTCTTTCCCAACGGAGAATCGCCTGAATTAGTTCTCAGAAGTGAAGTTATATTACACACCACGTCGAACGTTATATTTCGACGAAGCAAAATTTACGAAATGGAATTTAGAAGATAATGAAATTCCCTACATCAACGTAAAGTTTCGGTGTCACATCATAAGGTCTCAGTTTCCTACATATTTAAAGGAACATTAAGTTCATTTTAGGATTATTGGAACAACACCACTTGTGCCTTTGAAAGAATTGTATCCGCAATTATTGTTGATGTACTCTCTAATTAGTAGCTCGAGTTGCTTTCTGTTGAAAGAGGCACATATTTTCTCGTAGCTAGGTTATGATGCGAATACTGCAGTAGAGCTAATGTCTATTTGATCAGGTGTAGACCGAAGCGGCCATCATAATGGGTCCCACGCGGTGCAGCAGGTACGGGTGCAGATGAGCATCGACTTTGCTGACAAATACTGTGTTTGAGTTGGCTGTAAGTTTATGCGCTAACTAGTGCGGAGAGAGCCCTAATAGGTTTAAAGACCGAGCACCGAACTCAGTGGATCTAATCCCGTTCTAACCCGAACTAGATGATCTAATCCCGTTCGAATACGGAACTATTTGAACCTAATTCTATCGGAAATTGAACTAAAAGAATCTAAACCCGACGGATAAAACCTCCAAAGGAAAGCCCGAAATCAGAACTAAAGGAATCTAAACCCCAACAGCTGGACCCCTAACCAATAAATCCTCACAGAGGAAAATCAGTAAACAGATAGTTATGCTAATTAATATAAAAGCAGGCTGCATGCTCAACTAGAATTCCTCCTCAGTCTACAAGATTAAATACAAGACCGAAACCAAAACTGAAAATGAATTATCAAACTTTGGGTGACTCCGGATTAAAAATCTCCAAAATTATCGTTGGATGCATGTCCTTTGGACTGAAAGATTGGGAGAAATGGTGCATTGAAGATGAAGAAGTTATTCTTAAAATTTTGAAGAAATGCTATGACAATGGTTTAAGAACTTTTGATACTGCTGATACCTATTCCAATGGTCGCTCCGAGGAATTGTTAGGAAAGTTCATGAAAAAATATAGTATTCCAAGAGACAGAATAGTAATCTTGAGCAAAATATTCTTCCCTGTTGTACCTGAAGAACCTGGGCTCGTTGGATGGTCGGTCGCAGGTATAACTAATCAAGAATTTGTCAATTCAAGAGGATTATCTCGTAAGCACATTTTTGATGCTGTTAAAGCTTCTAATGAAAGATTGGGTACCTACATCGATGTTCTTCAAATCCATCGTTTGGATAATACTCCCAAGAAGGAAATTATGAAGGCATTGAATGATGTGGTTGAGCAGGGTTATGCTAGATACTTAGGTGCTTCTTCTATGAAAGCCGTAGAATTTGCTGAATTACAATTCATTGCTGATAAGAATGGCTGGTTTAAATTCATTAGTATGCAAAATTACTACAACTTGCTTCATCGTGAAGATGAAAATGAATTGGTTCCCTTCTTGCAAAAGTCAACGTTAGGCCCGGTAACTTCGATTCCATGGTCTCCTATCGCTAGGGGTGTATTGGCTAGACCAGTTGGAGCTAGTACTTTAAGACTGCAAACAGATACATATATCTCAATGATTCTTAGCAATGCTGCAAAG
The DNA here is from genome assembly GCA_030555995.1 of Isabelozyma heimii. Taxonomy (NCBI): domain Eukaryota; kingdom Fungi; phylum Ascomycota; class Pichiomycetes; order Serinales; family Metschnikowiaceae; genus Isabelozyma; species Isabelozyma heimii. Next base: position 306,126 of record JANIVW010000005.1, read on the forward strand.
TCGGATGAGGAAATCATCAACAGAGTGGAAGAATTGGCTAAAAAACATAAGGTTAGTATGGCTAACATTGCAACTGCTTGGGTATTAAGCAAGGGACATTGCCCAATTGTGGGTTTGAGTTCTGAAGAAAGAGTGGAAGATACAATCAGAGCATTTGATTTAAAGTTAACGGAAGAGGAAGTCAAATACTTAGAGGAACCATATGTCCCAAGAAAGCCTTATACATAGAAAATAGGCATCGAAAAGAATAGTTCTTTGAATATGCTACATATATAGGTCAAATGAGTAAGAACGTATATGGACCACAAATGTAAGCATGTTATCTATCATTTCGATCTCAGGTTCTAAGGTGCTTTTCTGTCCGGCTTGACGACTCGAACTTCGATGATCTTTCTTGTTTTTCTCATTATTTCCGTGAATTTCATTACTTGAAGTTCCAGTCAATCCGTCGATAGCAATGAGGATACATCAGGAAATGTTTACTAATTGGTTATTGATAGTATTAAACCTCGAATTAAATCAACAAATGTAGTCTCTTTTAAAAAGTTGCAAAAAGATGAGAAGTGCACAAAATTTTGTGAAATTTTTTCAATTCATGTCAGAAATTTGAAAAAACAAAGATTTTTAACTTTTTTTTGTAAATAATTTTAACTTTGTATTGGGATATTGTAACATCCCACACAATGCATCTTTATTCCTTAGAGCTTAAACAGAAGGTGGGAAATCAAAATCCAATAAAAGCATGCACGCAAATTCATTATCATCAGGAACGACACTATCTCAGTAGTTATAAGTAATTGTACGTAGAAGATGAAAACTTATTCAAATGTAGTGGGCACCTAAAAGATATCCTTTGTTTGACTGTGTAGTTATGCAGCAGTGCATACCAGTGTCTTTATTTTTTCGTTCCTTCTTGGAGGAAGATAACGATATACGGATAACTACACACACCAAGAAAGAAGTCTGTGGACTTAAACTTGTGGGGTGAAGGTGAATTCTAAATCAAGCCAGTGAACAAAAAACGGTTGACTGAGATAGCGTGTATTGTTTGCTGAAGATATGAGAACAAATGGTAGAGCTCCGACATTCTTTGACAAGATCAATTACTTTATCCAATATACAAATACCTGGAATTGCACAAAATATCAAGTATACTATTTAAGCAATTTTTAGACTTTATTCAGAGTATTCCAGAGCACTCTCAAATTAATTTGATCACAGTTTATATCGAACAGGAAGAAAGATATCAATTGTTGAGAAATTGATAGTTTCCTATCAATGACGAAATATCATCTCCGAATCTTAATATATTCCTAAACAAAACATATAATGAATAAACTTGTCCAATGCTTATTCAATTTTTGGTAACAATCATCTTTTTTATCAGTGGGAGATAATTGCTCGTAAAACAATTTGCAGAAAACTCGACTGAACGCTTTTGCAAATGTCTGTAGTTGGACCCGGGGGCAACTTTTCCAACAATAACCTCTTGACTACTTTCGACCCGATCAGGAACAATTAATGGTCTTCCTAAAATAGCTTCAAGATCCTGCAATGCAAATGTAATAGCCTCTTTTGCATTATCATCAATTCCAGCTTCATCAAGTAAGATTATTTTCGTGTCTGGAAAAAATTCTTGAATAAAGCCAAATATATTGGGATTAAAGGCCCCGCCTCCGCACAAATAAAGCGCATCAAGGTGATGATTCGTTGTATATCTTCTATATTCATTCACAATTGATTAAGCGGTAATTAGACGACTCAGAGTGGCAATCACATCATATTTACTTCCATTTTTATCCAAAATGCTGTCAATTAATTCTTTAGCTTCAGAATCTCCAAATTCCTCTCTGCCTAACGTTGGAAATATTCTCTAGATAAGTACTGATCGACAATGTCCTGATCTACCTTGCCCCCTTTCCCCCATTCGCCATCTTTATCACAGTGAAGTTTTCCATCAGAGAAGTATCTCATAGCAGCGCCGATAAAGACATTTCCAGGTCCAGTGTCAAAATCAAAACATTTATCTAAGCCTCCGACACTTTGAGGATAAACAAAACATACATTAGCAATGCCTCCGATGTTTTGACAGGCCCGGAACTTGCTGCCATGAATTATAGAAGACTATCAAAGAAAGCAATCTTAGGAGCACCATGTCATCCCACACTTTGTTCTGAAACTCTAAATGCAGACACAACAGTAGTTTTCATTTTTTGAGATATGTAGCAAGTTTCACCAAGAGTCATAACTGACCGTGTATCATTCCTTTTATTAACGGTGGGGACATACCATACGGTTTGTCCATGGGACCCAATTATGTCTATTGATTCGGTTGTAATCTCATGCTTTAAGCAGAAATTGAAAGCAGTATCAGCAAATGCCTTACCAAGCAAAGTCGACACTTGAGATATTTCCTCTGGGGAACTCGGATTTTCTTTAATAATTCGTAGGACATTAGTCTTCAAATCATTTGGCATATCCATTTCATCACACTTAAGCACCGTCAAATACAAAGGGCTGTCATAGGACTCTTGTTTGAAGTTGCAAAGAACAACATCAATTCCATCCATGGATGTACCGGAGTTCAAGCCCATTACATTGAGATCAAGTGAAGTGTTGCTTTGAATTGTCATTATTAGTCTAGAGTATGAGTGTCTGTTAAGCTGTTCTTGACGTTACCGAAAAACCATGTTCATTTTATAGTATTCTTCATCAAATGAGCGGTAGTAGTCTCCGCAGTCGATATCTCCATGGAATATCCCTACACACAATACAGTGGGGTCTAATTTGCATACGAAGGGGTTCTATTGCATCATTTCTTCCATAGATAGCCTTTCCTTGCATGGAAGTTAGCGCCGCGGAGATGGTGTCCGAGTTTTTACTCCAAAAAAAGAACGATCTCAACATGCAGCCAGCACGATAAGAGGAAAGAAGCCACGAATCAAGACAAGACGCTCGTTATACGGACACCAACTTCTGAATTTAATCAAAATGCAATTATTAAAATCTTCTGTATTGTAAGTAATATGATTGAATTCTGGAAAAGACCTTTGACACAGGTGATTCTTGTAGGGTGCGTTCTTTTTACGCAGCCTGGTATGTTTGATGCTATAACGGGAATAGGTGCTGGTGGCCAGAAAGCTTCATTGTCATGGTTGACAAATCAAGCATTGGCTACGTTGAATGGATGCTTTCCTGTCTCAGGGTTTGTTGGTAGGTCTATTGTGAACGTCTTAGGGGCCAAGATTACGTTTTTTCTCGGTACAATTGGCTACACTTTGTACATGGTAACTCTGAATCGGGGCCTGGCTCTGGGTATAGCTCTGAATACGGCTCCGTCCCAGAATCCGGCTCCGTCCCGGAATATGGCTCTTCCGGATCTAACTCTGGTTCAGGCACTGGTTCAGAATCTGACTCAGTATCCTCTGCCTCCGAACCTGAACCTGGATCTTCAGCACTGACAGCACTGAGTATTGAATCAGCTTATGAAGGAGCTGCCTCTTCATCATCGGTATCATTTGCGCCGATTCTTGTATCTTTGGTTTCCATGTTTGCTATGCTTTAAGCGAGGACAGGAATAAGTTGAATATCCTTTGAATTCTCCCAACAACTCATAATAATTTTCGGTTACAAACATGTTTATAATCATATTTATCTTGCTTTCACACTTTATTTATTCTTCTTCATGAAAGTTTCCCTTTTTTTCGATCAATAAAATCCTTAAAAACTAATTTTAAAATAAGTCTTCTATGATAACGTATAATCTGAGTGTTTTTAATCTAGTAACAAGAAGATCTTCTAAGAAATGTTAGTAGAGCTCGGTGTTAGAACAACAGCCAGTCTTACAACTGAAATAAGATAGCATTTGGCAATTTTGGGACTTGTCAAAAAATAAGTATATGCAAGGTTGCTTTGCTAAGAGAGCTTTCAGAGTTAGACGTAACGCTGACACAGATTACCATGTGATGGGATACGGTTATCAGTATGGCCCTCTTTTTGACTCAAGAACCAAATTTCAATTCGCTGTATTTAAGGACGGTGATATGGTTACTTACTTCTTTAAAATACGATAATCATGTTTGTAAATCAAGGGGTGACTTTTTTCCTCCTTTGGACCTCTGTCAGTGCACTTTTCTTCAAAAGAGAAGAGAAAACTTGTAAATATATCTCTGGTGAATTTTTAGCTTCCGATCAGCAAAATATGCCTGCCATCGAGTTTGAAATTGGAACTCCAGGTCAAAAGGTTCTCGCTCTATTAGATACCGGTTCTGAAACCGGATTCATTGAACATGAAACTTTGCTGGGACATTTACCCTTTGATGCAAAAAAATCATCCACATATCACAACAATAGCTTATATTTTGAAGTTGGGTATATTGGAGCAAGTCTTGGCGGTTGGTGGTCTAGTGATACTGCCCTCTTTGGATCCCAGTCCATCAAAAGTTATTCTTTTGTGTTATCTAATACTACTACAAATGACGGGAGTATAGTAGGAGTTGACATATTTTTCAAATATCCAAATCTTTTGACTTCCTTGAAGGAAGTTGGTGCAATTTCTTCCAGAAGTTTTGCTCTCCAATACGATGATCCTGGTAATACTTTTGGAGAGTACGTATTTGGCGGTGTCGACCATTCAAAGTTCATTGGAAAATTGACGCAATTACCATATCATTCAACTTTTCAAAGAGGGAACTACTCAATAATTCAAGGTGATGAGGTAGTTTACATTGATCGCAAATCTGATAAAGTTATGTTTGATACAGGTGGTTCTAGTTCATCTTACTTTCCGGTGGAAACATTTAAATATCTTCTCGATCACTTTGGAGACGGAAAGACCTTGACCTGCGCAGCGATTCAAGAGAAGAAGCCCCAATTGCAGGTTGAGGTAGGGAGAGTTTGGAATTTCACATACGATGTAGCTAGCATGCTTCCTGATGGAGACTCATGTAAGCTGACAACGTATCTATCTAAGGTGAGTACTAAAGAGAACATAGTACCGCTTGCATCAGACAATTGGAGACAGGCTTGCGTAGTTTGAGACTATGAAAACCGCAGAATGCTTATCGGAAAAAGAAATCCAAACCCCGGCACGCAGAATGCTTATCGGAAAAAGAAATCCAAACCCCGGCACGCAGAATGCTTATCGGAAAAAGAAATCCAAACCCCGGCACGCAGAATGCTTATCGGAAAAAGAAATCCAAACCCCGGCACGCAGAATGCTTTTCGGAAAAAGAAATCCAAACACCGGCACACTGAATATTGTACCAATTACAGATGATATTATTGCCAATTAAAATTCGAATCTTTATAGGTACAGTCAAAAGATTATCCTCATTTTTATGGATGTAAAAGTATTCAACCGTTGAGAATAGAACCTAGAACACTGGAGAACGGCAAGAAAAGAAATTCAACCTACTCGCAATTTTGTTTGACATGTGCCAAAATTGACCAAAATTATTAATATTAGGCAATCCTCATTACATAATCTATGATGGTTAATGCGCATTTTTTAAAGGCACAGCGACACACCATCGCCCGTATAATAACGTGAGTTTGTCGTTATGAATTGAAATGAAGTCGGAATGGGACAGATCGTTATGAATTCAACCGAAGTCGGAATGGAGCGGATCATTATGAACTCAACTGAAGTCGGAATGGGGCGGCTTTATATTTGTCAGCACATCAAGATTACTTCAATTCAGTAGAGAAAATATGTCTATTCTGTCGGATAATCTTCGCTAAAGTAAGTTGTATAATCTTACAGGATTTACGCTAGCCGGCGAGAACTTGAATGGTTCCTTTCCAATTTAGGTAACTCCGTTTTTAGGTGATAGCTAAAGACCGAACATGATATTTTTCAACTAATATGAGATCATGGTGCAAGGCATACTTTATTGAAGGCAATTTCAAAAAGTATTTAAACGGCAAGAAATATCCTTGTTTCGACTCCTTTTCTTCTTCTATATCAATACTCACTAATAATGTCTTCTACTACTGTTTTTGTCTCTGGTGCTACCGGTTATATTGCTTTACATCTTGTTAAAGATCTTCTTGCTAAAGGCTACACTGTCATCGGATCTGTTAGATCTACTGAAAAGGGAGAAAAAATCAAAAAACAGCTTGACAGTGATAAATTTTTCTTTGAAGTTGTAAAGGATATTTCTGTTCCTGGAGCTTTTGATGAAGCTTTGAAGAGACATCCTGAAACCGAAATATTTCTTCACACCGCCTCTCCGTTTTACTTCAATGCTATTGATATTGAAAAGGAGTTATTAATTCCTGCTGTTGAAGGTACCAAGAACGCTCTTGAGGCCATTAAAGAATACGGTGCTAATGTTAAGAAAGTTGTTGTTACTTCCTCATATGCAGCCAATGCGGATTTGACTAAGGAAAACGATCCAAACCAGAAGACTGATGAAAGCTCATGGAATAACCTAACTTGGGAACAGGCAAAGGAAAATCCATTTAACGGTTACGTTGCATCCAAGGCTTTCGCCGAAAGAGCTGCCTGGGACTTTGTTAAAGAAGAGAAGCCACAATTTACTCTCACTACAGTTAATCCAGTGTATGTTTTCGGTCCACAAGCCTTTAGTGAAGATGTAAACGGAACTTTAAACACGTCTGCTGAAGTCATCAACAGTTTACTCAGTTTGAAGAAAGACTCTGAGGTTCCTTCAACAAACTTGCTTTTCATTGATGTTAGAGATGTTTCGAAAGCGCATATAGTTGCATTTGAAAACCCTGCTGCTGAGGGGCAAAGATTGTTACTTTCCGAGTCTAGATTTCACACCCAAGATATTTTGAACATACTTCACGCTAAGTTTTCCCAATTAAGTGCCCAACTTCCAGTTGGTGATCCAGATTTGAAGGTTGAGTATGCTCAAACCAACAATGACAAAACCAGAAAAATATTGGGATTCCAATTCATTGACTTAGAAAAAACCATTGTTGATAGTGTTCAACAAATCCTCGATGCTAACAAGAAATGAGCTTTATAAAGTGAACGGAATTTACAAACAGAATCCTAAGATGTAAGTTTGCATTGGCAAGAACTGCATTGGTGCAATTAGTGTGTAGTGAATGTACATCAAGTCACAGAAAAGTATCGATTGTAATGACTCTCACGTGTGTATATTCACAGGGAGTGGGAGGTACGGATCTATATTCACAGGGAGTGGGAGGTACGGATCTATATTCACAGGGAG